>OW240916.1:288521330-288547885 GCA_933207985.1 Pelobates cultripes | reverse complement strand
AGAGATGGGGAGGGGGAGAAAGGGGGGGCAATAAAGAGATGGGGAGAAAGAGAGGGAAGAATGAGACACAGGGGGAGAAAGAGAGGGAAGAATGAGACAGGGGGAGAAAGAGAGGGAAGAATGAGACACAGGGGGAGACAGAGAGGGAAGAATGAGACACAGGGGGAGACAGAGAGGGAAGAATGAGACACGGGGAGACAGAGACAGAGAGGGAAAAATGAGACACAGGGAGAAAGAGGGGGAATAGAGAGATGGGGAGGGGGAGAAAGAGACAGAGAGGGAAGAATGAGACACGGGGGGAATAGAGAGATGGGGAGGGGGGAGACAGAGAGGGAAGAATGAGACACGGGGAGAAAGAGGCGGAATAGAGAGTTGGGGGAGGGGGGAGAAAGAGAGGGAAGAATGCCCCCCTCTCGCAAGAGCAGTAACGTTGCCATGGTAACCGCGGCAACGCTCTGTGCTCGCGCAAGAAGGACCCAGAGGAGCTGCAGGGTGAGCTCCCAGGTCCTCTCTTCCTCCCCTGCCCGCATGGTGCCTGCGGACAGGGGAGGAAGAGAGGACCTGGGAGCTCACCCTGCAGCTCCTCTGGGTCCTTCTTGCGCGAGCACAGAGCGTTGCCGCGGTTACCATGGCAACGTTACTGCTCTTGCGAGAGTCAACTCTAGCCCTGGAGCTACGGGCTAGAGTTCACTCTCAACACTGTAACCCCCATGGATTCCTGGTGGTCGCAGTGGTGAGAGTGAACTCTAGCCCCATAAACACACTGCCCCCACACACACACCATACACATTCACACACTGCCCCCATACACACCATACACATTTACACACATTGCCTCACACACACACATACACTGCCCACCCATATACACACAGACCCCCATACACAGCCCCCCATACTAACATTGCCACACACATACACTGCCCACACACCCTACACATTCACACACTACACCCCCACACACACACTGAACCTTTCACACACATTGCACCACTGCTCCTATTCCCTACTACAGCCTCATATCCCAGCAGACCCCAGGTAAGTTGTCAAACTGTTCTTAAACGGTTTGACTACTTACTCTGGAGCAGTAGTGGTTATTGTGCATGGATTATTTCTTTAAATAATCTACAAGTGCCCCAGTAGCCAGCCAGCCAGCCAACCCACAGGCTGGCCAGTAGCCAGCCAGTTAGCCAGCCCACAGGCCAGCCCACAGGCCTACAGCAAGCCACAGGCTTACAGCCAGCAAGCCACAGCCTGCCAGCCAGCAAGCCACAGCCTGCCAGCCGCAGCCTGCCAGCGCAGTCAGCAAGCCCACAGCCTGCCGGCAGTAGCCAGCAAGCCCACAGCCTGCCAGCCGCAGCCAGCAAGCCCACAGACTGCCAGCCAGCAACAGTAATTAAGGTAAGAGGAGCCAACTTGGCTTAGGTATCAGCGAGCTATGTTGTGTTGCTATATTGTGAATAGGAAGAGAGCTGGAGAGACCACCCTCCAGGCCCCATTAGACTCTAGCCTCTGCTAGAAATCCCCTCCATGGCCCATTAGCCCTCAATTGTAGTTTCTACTGGGGCCTGGAGGCGACTGTTTCCAGCAGGGGATATCTAATGGACGCTGAGATGGCCTCTGTTAGAAAGACCCCCTTCCAAGCCTTTTAGACTCCATTGTAGTCTCTAATGGGGCTTGGAGGGGATTCTTTCTAACACACCCTCTAAAGGACACTGAGATAGCCTCCGCTAGAAAGACCCCCCTCCATGGCCCATTAGCCCTCAATTGTAGTCTCTACTGGGGCCTCGAAGGGCTTATTGCCCTTTTGTTCCTTGTGTCTAAAGATTGTGTAGGGTGTGGCTGGAGGCGGTGCATGGAGGCGGGACAAGGGTGGCGCTTGCTGCAGAGTATGGGTGGGGCCTGTAAGGGGGCCCTTGATTTATTTTGCCCGAGGGCCCTGAGGGTTCTCAGTCCGCCCCTGACTGACAGACATACTGACACAAACAGACACATACTGACATACACCTACACTGACAGACATACTGACACACACATAAACACATAATGACAGACATACAAACATACAGACACACACACATAAACACATGATGACAGACATACTGACACACAAGCAGACACATGCATTGACACAGACACACATTGACAGACATACTGACACACAGAGACATACACTGGCAGACATACTGATACTGACAGACATACTGACACACACGAACACACCATGACCAACATACTGACAAACACACTGACACAGACACACACATACACTGACAGACATACTGACACAGACATTGATACATTCACTGACACAGACACACACACACAGACATACTGACACATACACACACAGACATACTGACATAAATATTCACTTTTAAACCCACCCTCCAGTTTCCTACCTTGAGGGTGGTGTCCCTGCTGTCTGAAGGTTGAGGCTGTTGGGAGTTGGGTTCTGCCTCTCACGGCCCAGCCTCCCTCCTTCTTGCTTCCTCCATCTACCGCGCTGATCTTTTCCTTAGTGGGAGGAAGTGACTTGCGCTGCCAAAAAGCAAGGGACCCAGTTGCGCTGTTAACATGCCACAGTGTGTGACTGGCCCCTGCTTACAAATGCCCATCGGGTGGCCCTTAGTGTGCATTTCGCAGGTTGTGTCGGAGGGCCCAGGGGGGGGGGAAATTGTTAAGGGCAGCAGGGCCAACGGGCCCCCCAAGAGTAACTGGCAGCTGCCCCATTTGCCCCATGTTAAAGACAGCCCTGAAGTGACATTGACTTTTAGAGTGTCAAAGATGACCCCAGCCCATCACCGAACGTGCCTTTAATAGGGACATGAGCATTAGTACTGGTCCATGGATCAATTGAAGAAGATTGCCTGGTCTGATGAATCATGTCTTATTTTACACCAGGTGGATGCATGTGTGTCATTTAACTGGGGAAGATGGTGGATGTCGTGTTATGCTTTAGGCAATGTTCTGCTAGGAAACTTTGGATCCTGGCATTCATGTGAGTGTTGACATGTACCACCTATCTAAAGATTGTTGCTGACTACGTACACCCCTTCATGACAATGGTTATCCCGGATGTCAGTGGCCACTTTCAGTAGGATTGTGTACCCTGCAACACTGCAAAAAAATTTAAGAATGTTTTGAGGAACATAACAAATCATTCAAGATGTTGCCTTGGCCTCCAAATTCCCCAAATCTCAATTCGATTGAGCATCTGCGGGCTGTGCTGGAAGAACAAATCCGATCCATGGAGGCCCCAGCTTGCAACTTGCAGAACTCAAAGGATCTTCTGCTAATGTCTTGGTGCCAGACACATTCAGAGGACTTGTGGAGTCAATACCTCAACCAATCAGAGCTGTTTTGGCAACATGAGAGGGGCCTACAAAATATTAGGCAGGTGGTTTTAATGTTGTGTATGATTAGTGTATAATTAGATAGATAGATAGATAGATAGATAGATAGATAGCAATACATAGCACATAACAATGATGTAGGGGACCTGTAAAATACATTCAAAAAGGGGTATATTTATAAAATATAAAAAAAACACACAAAAACTTTTTCAATAACATTTTCTGAATACCGAGAGGAAAACTAGCACCCAGCTAATCAATGTTGGATACGTAATTAGACAGGCCAATTCTAAATTATCTAAATATTCCATTATAATGTCTGTTATGTACTTTATCTATTTCTATGCACATAATATCATTAATTGGCTGAGAGCACCAAGCTGATGCTCTCAGCCAATAAATGGCCAACAGGATTGCCATCTAGCTTCCACAGCTCTGTAGAAGCTGGATGTTGTCACAACCAACAGGAGAAAAGACCAGGCATCTAGCAGAACTCAGGTAAGAGGGCAAAATGAGCCAGTATACCCCTGGCATCATAACCACTAAAGTGGACTATAGTGGTTATGACGCTTGGGGTAACCATTTAAAGTATAGGAAGATGTGTTCAAATAGTTGAACTGGGAGAGAAATTGGCTGCTGAAATTTATTGTCGAAAAATGTAAGAAAAAATAAATAACATTCTAGGACAGGGTTAGCCAAACATCCCCCCTCCAGATGTTGTGAACTACATCTGCCCTGATGCTTTGCCACCATTATGGCTATAAGAGTATTGTGGGAGATGTAGTCCACAACACCTGTTATGCAGACGGTTGTCTATCCCTGTTCTATGAATACATTTAGATTTGCATTTATATTTCATATTGAGTTGATTTGATGAAATAAATGAAAATTATTTTTTTTTTAAAGTATTAAAAACCATACTTAGTAAATGTGTCATTGAATGGAAGGACCTCTGAAGTATTTCCATGCATTAAAAGGCTCTTAACTGATGAAAATATGATTTTATAAGGAAACAATAACCAGCTAACAATAACCAAGCAATGTATATGATCAAGAAAGTAGCATCAAGTTAATAATGAAAGAGCATTTGAGTTTATCAGAGCATGATAGTGAGCCCTCTGTTGAAAATGTACTGGAAACGCAGCTGTTTGAGTACTGACAGCATATTCAATCCAAGGTATCGAGGTATGTTCTTTAACCCCTTAAGGACCAAACTTCTGGAATAAAAGGGAATCATGACATGTCACACATGTCATGTGTCCTTAAGGGGTTAAAGCAGTGCAAGATTACTTAGATCTATTATATAACAATAAGAACAAAAAAGTTCGACATAACTCAACATCCACAGAACATGAAACAATGACTGAACTTTACCTGGCCTACCGTTATACTACAAATTGCAGGTTAAGGCGGCAGTATAGTCCTGCTTAATGAAGATAACATCAAGCAAGCCCACCAGAGTTTATATTTTATTGAGAGTTCTCAGATACTTTTAAAATATTCCACTTATTAGTTTAATTAAATGTATTTAATGTGTTGTGCGTAGTATTACACATGAGAGGGACATTTCTATTTTCTACCAGTGAATAATGCTATATTGTTTTAACTTTTATTATATTGAAAAAGTAATTGTAAATGTTTACCAAAAAATATTACATCACTTGAAAAGCTTATCCAACAATATTTAGGTCAATATTGGTTAACGCATGCACATGATTAATATTCAAAATTGTGAAATGCGAGGAATTTGGCCTAAATTTTGAAGTTTAGTTTGAATTTATTTTTAAGTTGCAATAATTAAGGTTGTTAATTTCAAAGTTCATAATAATTAAGTAGATTATTAACTAAATTATAACATGTTTAGAATCTACAAATATTAAGATGAAAACTGTTTATGAGATTTTTGTTTTGATTCCTAACAATTCCCAAAGTAGTGAATAGCTGTGATAGATTTTTATTAGCAAAGGTCATCTTCCATTTCACACCATAAATATTGTCAATATATCTTCAGTTCTTGATTCCTTAGAAAACAGAGTACTTTTTACGAATCTAGTTCTCTTTATACCAATTTATTACAGTTAGTATTTAGATAAAATATAATGTTGAACCAGACATAAAACTGTTTTTTACTGAAGAGGAAATTGTAAAGTGAAAATAAAAATGCCAAATTTAGTCCAAAACAGTAAAAAAAAAATGTTTCCCCAAAGTGGTTACTTAACCCTTATCCTAAAGTTTGCAAATTAGTTTTCACTTCACTACGGTACACTGTTTATTGAATAAGCCCAATGCATTTCACCCTCAGAGAATTATTTTAATATGATGATGATTATTAATTTTTATACAAAGTCACAAATGTTTTACTGTGAATGAGTAATATCAAGTACGGGTGAATAAAAATACTATGGAAGGGTGGGTTACCTAGTGACCGACTAGTTATGCATATTCATTTATGGATCACTTTGAATAATTTAAGCAGTTTGGTATCAAATATATCCATCTATATCTGTAACATAGAAAATATCCTAATGTTTGGAGGACTCAATTCCAGGCTGTATACTTTTTAACCTTTTTTAAACCAATACTGAATTTTGGGATCTCTAATCAAGTAGTCAAATGTATAATCCAGATTAACCCTTTCAGTTCTGTAACAATCAGCTCTTCATTGAAATAACAGAAAGAGAACCATATTGAGTTCACATGTAAATAAAAATGAATATGGATCCCCTACCATCTCAATAACAGATAACTTAAAGTCCCGATAAATATTTATCAAATGAGGTTCCCAAAGACCCTTTTTACCCATTTAGCAACCATTCCACCCTCAAAAAAATGCAGAATGAAATACATTACTTGCACAAAGTGCCTTTGCTCTCACTGTCTCCAAGAACCAAAGGGTCCACCATCTCAATCCACAGCAAGTGTTGTTGAGTACCTGGCCACTATAACACAGACAATTCTATTTTAATATTAACATAACTAACTGTAATGGATCACCTGGCACCCCAACTGGGTACCTCCATTTATGGATGCTCCTAGCGCTTCCTGAGTGCTCCAAGTACTCTAGCAGACACCACAACCACCGCAGGCCGAACCTCTCTTCAATCAGAGCGAAGCAGGAACAAGCTCTTATAAGAGCTTAGCAGTGAATATAGCAAGAGAGTATGCAGGGCATAGCAATCCCTTGTAGCAGATTCCCCCAATAAGAGACGGCACTCAAAATTGAGGGTGAAGTAGAACTGAAGCTTTTAATCAAACTCTTTGCTTTTATGCACATTGTACAAACATAGTACTGCCCATAGGGTTTTGCAGAACAACCAATCAATACATACAATACACTCAGACACTCCCACACAAAATCCTCCCCTCTGCCTGTTATAGAATTACTGTACACAATGGTCTAACTTAATTATCACAGGCAGGAAAATACACGGTTTTACACAATATTCATAACTCTACAAGTATACATCACATTCACATAAAACTTACATTTCCAGAATCAGCATACTCCAAATATCAACATACGTCAAAATCATACAAATTGGTCCAGTGGGTAAAAAGTTAGATCAACGTCCTTTGTGACCAAATAAAGCATGGCTTTTCTGCCCAAAACCAGTTCCACAAGTCTTCTATCCTGGAGATAATTGGGAAGTAATCCAATTATCTCCAAGGACAGAGGCAAAACTCCATTAGCCACATGGTAGCAAAATACAATAAAATATATAACTGTGCAGCTATTGCATAAAACAGGTACATTTAACATATCCCCAGATAGCTTAGATCTGAGCGCACATTATTACTGAATGGCACTCAGATCACATACATACAGTTCAATTGCCATGGAGCCAAAGTCTTTCACATAGTCTTTTGTTTTACGAATGGGCTCCATGGCATAGCTATCTGGGGTAACACTGCTCACATAGGGAAAGTACCGAATGACCCGGCTTTCGGGTCTTTGCAGGGGAAAATCAAGCCTTTCAACATGGGGCCATAGTCACAGGGCAGGAGGCTGGCAATCAGTCTTCTCCAATGCCCAGTGGCGAGGCTGGTTCCGCCACACTAACGATGGCATTATCTGGTACTAAATACATGTGGGTAGCATTGAATTTTTCCTTAACCCTCTGTTTTATTAAAAAGTGTGAAAGAAATATATAGAAATATGTGTACATTAATCTAGATTTGCCAGATAGGGCTCAGAAGAATCATCTGCCCAAATAAAACAGAGGCCACTACAAGATTTAGATTACAAAAAAACTTTAAATTACAAAAAAAGCTTTAAAAATAAAAATAAATAATAACAGATTATTATCCAAATGATTTAATGCCTTAATTACATAACGTATATACCACATTATTTGATAGTTTGTCCTTTTGCTCCATTTATTATAATCAATGTTGGTAAAAGTTAAGATAGCTAAAAAACTCTTTTTTTATGTCTAAGGGGTTGAACATCTTCTGGTACAAGAACCCAAATACATAGGACGAGAAATTGTACAGTTGTGTGTGGTGAGCTGTGTAATTGCTCAGTTAGCCATCTCTTCACATGGAGTGGGGTCAAGATGAAGTTCCACAGCAGTCTTCTACCTTGCTGAGGGTCCTGAGGAATTGATTTTTTATTTTCAGTATTATATTTGTTTATTTTGTTTTCAACAATGCAAAATAGATGCTGATTGACTGTACAATAATTGCAAATGTTTTCAAATATTAATTGTGAGCCAACCAATATTAAAAAGCTGCCGATGAGTATTAGAAAAGAGTGTATGAGCTAGCTTAAAACATCCACCAGGAAGCAGCTGTAACCAACATTTTTTGAACTATCTGACCTGTGGTAGGTGGTTTAGAAAAGCTAACTATAATAGATATAGTATGAAAAAATATACTCAAATATGTACATAACCAGCAGACCAATCCTAATGTCATCCTATCAAACAATAACATACATATAGTGCTCCCTCCGCCCCGCCCGCACCCTGATTCCTCTCCTGCAACTGTCATAAAAATAAAAAAACACTTCAAACAAAAAAAGTCTTCAATGAATACTATTCTACCAGCCTACTTTTCTACCCCTACATTTGCAGTTTGTGTCACTTTACCCCACTCCCTCTAGCATGTAAACCCATTGAGTTGGGCCCTCAGTCCCTCTATTCCTGTGCATCCAACTGGTCTGGTTACAATAATGCGTTTGGTAGTCCACTCATTGTACAGCGCTGCGTTATTTTTCAGCACTTTATAAATAATAATAGTAATTGTAACGGATCACCTGGCACCCCGACTGGGTACCTCCGTTAAAGGATGCTCCTAGCGCTTCCTGAGGACTCCAAGCACTGCAGCAGACACCACAACCACCGAACCGGAGAAGCATATGAATCCTCTCAAGCATATGAATGCTGTAGATAGTTGAATAGGAACCATCCGAATAGGTTTACTCTCCTAGCAGTCAAACTGGAACAGCATACAATAAATCCTTCCCCCAATAATGAGACGACACTTCACTTTGAGGGTTAAGCAGGAACTCTCTGTACTGTCACATACAGTCTCTTTTATTCCCAATCCACAAACATAGTACAGCCCACAGGGCGTTACAAAACAGCCAATCAATCCATACAATACACCCAGACTCCCACACAAAATCCTCCCCTCTGGCTGTGATATGATTACTGAACACAATGGGTAATCTAATTATCACAGCCAGAGAAATACAGTTTCATAAAACACATCACAGGGACCCCAAAACATGCAATAACCCCATAAAAGTATATCATTGGAACTGGGGGATCTGGGTGAACCACATATCCAAAATTCACCCAGATCCGTTCAGTACTTTGGAAAATACAGTTTAATGCAGATTCTGCAGAACATATACAGGCTAAATAAAAAACAATCACTGTATAATGTGTCCCTTGCTGTATAGTCCAAAACCACCGCACGATGTCTCTGTGCAACAAATACTGGCGAGATGGCACCGTGTTGAAAAGTCCACACAGTGTCTGTGAGTTAAAATGGCCGCCATCCATTGTTCTCACCATGTGCTTCTGATACAGGAAATGGTGGCCACCCAGTAACTCCACAGTATGTCCCCAGATGGTTCTTAAAAGGGCCAGCAGCAGCACAACACAAATCCATTATGCCCAAATCATGTCTTTAAAGGGCAATACATCCCAGGGGCCATAGTCACATGGCAGGAGGCTGGCAACCAGGCTTCTCCAGTGCATAGTGGCGAGGTTGGTTCCGCCACAGTAATGATAATATATTGTCATTTTAACAGATTTTATTTAATTGGCTGAGTTTGTTTAAACTTACAGAGCTAAAGTAGCTTATTTTCATATTAATAATTTAGTAGATATATCCCTTGTAAAAAAAATGCATTTTAAGTTACGCCAACTAATCAGAGCTCTCTGAGTGAAGTTGCATGTTGTGGGGAGGCTTTATAATGGGTTGGGGCTGGTGGAGACACTAGATCTTCTATCGTTTAGGGCTCCCACCCACCACTAATTGGTGGGGAATGGAGGGGGGTACTAGGCTCCCCATTTAGGTTAATAGCCCACACTCATAGGGCATCGGTGTGGATTTAAGGGGGATACTATGTGTGGTAAATTACCAAACTCTATAAATGATTATGTACGCATACACATATAAACTCTGGTCCGCCTACTTTAACAAATATTTATTCAGAGACAAAACAACAACAACATAAAAATAATGACACACAATCTAACTAACTATACCACCAACAACAGCAACAACAACCTAACTAACAATAACAACTACATCTTATAAAATCCCACTCACAGTTCATCATGATAGAAATTAGGCCATGTCTGCTTAAGGGACTGCTCAGTAGCACAGCCAAGAAGGAACAGAGAGGAATGGAGAAAAGGGGAAGTGGTTATCTCTTTCCTGACTTGTAAAGGTATTGAATTACCCAATTAACATTTCAAAAGGGTAAAGCTAATCCCACTGTAAGAAAAGCAAACATGAGCTTGGTCACATGACCCCTGGTCACCATATTAGTTTGATGACAGAATGTCACCACACTATGTCTCCCCAGTTATTATTTTAATAGGTGCTTCACCATGGGAGAATAAGGAACCTGTGCCAGTTCCTCCTTTACTGGATTGGGGGGCCTTTTTTTAAAACAGTAGCCACTGACTACTCACTGTTTAGTAGACATGCTCCCACTTGCGGCACATTTTTTTTACTTAGTATTAATAAAGTTGTCTAAAAAAACTTTTTTTTTTAGTAAATAGCTCTAATACTTGTAGGATTTAGAGAGCTCTCTACTAAGTGGCTGCAAGATGCAATCACAGCATGGATTGGAATTTCATTCTTCTGAATCAAATTTCGAACCAAACATAATGACCAAATTTCTTCTGAACATGAATGGACAAACTGTCAGCATTCTGTTTGGATGAAATTCGGTCAGTTTGGTGGCGCCCTAGTCTAAATGACAAGATTTCAGAAATGGTGAAAGAAGGTAACACAAGAACATGGAGGAGTCCCTACTTTGTCTTAAGGAGAACTAGGTCAGAAATAAAGAAAAGAAAAACAGATTCGGAAAGAGGAAGAATAGAAGAAATGATTTTGAAATACTAAGTTTGGTGTGACAGTGCTGCATTAAGGAGATCCAATATGCATGCCAAACACACCATGTCTCATAGAGATAAAAATAATTAATTACCAACAACATAATTAATAAACAATAAAAACAGCTTTACATTACATGCATATTGGAAATATTCTGGGGGTTATTTAAACACATTTTATTAGCTTTGGTAAATGGTGCAGTAGCATTAACATGCTAACATTACTTTAGTTTAAGATCTGATTCACCCATTATTCTTATTCCTACAGATTACAGATTGTTCATTTTGCAGAATTACATTTTGAAAATTCAAGGACTAATTTATAAATCACTGTTATAGCAAGGATTCATTCTGCTTTTATATTTTACAAAATAACGCATGATCATATGTTATTGAATCTCTCTGTTTCACCAAAAACTACAATCCTTAAGTCAACCACCTAATTTAAGAGAAGAAATTAAACTTTAAGCTAACATAAACACATTACAAGTCATTAGTGTAATTAAAAAGGAATGTATAATTAAAACATTTGTGTATTTTAGCTGAAATTCATCTGCAGAAGAAAATTTTAATGAACTGCTTATCAAAGAAGTCTCCGGAGTAAGGCGGTAACTTAAGCATAACAAGATATATCATGTTTTCTTCTCTTTAGAAAAAAAAAAACTTGTTCCCGCTGGGTAAGAAAAGTACAACTGTCAGTGTTTCCAGAAAACTAATAAAGATTCTAAATGATTATGATCATTTCAATGTTTTAAACTGATGCTATCTTTTTATCCCCTAAGAATCATGTTTTCCATAATTACTTCTCTTTCGTCCTTTCCTTAAGATAAATGATTTTGTAATTAGTTATGAAGGAACGTGTGATGATTTGTAGACATCTGTCAAGTTGTCATGAAGCATTCGTCCCTGTAGCTATATTTAAACTTTATGTTTAATAGTCTATCTTTATCTTGCTATTACATTTCACTAACATTATAAACAAGATACCCTGATCATTGGGTGCCATAAAACAAAAATAATAATACGTCAAGAGAGGAGAGTCACATGAAAGGCTCCAAAGATCCATTAGTGTGGACCCTGTTCTCAAGACTAAGCCAATAAATGTTTTGTGTGGCAGTATACAAGTATCCTACAAATATGTTTTGCTGGTGAATCTTCTTTAAGAAATTCACAATTCAAGTATGGTAGATAATGTAAACCGTTAATTCACACATATTAAGGAATTCACTATCACATTAATAAGATCATTAATTTAATTCAAACAAATTAAAAATACATTTTATGAATCAAATCACCCTCCTCTAAATCTAAACATATACCTGTATATTGCAAACTGTAGCATACTAAATTCAAGCTCCTAACACTTTGGAATCAATTCATGATACAGGGTTGCAGTATTTTGTAAGATAGCTTAAAACTTGTCATTTTCTGGTTTTCTAATGTTTTCACCCTCAATAAAAACATGTGGTTTTGAAAAATGGGTAAAACTAGAAACATCCTTGTAAGAATCATTCACTCTGTTTAATCTCATAGTTTAAAATATGTCGGATAGTCTGAATATATCAAAGAAAATGAAGCTGAATGAGTCAAAGTGGATTTTTTTGGCTGAGTAGCTTACTTATTGACGTTTGGGATTTGATTCAACACAGAACTCTTCATATATTAAATTTAGATGGTAAATCTGTGATGACAAATTAATAGTGATGTCCCGAATGGTTCGCGAACGGTTCGCCGCGAACGGTTCGCTACGGACTCCAGTCAGCAGACACATTCCAGCCAATCATCAGCAGACCCTCCCACCTCCTGGACAGCTCACTAAGACTGCAGCTTCAAAACGGATGCTGTCCAGGAGGTGAGAGGGTCTGGGAGGGAGGGTCTGCTGCTGATTGGCTGGAATGTGTCTGCTGACTGGAGTCCGCGGCGAACCGTTCATGGCGAACCGTTCGCGAACCGTTCGGCGAACCGTTTGGGACATCACTACAAATTAATTGTTTTAAATATTCCACATATTTTTACCAGTACCTAAAGTAATCTTTTACTTATTTTGGTTATGCAATATTTAGATTTCTGGCTTTAGATTGTTCATAAATATTCATATTGTAGTGCAGATACCTTACTATATTTTACATATGTCAACATTTTCTTCACACTGTCAGATAAATCCATTTCTGAGTTGTGTCATGTGTATACTATCAGTTATCTTGTAATTGGAAACTCTAACCCTATCTCAAAGTTACTAGCCCCAATTCTAGTCCATAACAAGACTAAATTAATTGCCTTTAATGTACATATCTTTACCATATCCCTAATCCTTAAATTAATACTTAGATCACAACCCCACTTCTTATTTGTATTATTTCTCTGTTGTTTCTTTTATGTCTATAGAAAGTACATTTTTTCTTTTCTTTTTCTTTTTATGGTTGTCAATTACCTTTATTTTCAAGCTTTATCTTCAGACTAGCAGCTCCTTAGATGTTACTCCATCACTTCCTTTCAAAATCTTACTCAGCCTCTGTTCCTGGAAGCTGGCTGAGAATTAGTTAGCCTGTAGCAATGATTCTAATAGAGAATCATAAATTCAAAAATGTCTAAGGTAGCAAGTGAAAATAACACATTTAAACTGCCCTTTAAACTCCCCCTGGGGCACTCTAAGAGGGGAGAATTCAGATTTTGAAAGGAAGCTTCCAGCAATGAAAATATAGCAGTAAGGAGCAATATTGGCTTGAGAAGAAGAGAAGTGAATGAAGCCTATATTGATCAGTCACCTCATCTCTTCCACATACTGAGAAAAGGATGGCTAAGCTAGGTTCTGGCAATGCAATAAATCAACTCTGTTTATCTCTCCAGCTCTCAAAAAAAATAAAAAATAGCTTAGAAAAAAATTCTAGTTTTATAAGCTGGGGAGATATGCAGATTTTGATCAATAATTAGCAGCTCCATAGATCATGACATAAAACGTGTTTGATGTTTAGTTGGTTTTAGCTCATGATCAACCCCATGATGGTAATAGTAATATCCCTTTTCTGTGCTGCAGGCAGTATACTCTTTTATACTCTTTTTTTTTTTTTTTTGCTAACATGACACAGAATTAATCATGCACCCCTTATTTATACAGGACCTGCTCCCAATTTACTAAAACAGAGAACAGACACAGATATATGCAGACATCCTTTAACTTGTAAGCTCTTTTGAGCAAGGTCCTTATTATTAATTTTCCCCTTTTATAGTTTTGTAAAGTGCTGCAGAATAAGTTGGAACCACGTATATGCTAATAATAAGAATAATAACAAATGCAAGTATAGACAGAAACTTGTACACAGGTAGACAACCAGAATTTACCAAATAATACATACACATACTCCAACCACAGATTTTATTATAAGCAAAACTGTGAAATTCTGGGGGGGATTTAAAAATTTTTCCCCCATAATTTAATATAACTATATATTTTATATGTGGTTCCCTCTAATGCAAAAAATTAAATAAAAAAATGATTATAGTGGAATAAATACAAAAGAATGCATCAAAATTGCTTCAATCATTATTCTGAAATTAACAAAAAAAACTTGCCATTAAAGGGTTAGTCCTAACATTATCAGTATTTAGAGACATACAATAAATGGTCAAGTTTAGGTACATTTGTACAATATTATTTTATTTTAATGCACAAACCTGACTTTTAAACCTGAGTTAAAAATTACTAGAGCACAGATTTGTTAAGATTCCCACAATTAAACACAGCTAAGGAAACTGAATAAACCTCTTATAACCTATGCCATATTTATTTAAACATGGGGAAAAAGCATAACTTAAATTAAATGCAAGTCATTTTTCTTTGTCAGGAGTGTGCGTTCACAGGATGTGAGGTCAAGGAACATTTTTCATTAAATGTAATTAAAAGCTTTTGAATTATGTGTTTGAAATAAATACAGAGGTGTCCTATGGTTTTTGCATTACTATTCTATGTTTGTTGCAAGCTTGGTAATTCTTCATGTTCTTTGAAGCAATCTTGACTTACAATTAACCCCTACAATTGCCAAATAGTCGTTCAAGGCTTTCAGGAACTAGAAGGGTTAATTGACCTTTACCATTTAAAATAATATTAACATAACCATCACACTCAGTAAATGCAAAATCCAGAAAAAATGAAGGAAAGATAGTTGTCTTGCATTTCAAATATATATTGATAAAGAATATTCTTGACATGTATCATCGTCTACTAGGGATGCCAAAGACACATACAATTCTGTCTTGGACTGTATCTTATGTATTTTGTACTCTGTATATTAACCCCTTCCCGACCATAGATGGAAATTTTCCGTCAACCTTGTCCTTCAGTGAAGGACCGTTGATGGAAAATTTCCATCATTTACTAAAGTTAACCCCAGATCGCGGCGATTGTGGCAATCGTGGGGTTAACGGTGCTCCAGTCTGCCTCTGTATTAGAGGCAGACCGGGAGCACCCGATCGGGCTGCCCCAGCACCGGTGCTCGCTCTGACAGGCTGTCAGAGCAAGCACATGTGTTCAGTGTACTTACCTTCCGCCTCCCTGCACTTCCGGGTTCTGTGTGAAGTGCAGGGAGACGGATCAGAGCTGATCCTCTTCTCCCTGTGTAAAAAAAAATAAAATAAAGTTAAATCCCACCTCCCCTTTTCCCCTGCTTTAATAAAATTAACCCCTTCCTTGCCAATTGATCACTTGGCAGGGTATACATTTTAATGTCATCTGATTATTATTTTTTTTAACCCCTGAGGGTTAATTCTTTTTTTTTAACCCTCAGGGGTTAAATTTCTTTTATTAATTAATTTAAATATTTAAAAATTATATATTTAGCTAGCTGGGATGGGTGGAATTGGGGAATTTGGTGTTAGGCTAACTAGGGGTTAATGTTAAAAAAGTTTTAAAATAAACTTTAAAAAGGTAAAAAAAGTTTTAAAAAAAGTTTAGAAACGTTTAAGAAAAAAAAAACCACCCTCCTTTACCCAGTCTAAATAAAAATTAACCCCTTCCCTGCCAGCTGATCACTGCCTACAGTGATCAAAATACAGATCACAGTATTATACTGTAATCTAATTTCTTTTAACCCCTGAGGATTAATTTTTATTTATTTTTTAACCCTCAGGGGTTCAATTTATTTAATTAATTAATTTAAATATTTTGTAATTATATATATATATATATATATATATATATATATTGCTAGCTGGAGTGGGTGGGAGTTATGGGAAAGGGGGGAATTTACTGTTAGTGCTGCTTACTGTTGGTTAGGGGTTAACAGTAAAAGAAAAGTTTAGAAAAAAAATTTAAAGTGAAAAAAAGTTAAGAAAGTGTAAAACATTTAATAAGTAAAAAAAAAGTTTAAAAACGGGTTTTACAAAGTAAAAAAAGTTTTACAAAGTAAAAAAAATACATTAAAAAATGCTCACTACCACTACACTTGGTACAAGCTAGCGGAAAAATGATCCCATTCTAAGGTTCAAAATATGCCTTTTGAATTACCCTGGGATGTCTTCTTTAAGAAATGGTATGCTTTATGGTGTAATTGGATTATATAGCCTTTATATACTCTAAAATGGGACATGGACACAGCGTAAAAATTCAAAGTTTGAGAAAAACTGGAAGGGCTGTGTCTCAAATGTGCCCCTTCAATGTCCACATATACCTGGCAAAGGTACATACGGGGGTATTGCTGTACTCAGCCGACATAGCTGAGCAACATATGAAGTAGTATACAGTCGTAGTACACATAAGGTTTGCAAAATGTATTGCGCAAACTCACTTTGTGTGTCAAAAAGGCAGAAAAATTGCTTATTACCACTACACTTGGTACAAGCTAGCGGAAAAATTATCCCACGCTAAGGTTCAAAATAGGCCTTTTGAAATACCCTGGGATGTCTTCTTTAAGATATGGTATGGCTTTATGGGGTATTTGGATTTTATAGCCTGGTAATATACTCTAAAATGCGACATGGACACAGTGTAAAAATTTAAAGTTTTAAAAGAACTGGAATGGCTGTGTCCCAAATGTGCCTCTCCGATGTCCACATATACCAGGCAAAGGTACATACAGGGGTATTGCTGTACTCAGCCGACATAGCTGAGCAACATATGAAGTATTATACAGTCGTAGCACACATACGATTTGCGAAATATACTGTGCAAACTCACTTTGTGTGTCAAAATAGCAAAAAAACGCTTATTACCACTACACTTGGTACAAGCTAGCAGAAAAATTATCTCACGCTAAGGTTCAAAATATGCCTTTTGAAATACCCTGGGATGTGTTCTTTAAGAAATTGTATGCCTTTATGGTGTAGTTATAATATGTAGCCTGCTCAAGTGCTCCAAAGTGGGACACGGACGCATCAAAACTCTCCATGAAAAGTCACACTTAAAAACCTTAACTTTTCACATCTCTTTTACAGCAGTGTAACTTCACAAAATAGGGTATAGGTCATACATTGGGCATATTGTTTTACTCAGAAGATTTAGCTGAGCATATTTTGGGGGGTTTGAACTTAGTGGCACATATGAAATGTACAAAATGCCCAGCAAAAATGTAATCCGTATGTAAAAATAATTTTTTACCACATACTTTGGCATATATTGGTGAAAAAATGGGGGCATGTTAAGGCACAATATGCACCATATGAGATACCCTGGAGTGTCTACTTTTACAAATGATAGGCCTTTGTGGGGTTTTTTGAACAATCAAACTGCTATAATACCCCAAATTGAAGCATTGGCCCATTAAATCCGGCTCTCAAAATTCTACTATAAATGTTGAAACGGACAGGTCTCCTATATGGCACTGTAGCTTCACGAAATAGTGCCAAAGACACACAATGGGGGTATTGTTGTACTCAGCAGAAGTAACTGTACACAAAATAAAACTTTGTACAGGAATAGCACACACCAACTTTACAAAATGCACATGAGAATTTCTTTGTTATAAGTTTGTGTGCCAAAAACCCCAAAAAACTAAATTTTACTCCAATATTTAGCAGAGATTGGCGGTGAAATGGCTACGTAGAAAGTGTCAAAACATCCTTAGGACAATAGCCTGTGATGTCTACTTTATATACATATATACTTTTGTGTGGCAATTTTGTTTTCTTTTATGGCTATTAAGCTTACAAGACAAACATACCAAATTCTAAAATCGCTCCACATTAAAAGTTTATTTTACTCCTTGTGCTTTGTGACCTGTAAGTACCCAAAAAAAAACTTTAAATTCCAGACACATTATATATTATGTAAATCAGAACAACTAAATTAATTTATTTTTAATTACTTTATTTAACCTGCACTTATTATTCACACATTATTATTGCAAAAACTGTACAAAAATACAAATGTTTTCTTTTTTTTTGCCTTTTTCTTTATTGTTTTAATAATAAATAAGCATATGTTACATCAAATTAAAGCCCTTTATGTCCTTTAAAAAACAGTATATAATATGTGTCGGTCCAATAAACGAGAGAGATGCAAATTGCAGTTGAACACATACAGCAAGAAAATGCAAAAATTGCTTGTGTCATTAAGCGTAAGACAAGCTTCTGAAGCTGTGTCCTTAAGGGGTTAAAGCAGAGGTTGAACTTGTTGGCTAGATTAAGAACTTGCAAAGCATGCAATGTTAGTTGATTAAGAAAACTTTAATGTAGATTTTTTTTTTTCTGTATAATTCTTTTAGCTTAAATTTGCAATGAGATTGTGTACTGCCTAGCTTACAAGTAAATTGATCCAAATAGATATACAGTAAATAGTAAAGACTATATGTTCAGGAATAAAAATAGAAACTGAGATACATGATGGTCAGATAGATACATGTAGATGGTCTAACAGCTGCTTTGATAGTGGATGGTAACAATGTCTACGGTACATTTGTGAGTAGACCAGAGTCAGTGTCTATGCCCTTAATCACTACCAGCTAAATCTAATCTTGATAGTAAATTTGGTGAGAAGTGTAACATGGTGGTACTGCAGGGTGTGGGCTTGAGGCTAGCTGGTTTAGATTAGTGGGGAAGTGAATGTAATATGTGGTTTGTACAAATATGTTTTTTTCTTTAAATTTAGTTTCTTTCAAATGTATCCTAAAATACATGTTCTTTAATGAAATTTTATCATTTTTAATTGCGTAATTAATGAACCTGTGTAGTATGTAATCTAAGAGACAAAGCCTAGCAAATGAAACATTTTAATAGTCATATTAATTCAAAGAAAGGCAAAATAAATATGAAGCATTTTCTTCTTGTTCTAAAACAACTGGAAAAAACCCCTCTTAAGATCAAAATGACAATCACATTCATCTTTTGTTGAACAAGCTGAAACTAGCCATATTAAGTAACATATCTTTGAATATTCTGTTTGTCTGTGTTTGTCTTTTGTTTTTTAGAACTGGTCTTGCTTAACCAAAGGCAGATCATTTCACAAGTGTATTGATTTTATTGTAACAATACTTTGATAAAACAATAAATGCACAAATTTTTTCCTTTACCCTTTCCTCCGTTGCAGGTGAATTCTCCTTCCTTCAAGTCTCAAGAATCCCACATCTTTCCGTGCCCAAACATTTGCTTTTTTAACTTGGAGTGTTTCTGTTGATATATAAATTGGCAATATAATATTGTTATCATCTTAATTAATACCCTATGTTATGCATGGTGTTTCTTCACTGTCCCTTGCAAATGGTGACTGGCAGTGCAAAATATTTAGAAATTGTTCAATATTAGTTTTGAGAAATTATAGTTGAAGTTTGTGACTATTTAGGTTTTGCTGGTACCTGCCTTAAAGAAGATATTGAGTGAATCGTTGACTATAAACCCATGATTTTGAGGCATGATAAAAGTGATAAGTGATACAGCCCTATTTCCCCTGACTCTAAATATTTCATAATTGTCACTCAACCACAATTAGCAGTAATAATCCCCAAGACCACTTAAAGGGGCATTTTAAGCACTGTCATAGCACATTATGAAGGCTACTTCTGGAAAACTAGAGACATCAACCCCAGATTATCTGTCAAACTATTTAAGGGTAGTTTCATACAAACTCAAGGGTCCCTTAGGTGCTCTGGCTCCATGCTCACAAGACAGAATGGTCTACAGGACAGTATCAGCAGACATGCCATCCAGATTTATAGGAAACTGCCATTGCCATGGTAACTTTTGCATTAGCAAAATGACGATCTATGGCAACCTTGAAGACCTTCAGTTAGTGTTAATTTAAAAATGTTTTGACACAGAACTGTGGAGTAGCACCAGATGTCTGCAAAATTTATTACCACTATAAAATGCAGTGGTGGTTATGGTGTTTCGATTCTTCATTTAACAGTAATGTTTTTGGATTATGTTCGCAATGGAATTGAGAATAGGGTTGCAATGCTATTCTAATAAATGCAGTAACATTTTTTTTACATAGATAAATTATTTTAAAAAATGGTTAACCTCCATTAATGCCCTGAAAGGTTTAACTAGACATTATAACCATGAGGAGCCTCATCATAAACTGGCATATTAGTGGTATTTTACCCCACACAGCCTACACAGAATGTATTCATTGTGTATCCCCTTTATGGTGGAGATGTGGCATATAGGAGAGAACCACATTGCATATGTGGTGGTCCTGCTACACACTGCACTCATTTTGGTACACTCTTTATCTATATGGAATGTTCCCTTTGCCCCACCTGTTGCTGTTGTTCCCAGATTCCTGTCTGCACCGTTCTAAAATATTAGCCTCTCACATATTACAAGCAGCATATTACTTAATTGGTCTTGCTTGGAAGAAACCTACCTGGCCCTATGTTGAATTACCTTTATGAGAGGATGTGTCAAGAATGTATTTCTCAAATAACAAGTTTGACACCTCCTGGCAGCATTGGACCCAATTTTTGTCCTCCACACAGAGTATATTGGTTGAACACTACCTTTTGCCAGGGTGGTTAAACTATATTATATCCACCTTGTCACATAGCTCATGGTATGTCTGTATACCTTTGTGCGGTAATGTTGTTATTATTAACTCCCTTTTTTTCTTTTTTTTTTCTTTAAGCTCCTCATAACAGATATTGTTTAGTGCACTGAAATACAGGTGTATTAAATACAGTCTGTTATTTTTGCCATCTGTACAATTCCCTAAATGGTAAAAAAATGCTAATAAAGACAATTAAATAAATAAAAGGTACTTAGCAGCAATCCTTCATTAGATGCACATTTGAGAGGCTTCTTTCATCTACAGATAGACTCCTGAATTAGAATGAAAAATAGTTTTTGGGATATGTAGTTTATTTCCCATAACATATTAACAGTGGAACTGCTCTTTAAGGTTCCAGCAGTGATAAAGGTGCCAGTAATGTTGAATAAATTGTGAATTGTCCAAATGTAAATTTTTAATGGTCCTTAACCACAACAATGTACTGTGTACTACGGCGTCTTCAATACTTACTTCTCTGCCTCAGAACCTATGTATGATAACAGCCCTAACTGTCAAACCCTTTAGCTATGTACATCATTACCAGCAGAATTATTGTGAGATGAGAATAAATGCTAGCATTATACTGCTCAACCAAGTGCAATTTTCTTTACATCCTAAGCCCAACTGTAGCAATATAAACATAGTAAGAGTGTCAGTTACGTGTGGAGTGTTACAACTATGGGCATAAATGGACTGAAATGAAGGATCGAGGTACTATTATATCAGCAATGATTGCCTTGGCCAAGTTTACAACACTTCCCAAAGCTAGACCTCATGCAGTCCATACCTTCCAGATTTAGTAAAGGGAAAAAATTATTTAAAAAAATAAGGTGTATCAGAATGGTTTTAGAATGGCTGGACAATTTACTTGAGTCGCCTGGTCCCCATGCCACACATCTTCCTCCGGGTTATCTTCACTGAGCTCAAATAGGTCCACTGGTTGAGAGTGGTCAATTGACCCTCTCAGCCTATGAGAGCAGCCTGCATAGCCATTGTTACCTCAGTGGCACTAACAGAATTCTCCAGCAAGAAAAATACAGATGCAGGGCTGCAGCTAAGGGTATCCCATTTCTAACAGTTTGAAAAGTAACTCTGAGAGAGTGCCAAGACACTCTTAGCACCATAACCACTACAGTAGATTTTACAATGGTCTTTAAGCACTTGTCATATGAATGAGGTTACAAAAAATATGTTGCTTACATCTTTTTATAGATAAAGTTATAGTACATAAATATTACATTTCATTTTTGGTCTTAATGATAATTGGAAACATTTTTGTGGGATTCTCTTCCATTAGACTTTTGGATAAGCCTTAGCTCTTAGCATTATTTATTTAGAATTCAAATGAATATGAAATGATAGGATCCAACATAAGGTCTGATCACAAATTCACAGCATGTAAACCAGTTTTAGGACAAAAAACATTCATAATATTTATGTTGTAAACACCCATCTTTTGCATTCATATTTGAAGAATTACTCATAAATATGTACATGCCGAGAGTTCCACTTTTATGTTATTTTATAATACAGACCAGAATCTGTCAAAGTTAATACTTTTATGATTTCTTGGGGGAATATAGCCTGTGCAAAAGATGTATGTTTTTCATTAGTTTTCACAATCCTTCTCTGTAATTTCTCCTAATGGTTCAGTTTTCATAAAACACAGTTCCCATGGTGTAAAAATCCACTGCAACAAAAATATAACTTTGTTTCTAACAAGTTGAAAAAGGATTTCTCTTCCATTATATACTGTTCAAGAGAAGTTGTTTGGGCTATGTATTTAACTCCACAATAAGCACTAAGGGGTTATTTATTTATTTTTTTAAGAAATATTCGCTGTGAGTTTAAAAAGACAGATAACAGTTAAATAAACCTTCATTAACTATACGGTACCTCACATTATTAAGTCCTAAATATTATTTTTATATAAAGGAATCCTCCAAGCATCATAGCAGATATAGCCCACTGTAGTGGTTATATGGTTATAGTGCTAGGAGTACTTTAGCATGTTAACATAATAAATAGTCAATACCCTTAAGAATTTTTTTGCCAATTTGCCACCTCCTCTCTGGGAACCCGTCACTGCTATCACTGCTGCCAAATGTATCTGCCACTTAGCTATGCAATACTGTCAGCCAGTGAGTTGGCCCTGCATAATGGGGCTTAGCTCAGTGGAACTAATTGTAGTTCCTAGCACACTCTTCTGGCAGTAGGGAATGTGTCAATGAAAACCTGGCAGAATGAAGATAAGTTGAAAAGCCAGTTTTAATTGTTTATCTACTTACTCAGATAGGATGCCCAGGGGCTCCACAGGCATGGGGGCCCCAGCGCATGCCAGCCTTGCTCTCTTGCCATGGGCCCTTTGATCTCCCTCACTGGCCCAAAGGCCCTTCAAGAGAGGGGAGAGAGAGGGCAGGAGGACCTGGAGGTAGGAGGAGGGACCTGGGAGGCAGATCGCTCCTCCCGCAGCATGCTGTGTGCCATGGCAATGCTCCACACAGTGCTCAGCTCGGGAGGAGTGAAGACAGCCTGCAGCCAGAGGAGCCAGAGGAGCTGGAGGCTATAGAGATCACCACCAGGGCTGGCTGCCCCCTCCCTTCACTAAAGGTAAGAAGAAAGGTTGGGGGGGGGCGATGCAGATTTTATTTGTGTACATTTTAGTATTAAAAAAAAGAAAACATTTGCTCCATGCACCCCTAACACACACACACACACCATCCCTCACACACACATCACCTGTCTCACAAACAGCACCTTTCACACACATAGCACCTCACACACACAGCACCTCTCTCCCACACACAGCATCTCTCACACACAGCTCCTCTTACACACACAGCACCCCTCACACACAAAGCCCCCCTCATACACAGCACACACACACAGCACCACTCACACACAGCGCCCCTGACTTACAGCACCCCTGACTTACAGCACTCCTCATTTACAGCACCTCTCACACACTCAGCACCTCTCTCCCATGCAGTACCCCTCACAAACTGCACCCTTCACAAACAGCACCCCGCACACACAGCACCCCTTGTACACATCACACACACATCACCCCTTGTACACATCACACACACACAGCACCCCCACACACACATACACAATGCCCTCACACAAACACTGCATCCCTCACAAACACTGCACCCCTCACAAACACAGCACCCCTACACACAAACACATACACTGCACCCCTCACTGCAGTCTGTGTGTATTTAGCTGTCTGTGTGTGTGTATTCAGCAGCCTGTGTGTGTATATTCAGAAATTGGTGTGTATTCAGTAGGCTGTGTATATTTAACAGTCTGTGTGTGTATGAAACAGTCTCTGTGTGTGTTTGTGTGTGTGTATTTAGCAGTCTGTCTGTGTGTACTCAGCAGTCTGTGTGTGTACTCAGCAGTCTGTGTGCATGTATTCAGCAGTCGGTGTGTGCATATTCAGCAGTCTGTATGAATGTATTTCATTTGTTGGAAGTACCTGTAGCAGAGTAGAGGTTTAATCCACGATATCTCCGCTGGTAGATGTAGTCAGCATACAAAATACAAGTAGTGTGATCAGGATAATCCCTTTTTCCCAAGAACTGGACGACACACAGTTTGAGAGTCAACTGAGCTTTTATTACACCACAGCCGGTTTTATACAAATCCCCATGCAAGGGGTTTCCTTAATGACATGTCAGGGGTTTTCCCCTGGTGGACTCTGTGGAAAACTTCTTGTACAGGGATATCTCCCATCATGCTTTTCTGTACTGTAGAGATAATTGTGCAAGAGTACAATTTTAATTACATTATCTCTCCGTACAGAAAAATATACAATATAACACAAAAATACATAACTTGTAAAATATTCATCTGAACTTCCTGAAAGACCCTTCATTGAATGGCTGGGATCTGAACGCACCATCTGGTGAAATACTCAGATCCATTCATTAGAATAGAAAAGCCATTCAAATGAAGTTATGGACCGGTCAGCCACAAGGCGCGAGCCCCAAAATAGTTCCAGGCAATTGTAGGCTTTTACCGGTCTCCTTTCGGGAGTTCATATGAATTAACCATTGACATTAAATATTCATATACTGGCTGGTGGAGTATGGGGGTTTTGTGGGGTTTAATTCACCGAACGCCGCTCTCTTTATACGAATGGATATAGTCATACGAACAGCATGGAAGTCCAGCAGTGTTCACGAGGTCGAGTAGCTGATTTTAGTTCCATGCATTCAATGACCAAACACCGCTGGGCATTCATAAGCAAAGATGGCCGCCACGTGTTTGGTTATACGAACGGCGGCTACTCATTAAATCATTAGCGTTCTGTGGTTTCTCCGATGTTGCCAGTTTGTTAATTGGAGACACATGACTCCCATGTGTGGTTTCCCATTCGGTGGTTTATTCGTTTCACAAACAGTATATCCCAATTCTGTTCGTGAAAACAGCATACGAATGTCCCCAGTCTTTATAGGTAGAAATAAACAAATGGACCCAGTCTTTTGTGTACTGAAGTGACTAGTTTTGCCACAGTACCAATAAATATAAACTTAATTTCATCGATAATTTACATTTTTATTCCTGTGAGTTTTGTGTAGGCAGGGTCCCAGTGCACTGCTTTGCCCAGGGGGCCATAATGCTGTTAAAAAGGCACAGTGGGTGCCACCACACTTCTGGCATCAAACCACAAAGCCAGCAGTACTGGTTATGGTGCTCAGAGTGTTATTTTATTTATTTTGGCTAAGTGCAAAAATTAGGTGAGGCAAAATAACTCAGGAAAGACCTAAAGCATCCTGAAGCAGAAACTCAGGATGCCAGTAATAAATTAACAGAACACTTATACAATCAGCATGCTCAATAATCTACATGGATTAGGGGCAAAAGGACAAGTGAAATTAGCGCATAAAAAAGGTTATATTATATGGGCTATTTGGGTTTAATATGGGTATATTGGGTATAAAAGAAACATTTGGTATGGATCAATACAACAAGCTCAAAGCAAAAGAAGACCAGTTAAAGACTATATAAGACCAAGAGAGTCAAATTGCATATTCCAGATTCTGTTGTCCAACAATATATGGGAAGATGGAAACGGACACACAAAACTAAGCTATTTTCAGTCTAACAATGGGATATTTGAGATTAGACCATTGGCGGATCCAGGGGGGGGGGCAACGGGGCAATTGCCCCCCCCGAGATTCCCCCCTGCTGGCTAACGCAGGGCTGGCATTGCCCAAGTGCCAGCCCTGCAATGTGCCTGCGGACCGGGGAGGAAGATCAGAGATCTCCCTCCCCGGTCCGCAGGTACCGTGCTGACAGCCGGCGGCGGAGGGAGGGAGTGAGAGAGAGGACCCGGAGCTCAGTCTGCAGCTCCTCCGGGTCCTCCTCTCTAGATCTCCCGAGAGTGAACTCTAGCCCGGGAGCGCGGGCTAGAGTTCACTCTGACCACCTGACCACCAATGAATCCCCCACCGGACCACCAGGGAAATGTCCCCCCTCCTCCTAAATAAAGGTAAGAAGGGAGGGGGGACATAGAATATTTATTTTATAAAATAAAAAAATTTTTTTATTTAAAAGCCTCCTTCCCCCCCATACACACACTGCCCCCCCATTAAACACTGCCCCCCCATTACACACACTGCCCTCCCCATTAAC
>OW240916.1:288419251-288520935 GCA_933207985.1 Pelobates cultripes | reverse complement strand
TACTACACTGAGCTGTAGTGGTTATTGTGCCTGGATTATTTATTTAAATAATCTACAAGTGCCCCTCCCGAGATCAGGCTCTGGATCCGCCACTGGATTAGACTAGCCTGGTCTGGTTAAGCATACATAAATAGAGCCAAAAATAATCTGAACCATTGTGACGTTATAACAATAAAACTGGATAGTGAAGCAAATTAAAAAGAATGGCAACACGATAGGACAAACAAAAATAAAAATATATTGTGTGCAGAACAGTGCACATTTCTGTTAGTACTACTAGAAATAAAAAGATAGACATTCCAATCTAACACTCTTATCTAACAGAAAAAAAACACATTGATACTAATAGTTCTGGCTTGTAAAGTTAGTTTGCTGTTAGTACTAGGCACCTCCAATAGTTTCCCAATAGACTAAGAAACAAGATTTTTAATGAAAGTTTTGTTTAAAATTTAAATTAATCTTTACTGGTTTTCTAAATACAATTTTAAAACACTGATAAACTGTTTTTAATTGTCTAACGTGAGCATTCTTTTGAAATATTTCTGAACACACTTTAAATTAAGTTGTGTATTTAGCCCTACATGAGTTACATAAACTACATGGAATTACTTTAAATAATCCAAGCAAAATGAATGATGTTGTTACTGCAGAAATAATTGTAAACAGCTAAATGAGCCAATACCTGTAACTTGTGTTAGTTCCTTCCTGTACTCCAATTAGTCCAGGCCTATTAATAGGTGCCTTACCTACCTGAAACTCCACCAGGCCCGAGGCACTCTCGGAGCCCTACAGAGGCTTGGCCTCAATTGTACACAGTCCATGCCTAAAAGCTGACTGGGCCTTTGTAGTAATTGCAATGAAATAACAACAAATTGTTGAAATATATTTATCACCATATAGTTATAATTATTACCACCAATTAGCTTGATGTGGCTCCTCCAAAGATGCAGTGTTGTGGATGGAGTCATAGAGATAGAACAAAGGAAATAAGTGTAGTGAAATAAATAAAACAGCCCTGTTCATCTGAATATAAAATGTAACTTTCAATAAATAAAATTAAGGAAAAAGGCATAGCCATGATAAAAAAAAGAAACATATGGAAAATTATATATCTAAAGGTTGTCAGCCTAAAGGTAAAAAAAAATGGAAACGCCTAATTTGCAAGAGTGTCATAAAGTGAATAAAGGAGAGTATTAGCAGATTATATAGATGGTAAATAGGAGAATCTCTATTTCATTAGCAACTAAAATAAGCCTGAGCCTAAATAAAAACGGGTGTAGCAATATGTAAACACACCTTGTATCTTGCATAGATGCAATCTTATGAACCTGGTCAAATAGCAACAGTGTGATATGGCACGGCTCAGAATGCTTAAATTCTAAATACTGTAAATATTTGTAAATGGATATCAAGTTATGGACTAAATCCTAAATGTGCCTTTGAGAGCACCCCATATAACCCATTCCCCACTCTGTAGCTAACAGCCAACATAAAAACAAAACAAATAAAGAAGAATAGGAAAAAATAAAATAAAACAAGATACAACTGATTAATATTATGTGGCGTAGTATCTGTGCAGTCAAATATTAAATTGCCCCAATCTACATTCAGGCTTCCACATTATGAGCAAATGTCCCGACAATCGTTTTGCGCTTAAATGAGCTCTTCCAGGGGAAATGGTATCTTGTCTCCTGGAAGAGCCCATTTAGGGGAAATGTTAATATCTGGTATTTACTATCTATATAATCTGCTAATACCCTTCCTTATGTACTTTATGACACTCTGGCAGATTAGGCTTTTCTGTTATTTACCTTTTGACTGACAACCTTTAGCTATATAATTTTCCAATTTTGTATATTTATTACAAGTTAAGTTTTATATTCAGATGAGCAAGGCTGTTTTTTTACTGCACGTATTTCCCTTTTTTTTTGTATATGCTAATTTAAAAGGTTACCCTCATTAACTGTTTCTAGCCGGACACATTCTCATTGACTTCTTTAATGTTTTTGTGTTAGAGTCATAGAGATCTTGTTAACAACAGGCAAAACCACACAGTACATATACAGAGTTTTTGAGAAGAAATGATAAGATAGTTTTGAAGTGCGCTCCTCCTTTAGCTGAGTCATTGAGGCAGTGGGGTAGAGGTACTTTTACAATATTGGGACCAGTCCCTAAACATGATTTAAATTAGACTAGCTCACCTTTTAAATGTATGCTAAAATGTGGCCAGTTGTTAATCATTTCCTTGACACCTTAAACATACCTCAACAATTGGGCTAGGCATAACTTGTCATATTCCTCTAAATATATTTCTAAAATGATTTGGAATGCCTAGTTACATATCCCTAAATATAACTCAGAAAAAAATGTCTGGTTTTACCTACATTCCCTTTGTAAAATGACTGGATAATATATTCAGTGAAAACTGTTTTGAAAATAATCTAGATAACATAACACATTCTTGATGTTGTTTTTGATAGTCAATCACATCTGTGTGGTTCTGTCATTAATACATAGCATTCAATTTTAAATAGTTATTTTTATTCCATTGATTTTTTTTTATTGTTTTTCTTTCAGCTCTATTTATTTGATTACCAAATATTTAACATTTTTATTTTTTTACATTTCACTGTGATCCTGTGATTTTTTTTTTTTATCTAGTCTCTTATTTCTTTTTTTCCCTTTTGCTTGTTTTATGGTTGACATACACCATGAATCATTCTCAGTCGCGCTTGACAATTATTCATTTTGTTCCTCCGCAGGAGGTAATTTTTATGTGTGGAAAGAATTATCTCTGTTTCCCTGTCAAACACTGAGTGAGCCAACGTATAAGAGAAACTGCTATTCTAGATATGTACAAACAAGCATGTGTATGTATATATATATATATATATATATATATATATAGCTAAGTCCAGAAATATTTGGACACTGACACACGTTTTGTTATTCCGCTTTACCAAAAAATATTCAAGTCACAGTTAAATAATGATTATGGACTTATAGTGCAAACTCTCAGCTTTAATTTGAGGATATTTACATCCAAATTGGAGGAAGGGTTTATGAATTACAGGTACCTTTTTTTCAAGGAACCAAAATTAATTGGACAATTATCTCAAAAGTTGTTTCATGGACAGGTGAGAGCTATTACTTCATTATTTCCTCATGAATTAAGCAGGCAAAAGGTTTGGAGTTGATTCTAAGTATGGAATTCTACATGGACAACATCAAGCTGTATACCAAGAATGAGCAGGGCATCAACTCTCTGACCCATCTGACGAGGATATAAAGGCAATGACATTAGAATGTCATTTGGAGAAGATCAGTTTGGGCAGATGTTAACAAAAAAGAGAGAAAATTATTAGGACTGAAGGTGTTGATGTTCAATAAGGCCAAATAGGAGAATAATGAAAAGTACCTGGGAATACCACAAATGCATGATGACCATGAAGAAGAGGCAAGGAGAACAGCACTACCTCTAAAAGTACCTTTTGAGAGTCAGATAGATCCTGAAGGTCCAGCTCAAGTACAAGATCCATCAACACATTTCAAATACATCCAGTTGTTTAAAAAAAAAATGGACAAAAAGGCAGCACAAATCCTTGTAGAGCAGTAACAAGCACACAGCACCCGCACAATAGAATCTAGTTACCACTGCAGACAGGACCCAAAGTGCAGGTTAGAAATGTGCACGGAAAAAAAATACATTTTGATTTAATTTCATTTAGATTTGAATTTCAGTTTGTTCTCTATCAATTGAACTGAAATTTCACAACCAAAACTAAATTTGGATGACATTTTTCCCACTATTCCAAAAGGGTTTTTCTTATTTTTGCTCCTTCAGCTGTTTAGATAGATATTTCCCTAATTTTGAATCCTGTATATCAGGATATAATGTATATCATATATATTCTGCATACATGAAACATACATTTTGAATACAGGCATCACATATAGTCTATATACATGCAACACCTTAATTCTGTATACATGCAACATTTACATCTGTCCCTAATTTGCTCCCCTTGATTATTAAGTGGTCTGGGTGCCAGGTTAATCTAGGATTAACCCTGCCTGCTGTAAACATAGCAGTTTCAGAGAAACTGCTATGTTTACAAATGGGCAAATGGGTTAATCCAGCCTCTAGTGGCTGTCTCATTGACAGCCGCTAGAGGCGCTTCCGCACTTCTCACTGTGATTTTCACAGTGAGAAGACACAAGCGTCCATAGGAAAGCATTGAGAATGCTTTCCTGTGGACTGGCTGAATGCGCGCACGGCTCTTGCCTTGCATGCACATTCAGACGATGACGGAGGAGAGTCCCCCAGCGCCTAGGGAGAAAAGTGAGTGTTTAACCCCCTTCCTCCCCCTTCAGCCCGGCGGGAGTGGGACCCTGTGGGTGGGGGCACCCTTAGGACACTATAGTGCCAGGAAAACAAGTTTGTTTTCCTGGCACTATAGTGGTCCTTTAACCCCTTAAGGACACATGACATGTGTGACATGTCATGATTCCCTTTTATTGCAGAAGTTTGGTCTTTAAGGGGTTAATGAAAGGATGCCAAATTAGGAAGCTTTCTATTTAACAGCTTTAAGAGCTAAAGAAAATAACTCTTATTCTTAAAGGAGCACAATAGTCAAAATATAAAAGCAAGAAATACAGGTCACCTAGTCTTCTTCCTTGATTTTATATTAGTTTCCCATTAAAAAAGTCCTTTTTATCATATAAACTTACCTCCGTTCCAGCGCCAAGCTCTTCGTCAAAATGATGGTGGCCATCTGAGTGACTGCCACTGGAGGTGTTCCTAGGTTCTAAGGTAAACACTGTATTTTCTCAGAAAATACAGTGTTTACATGAAAAAGCCTGCAGGGAGCTATTGTACTCACCTGAACAACCCCATTAAGCTGAAGTTGTTCAGGTGACTATAGTGTCCCTTTAATATTGTAGCTTTAGTTGCTTAGTAGAGTACCTAATTTGCTATCATTAGCACAAAGAATGGATCCGGAATAATTTGGTTTCATTCGCTCTAAATTAATTTGTGCTCGGTTTATTTTTATTTCTGTAAATTCAGAAATTTGTATGCTTGCAAATTTTCAAAATCAGCCAAAATTTTATTCAGAAAGAAAGAAATTGCATGTGTAGTGCAGACAGTGCAAAGAGGCGCACAAGGCATTTCTGCATATAGTAGCCAGATCCAAGATGTTACCAGGGACAGAATACACTCGGAGACAAAATCAAGTTGCTGGTATTGTGTACTGAAATGTCTGCACAGAATATTGTCTGTACCTGCCTAAGTCCATATGGTAGGTACTACAATGAGTAGTTGAGAATGACAGGGCTAAGACCCTATGGGACTGCCAGATCCAGACAGATAAGCAAGTACTATGTACATAGCTTAAAGTCATCTCTTAGATGGTAAATGCTGAATAATGGGATTCTTGAGTAACATTCTGAACATTTTTTATTGGAATTATTCCATTTTTAGAATGGTGATCTTTAAATTGCTCTTTTCAAATAACCATCTTTGTCACTGATAGATGGTTAAGGCAAGAGTTAATGAAGATATTATAAGGGATCATAATCTGTAAGCATAGCAAACATCAATAAAAGAAATTGCAGTTAAGCAATGTTGTTACATCCAACGGCAAAAGATGTAGATATTTCTGAAACATTGCTTATTTTCAGGCACCATTTTTAAAGTCATCATTGGTCAGAAATTGCTTTTCTCATTCATATACTGGCACAGTCATGCATGACTAATTGTCTATTTGTATATGCACGCTTATGAGTGATAACTATAATTTATGCAGTTATTAAGGTAAACAGGCAAATTTCAATAAAAGCCTTTGTAAAAAGAAAATTGAGAAGTCTAGTCTCAGACCAATTATCTGCTTTATGGTTTATCAGCTAAAAAAATTGAAGCAAGACTTTCCATTATGACACTTACAATGCCCTGTGCGTTCAGGAAACCATGAGTCCAAGCGTGTTTGCTCTTTAGGAAGCCATTTTACAGATATTTAATTGGAAAGCAAGTTTTCAACATTCATAGCTCCCTTAAGAATATTACTTATTAAAACTGAATACCCACATCATATTGATGTTGGGTAAAGTAAGTTCCTATCTCTATATCCAATTAGGTCTTCTTTTGGCAGTTGCTGCCTGGGAATGTAACTCCCACTATACAAGTACATGCAAATACATGTTTATTCAGGTGCTGTTCTGAGATTAGTGGCCCCACACTGCACAGTCCCAGTCACACAGACAATTTTCTTGTCTCCATTCATGCATTACAGACATGGGTGACCTAAGGTTAATAGTTGAGAGATTATGCTAAAGTACTCTCAATAGTGTAAAGTTCAATAGTGTTAAGAAAGTTATTACCCCATCACTTCCCCTCTTGACTGTGGAGCTGAGAAGCACAGTGTGGTGTTGTTACTTCACCATTATATATACTGTCCCATAATCCTACCCTAAATGTGCAGCTGGCAACAGGTTATGCACCCAGGTGGTATGCTGGTGGTGCAGGCTTTGCTTTAATGGTCATGAAAGGGGTGCAGGGAAGCAGCAGTTGTGGTGATGTTCTCAAGTCTGGAGTGATATGGGGAATAAGATGAGAAGAAACATAATATAGTGTAGTATATTTAGAATTATTTGGTGGTTATAAATTAAATTAAATGCACTTACAATTTTCTGGAGCTTATGATCAACTCCAAATATGTACGCCTGTACGGTATGATCCACGTCTGTGGACATGTTGATGGTCCTTGTGCGTTTCTGGGAGCATCTTTCCCAGTTATTGGAGTATTCTTTTAGTATGCGACAATCCGGGAGTCAGATATCCCCAGTATATAGGGAGAAGTATAAAAACAGAATATAGTGCTCTCTGTATGTATTATAAAAGTAATAAAATGGGTAAAAAGAGGTCTACTCACAAGCAGAGAGCAAATATAGGTATTGCTCAATCCTAATAATCCCCACCAAGGATGTTGCTGCATGAGTCAACTAGATAAAATCTTCAAAGATAAGTCAAAAAGGCTCCAAATAGTGTTAAAGATCAAATCAAGTGTTTGATAAATTTGTATATCTTCCCCTATCCAAATTGGTTACGTGTTCGGCGCACGCTTCCTAAAGTAATTCACACCAGACACAAGTTTCCAGGTTGATGAAAAACTCAGGAATGCATTATTCAGGGGGCAGGGAGCCCCTTATAAAGCAGAAATACGCCATATGCAGAAAACAAGATAACAGAGAGAATACATCTTTAATTGGTGAATGCTGAGTGTCTTATCTACTGTACTTCCTACAATGCATGATGTCACTGTTGCCATGGAGTTCTTCTCCAGATGCCAGCGCCATCTTGCTACACAAGGTGGTTAATCGATGACAGGGGAAACTCCCTAGCAGCCATTTCTGAGCTTTCAATGGACACAGGAAGGGAGGGGCTGTTAGGGAGAGCTAGGTTAACACAGCAAACATTGAATAATACTGAATACAGTTATGCAGAGTAAATAGGCATTTTACTAAAGTTAATAAAGTTAATATTCTGTCCACAACAATGGTATAAAAAAGACTAATTTTATTGTGAGACAAATAATGGTATAAAATAGATAATGAACACTAATGTATTTTACCTGCAGTTAGGCTTTCTCGAAGTGTTACAGTGTATAAGACCTATCTTGTGTATATCGCTTAAAATAAAAAAAAGGTCAGATGATGTCACCAATCATGTGACCCACATTTAGTTAACATTTCACAAAACATAATGTACATAAAAGAACTGAAAAGGTAGAATGCATTGCTTGTATATGTGAGTAAAATAACTTTAAAATGAAATGCAATCACAGAGTAGAATATTTTGTAAATAGAGGGCAGGATGGCTTTAAGGGGTGGGGCACCAAGATGGCCACCACATTATATTTTATGGGCAACAGATTATGAGCCCAGGTGGGATGCTGGTGGTGCAGGCGTTGCTTTGATGGTGATTAAAATAACTACAAATGATGGGAGACAAAGTTTGAGATTTCTGCGGTTGATGAATCTAAAATAAAACACCCTGATTGGCCTGACTGAGGATGAAAGATTAGATTGAAGATAAATGGAAGAATGAGGAAGAATATACTGAATTGATTCAGTTTTTAAAGTTATAAAAGGTTGTCTATAATTATTAGGAATGCAGCTGATGATGGAAGAAAGGCGCTTTAAACACTGGGAGATTATTATGCAGGCAATGGAAAGCCCCTGATTACTTAGTTTGTACATTAAACTAACCTCCATTCAGAAGGGTGCAAATGAAAGTGTGATGGAATGTATAATACATGCAGAGATAGCCATTAACATATTGAAACATGCAGGAAAAATATTCAGTGATCGATTGTTGATTACAATGATTCTGAAAGGTTTGCCCTAATCCACTATTGTTCCAAGTGGAAAGAGGAAGTCCACACACTTCTCTAATGATAATCATAGGTGCTGAAGCAGACCTGAGGATGGCAATCCCTAGCTTCAGGCCTGCTTCAACACATAGTTTCCTACTTTACAGTTAAGAAAACTGAGTGTTAACAACCCAAAATAAAACATTGTATATACCTTCATACCCTCAGGATATCTTTTCTGTAAAGGTAGCAATAAATAATGATGCATCATTAAGTAGGAAAAGTAGTATGGTCCAGACACTAAAGGTACATTTATAGGAAAATTCACAGATTTCACTATTAGCATGACATAGAGCAAAGAAAAATAACATTAAATCAGTATAGTAAGAAACAGTAAATAACATGGGAGAGATATTTTCCTAGCAACAGGAACAGCCAATCAGCATCATAACATGAAATTCAGTTTAGTCAAACCTTAAGCTCTTGACAGTCATTAACAAAGATAAAACCCAGTAATCAAAAAAGACTTACCGTGAAGTCAACTTACCGAGAGAAGACCAAACCTCAAAGGATGGAAGGGATGGATAATACTTGCCTCCGTGTCATTAATAAAATCATGACTTAACGTCATGTTAATAGTGAAATCTGTGAGGTGCAAAAACATAGACATCAATACCTGCTAGAGACATAGCGTATTTAAACCACCAGGCTAGGGTAGAGGTAGACACCGGAAGACACGACTTTTAGAAGGAGATGAAGAGTTCCTGTTTCAAAGTATTCTGTAATGCAGTGGGAATAATTTTGGACTCCCATAAGCATGCAACAGGGCAAAGGAGAGATCTATCAGGGAAAACTAGGTATAAAACAATTTTAGAGGAGGTTTTTGTCCTCCGAGAAATGACAAAGAGGACTCCTTCTGGAGTAAAGGAACGATCAACCACATCAGGAGCTTGTATGTCAGAAACCCTCTTGCAAGAAAAAAATTCAAGACAATAGAGATGTCCCACAAGACAGAGTATCATGGTAAGGGTGGATGAGCAAAACAAATTCCTCAAAAAGGTTGACATATGACACAATGTCAACCGACAGGCGTCCCATCGGTAAGGTTGGTAAGGTTTACATTCATCAGACAGAGAAGTCAGAAAATGGAGGACAGACATAAAAGAAGCCGATACAGGATCCAAATTTAATTTCATGCACCAACTATGCCATCTGCTCCGAGCAGATTTATAAGCCTGTCTCGTGTCAGGTGCCAATGCGCCCACGATAAGTCAGAGAGTTGATTGCAAAACTCCCTCGACCAACCAAGGTGGCCTGAAATCAACCACACCATGAGATGCAAGAGACCTTGGAGAACAAGGGGATGGAGCAGACTGTCCGGATTCTGAAGAAGGCACTCAAGAGGTGGAAGGAGTCGTGGAAGATTGATAGCCATTGCCTGAAGATGAGAGAACCATGGTTGGGACGACAATAGAGGAGCCACGATCACCAGGGTGCTGGATTGGTGACGTAGATGGAAAACGCAATGGGAATCAGTGCAAAGGGCAGAAAAGCGTAAATCCTTGAAGCAGACCATATATGATCCAAGTACTTTTATTTACTTTATTAAAGTTTTTATTAACTTTTGTTAACTTTCTAAACTTTTTTTGCAGGCATTAGGGGGACTGCCTGAGAGCTCAGACATGCCCCCTGCAGGCACTGCATAAGCCGGCTATTCCGGCCATGGGATCGCAAGGACCCCACCATCACATGGCCAGTGGGAGCCGGATCGGGCAGTGGGGGTCTGCCTGAGCTCCCAGGCAGACCCCAGAATTGCAACCGCCGTTGGGGGAAAGACGAGGACATGGTAAGTACAAAGGATGGCAGGGACATTCTATGCAGCCAACTGGCATTTAGGACTGCCCCAAAAAAAGACTGCCGCTGTCCTTACGGTGTTTAAATGTGATAACTATAATAATAACTATATTTACCACAGTAATGATATGAATAAAAGTAAAAGATACCACAGTTAAGAACCATGGGAACCAATGTCACTTAACTGAGGATGCAGAAAAGAAAGAGGAAGTAGTATACTGGACACCACCTATTATGCTATGAAGAGGATGCTGATTGGCTGTTCCTGTTGCTAGGAAGATACACCTCTCATGTCATTTACTGGTTCATTTTTATACTGATTTAATGTTATTTTTCTTTGCTGCTGACGGAAATAAAGAAAAGTGCAGCATAATATATAATTAATTATATTTCGACCTACAATGAGGTTCTTATCAAGCTTGAGAAATGTTGAATCATTGCTGTTCATTTTCTGATTTTCCAATAAATCTGCTATTTTATGTATGTTGAGTGCCTAGGCCATACTACTTTGTTTTTATCATTTACACCTTTTGCCATCCATATTACACAGGTTAATGGAAAAGTAGCTTTCATGTAGTTCAAAATACGGCTGAGAATTTTTGAAGATACTGAGAAACATTGTTCTACTCTAAGGACGACTAATATTATTTGTTACAATTGTGGCCAAAGGGTCGCAGGGCCAGCATTCAACCACTCAAAATGAAGACCAGTCACTGTGGTGTAATTATTGAAATTGGCTTAAACACCAAGATGCAAACTGTAAGAACAAGAGGAAAAACAATCAGACTTGCTCACTGAAAATGACTGAATTCTAACAGCAATGGCAATTCTCGTATTTAATAAAGACAAGTATGATAATACAAAGTATAGATTTTGAAGGATTCCGAATCCAGACCAATGCAGATCAATTCAAGCTCCTTTGGACATTCTTAAAAAGCATAAATAATTTCCTGACTTTGCAGTCCCAATGATCCTGTATGCAACTTATGGTTTTGGTCCATATTGTTAATAACCTGAATGATACAAACAAGCAACAGACAGAGATGGCAGCTATTTAGGTTTATACCAAAACAGCTATTGTTAAAACCAGGGACAATATTTGGAAAAAGACAGCAGGTGTGGCATTGGGACATGTGATGCAGAGATTTACCTACTTTACAGTTAAGAAAACTGAGTGTTAACCCTCTTTAATATTTTTACTAGTGATATTGCAGAAGGTCGTGATGGTAAGGTATGTCTTTTTGCTGATGATACTAAGATATGTAACAGGGTTGATGTTCCAGGAGGGATAAGCCAAATGGCAAATGATTTAGGTAAACTAGAAAAATGGCAACTGGCATTTAATGTGGATAAGTGCAAGATAATGCATCTTGGACGTAAAAACCCAAGGGCAGAGAACAGAATATTTGATAGAGTCCTAACCTCAACATATGAGGAAAGGGATTTAGGGGTGATTATTTCTGATGACTTAAAGGTAGGCAGACAATGTAATAGAGCAGCAGGAAATGCTTGCAGAATGCTTGGTTGTATAGGGAGAGGTATTAGCAGTAGAAAGAGGGAAGTGCTCATGCCATTGTACAGAACACTAGTGAGACCTCACTTGGAGTATTGTACACAGTACTGGAGACCGTATCTTCAGAAGGATATTGATACCTTAGAGAGGTTCAGAGAAGGGCTACTAAACTGGTTCATGGATTGCGGGATAAAACTTACCAGGAAAGGTTAAAGGATCTTGACATGTATAGCTTGGAGGAAAGACGAGACGGGGGATATAATAAAAACATTTAAATTTATAAAGGGAATCAACACAGTAAAGGAGGAGACTATATTTAAAAGAAGAAAAACTACCATAACAAGAGGACAAAGGTCTTAAATTAGAGGGACAAAGGTTTAAAAATAATATCAGGAAGTATTACTTTGCTGAGAGGGTAGTGGATGCATGGAATAGCCTTCCAGCTGAAGTGGTAGAGGTTAACACAGTAAAGAAGTTTAAGCATGCGTGGGATAGGCATAAGGCTATCCTAACTATAAGATAAGACTAGGGAGTAATGAAAGTATTTAGAAAATTGGGCAGACTAGATATATATGACAGGAAGTAACTATATTCAAAATGTGAGAGAAGGATCTTTGTTGGATATGACAAGATCAGTCCTCCTTACCTAGTATGTTATCCAGACACTAAAAAGGTTCTTAAACACAGGCATGTACCATTTATTACAAAGACAATTGTTTAAAGACAATTTTAAGCTGGTTTATTACATTATAAAGAGATAGAGCAGTACATCAACAGTACTGAAAACTATTCATATTGATAAATAATGACTCGATTTTCTAAAGGAGAAACCTTGTGGAGTACGGACAATTGTCAGACATAGAATGATCATGGATGTTATACTAGAAGAGATAGAAAAACTCCCCTGTAATTGAAAGAACATGTCTCAGATTTTAAAAGAGATGACCATATATGAACAAACCTTGATTATTATTACAGGGTGTTTGATGTGCCACAGATCTTTGAAGACTTCATAAACCCAAGTCATAGTTTTGGCTTGATTTATTTATAAAATATTTATTTATAAAATATTTTACCAGGAAAGATACATTGAGATTTCTCTTGTTTTCAAGTATGTCCTGGGTCCACAAATCAATGCTTTGAAAGCATAAATAGATTCATTATGAGAGAATAGCACATTCACTTTGACCACTTTGACAGAAGGTAAACTTTAAGTGGGGATCAAACGTGCATACAATAAAGAACAACATTGATGGATCAGAAACATACAAGTCCAGATATGTTGTTAAAGATTATAATAAATAAATAAAGATAATTGATTTCTCTCGAACTGCAAACACTATATCATTATGAATTTTTGATTGTGAATTATATGTAGAACAACCAGAGAGTTTTGAGGTCAAGTCCAAACACAATGAAAAACTAGTTTTAGATTGAACAAGTCATTGTATGGCTTAAAGCAGTGAGGTAGAAATTGGAATAAAATGCTACATGACCATTTAAGTGAAAATGAGTTTGAAGTTGAACAGAATCCAGCAGACCACTGAATATACACCAAACAGTATGAAGATGAGAAAGTAATTCTAATAATATGGGTTGATGATCTCATCATCGGTGCCAGCAATGAAATATTACTCAAGGATATAAAAGGAATGCTCACATTGACATTTGAGATTAAAGACCTTGTGATCAGTGAAGGTGTCATGGTTCTTGATCACTGTCCAACCAGTAGGATGATGGTAAATGTCATGACTAAATTTTGGGAGCACAAACAAGCTAAAACAGGGTGCAACTAACTTTAAGATAGAAAAGTTATTGTTATTGGTGTGGAATGCAATTTATTAAATATACCTTTAAATGTATGTTACAAACAGCACACATGAGAATAGGTGTGGTGTTGAGCTATTGAGCTGCTCTCAAAAGTGTTAATGTTGAAAGTGTGAATTAAGTTCTTGTCCCACCTCATCCCCTGTTGACTGTGTAGCTGAGAAGCACAGTTCTTGTTTTCCTGGCACTGTAGCTCCCCCATCCCTCAAGCCCCACCCCCTCTGTGGTTAAACCCCCTGCTGTCACTTACCTGAGTCCACAACTGATTTCCCTTGGTGCTGGCTTGGCCTCTGCCTCTGCTCCATGGCCATCTGTTGCCATGCGCAACGATGACCGTGCTCACATTAGTATTTACCCCTCTAGCAAAGCATGTATAATGCTTTTCTATGGGGTTTTACATTAAACTGGATGTCCTCATGCATAGTGTGAATATGTCCAGCATCAGTTAGGCGACCAAAAGTTGATCCCTCTAGTGATTTGTTATGGTAGTTTTTCTTCTTTTAAATATAGTCTCCTCCTTTACTGTGTTGATTCCTTTTATGTATTTCAATGTTTCTATCATATCCTCCTGCCTCGTCTTTCCTCCAAGCTATACATGCTAAGTTCCTCTAAACTTTCCTTGTAAGTTTTATCCTGCAATCCATGAACCAGTCTAGTAGCTCTTCTCTGAACTCTCTCTAAAGTATCAATATCCTTCTGGAGATACGGTCTCCAGTGCTGCGTACAATACTCCAAAATAAGTCTCACCAGTGCTCTGTACAATGGCATGAACACTTCGATCTTTCTACTGCTAATACCTCTCCCTATACAACCAAGCATTCAGCTAGCATTTCCTGCTGCTCGATTACATTGTTTGCCTACCTTTAAGTAATCAGAAATAATCAACCCTAAATCCATTTCCTCAGATGTTGAGGTTAGTAGTTTATCAAATATTCTGTACTCTGTCCTTGGGTTTTTACATCCAAGATGCATTATCTTGCACTTATCCACATTAAATGTCAGTTGCCACAGATCTGACCATTTTTCTAGTTTACCTAAATCATTTGCCATTTGGCTTATCCCTCCTGGAACATCAACCCTGTTACATATCTTAGTATCATCAGCAAAAAAACATACCTTACCATCAAGACCTTCTGCAATATCACTAATAAAATTTTTAAAGAGAATGGGTCCAAGTACAGATCCCTGAGGTACCCCACTAATGACAAGCCAATGCTTAGAATATACTCAATTGACTACAACCCTCTGTTGTCTGTCACTCAGCCACTACCCAACCCATTCAACAATATTGGAATCCAAACTTAAAGATTGCAGTTTATTGACAATTATTAATAGGCAGAGTCATACCCACCTGGTAGGACATGCCTTTTCTGAGGCCATATCAGCTGTGGTAGTTATTGTTGCTTTCTCAACTCCAGTCTCACAAATGGTCTCTCTCCAATGGTAAACACACATCACCAGTGGCGTTTCATCACAAGCTTCGGTATAATGTCTGTAGGAAATAGTGGGTGGCATGCTAATTGGGGGTTGGGGTAACAGTCTGCCCCATGTGACAGAAAGTTGGGGATGCTCAGAGCACTCCCTTTTTGCCAGAGCAGCTACCTATACATATGTATGAGGTATGTAATCAGGACAGGTGGGCAGGCCATCAAGGGCCATATTTGATGGGTGTACTAATCTGCTAAGTGGGAATTCCCACTCACTGTTTTGAACTTCCTCACACATTTCTGATTAGTAAAAAAAAAATGTATGCTGGTGGATATCATCCAGATTTGAGATTTATTAAGGCAAAAAACAGGTGCTATGATGGGACAAAAGACTATATAAGGAGTAATCACCATGGAAGCCAATAGAATATATCTTACAATTAATAACTTTGCACCCAAAAGTGATTGTTTCACCTTTATAAACTTCACAGCAGATGCTCTGTTTTAGGATCCATGTTCTCTATGTATACTAATATAATAAAACAAAATGGTACCAATAAAACTACACAGTTTACATTTTTAAAAGTTCCAATCCTGCCTGTATTTCCCGAAACTGTTTTGTGCAGCAATAATGCATAAATTTTTAAAAATATGAAGAAAATCCATTATCTTATGAGAAAATAAACAGTTGTAATTAGAGAAATATACTTTGAGAAGCAGGGGGGCTCAAGATGATTTCAAAATACACAGGAATCCTTATTTACTGAAATTTGCAATTCCTAAACTTTGCAATTTCTTTTTAGGTAATAAACCCTAGATGTCTGAAACAAATATACATTATTATATAAGGATACAGAAATGGCAAAGCAAAATGAAAATGCATTCTTTTTTTAATCATAATAATTCAATATTGCTAATGGGTTCTTTGGAATAACATGGCAACGTAAATGCCAAGACAATAAATACTAACGCTATATTTACACGTTAGCCATACAATTTTATTTACCATTTGCGTTAAGCAAATGTTAAAAATGCAATGATTCTAGCAGCTAATAAAACATGCATATTTCTTAGAAATAGAACTTAACTTTGAATTGGTAGCATGACAATAGACCAGGAGTACTTCTGAATGCTTTTATATTAGAATCACATTTTAAAATTGAGCAAATAAAATTGTCCATCCATGAAAATAGGCATTTTTTACATATTATCTACTTAGAATACATTTTAGTGGATTTTTCACCCTGTTTGCTTTGCCAGATTAAAACAGTGCTTGTGAAATGATACTGTAAAAAGCATTCATGCTTTTGTAGTTTAATTCTCTCTTTCGGATTCTGTTGAATGTATGATGAATTTTATGGAAATTATAGATGATAATCAAACTGAAAGTTATAGTTAGATTTATGATCTGTTTTCGAAGACTATAAAATAGTAATTCAAACATTGTGCAGCCATGGAAAGTGCCAACTCAATTTTAAGGTGTAGTTTTTTTTATGTCTGAGACATATCAAAATCTTTGATTGAAGCTAATTTAAATAGTTTTCTTTTGTTAGACCAATGGTTAGCATATTTGTATTGAGAATTTGTGAAAGTAAATAGTTGTTTAATACTCTTAATATTATTTATTTTAATTTCTGTACATTATGGGTGTACATCATTGTCTTCTCCTATCAACTAGGAATAATGCCCCTGTACATCTTAAAGATTAAAATTATAATGTGTATCACTTAACTTCTTAAGTAACAGTGACATTTATTAAGCGTGGCCAGCTTATATTTGTCTGCTTATCTTCTATCAATCTCCACATTGTTGCTAAAACCTGTCGATTCAACCTTAAAAACATTGCACCCGCATCCGACCCTTTCTTACACAAGATGCTGCCAAGGAGCTTGTTCATGTTGTGGTAATCTCTCTCATGGATAACTGTAATTCTCTCCTAGTTGGTCTCCCCAGAAGCCGAACTGCCCCGCTACAATTAGTAATGAATGCTGCCGCCAGGCTGATCTTTCTCACCTGTCGCTCCTCCCATACCTTGCCCCTCTGTCGATCCTTAAACTGGCTTCCTGTATCCTATAGGTGTCAATTCAAAATACTAACCCTTACCTATAAAGCTCTAACCAACTCTAGTCCCTATTATATTTCTTCACTGACTCATAGATATGCCTCTTCTCGGTTTCTCCGCTCTTCCAGTGACCTTTTCCTGTCCGCTGCTCGCACCATTACTGCTAACTCACACTTGCAGGACTTCTTCCGGGTGGCTCCCTTCCTTTGGAACAGACTGCCTACCCCCATCAGACTCTCCCCTAGTATTCAATTGTTTAAAAAGTCCCTCAAAACATATCTGTTCAGAAATGCTTATTGCCTCCCAGAGTAACTTATCTATACCTATCCATATCTGTCTCTTGCTCTTCTAAAGAGCCACACACTCCACTCTCACCTCCAGCTATGCTACTTTTCCACCTTGTTGGTGGCTGTCACCCTTGTTGCCCTTTTGTGTATTTGTACCCCATTTCATTTAGACTGTAAGCTCGTTTGAGCAGGGTCTTCATCTACCTCTTTTTCCTGTGTCACTGTATAATTATCTAATTTATTGGAAATGTCCCCCCCTTTAACCTTATAAAGTGTGTCTGTGAGAGATTGTCTCTTTTTAAGTAATAAGTGGCGTGTACCATTATTAACATTAAATGATTTCAATCCATAATGTGTAAGTATAGGAAGAGTCACTAGTATGTGTCATTCCAGAGTTTTGAAAGTGGTTCCTGAAGGTCTCAAACATGCCCTGAACAAATCCACCTTAATTTATGGAATTCACACAGATGTCGTTTATCTGTACTGTGTAAATGTTCCCATGTATATGTAAAATTCATATAAATCATCAGTGAAAGAGCTTTCAGTGTTTATCAAGGGAAATTACTTTTTGTTAGAACTCAATTCAAACTCTGTGAAAGGTACTATTTTAAAGAAATTCATTTTAAAAATTTAAATAAAATTTTTTAAATCTACATTTAAATCAAAACATTTTAATTGTTTTATGTATGTTTATGTGGTAAGTGGAATGTGCCAAATTGGATTTTTTAGCATGGGAGATGTTGGCATTGTGTTAGTTGAGATCAATGAAATAATGATTTGTAGTTCTGTTTATTATAAAAGCATAACTATAGGTATCACCTACAGTGTTATTTCAAATAGTATGTGCTAGCTCAATTAAATAAACACTCCTAGCACCATAACTATGACAGTAGTAGTTATGGTGCCACCAGGGCAGGATGTCCATAAAGGCAGATTGTGCACCTGCTTAAGGAAGATGCATTTTAAGAGTGCCCCAGGTGCCTACTATGCATCTACCTACTTTGCCCATGGTACAAAATTATACAGTTTTAAATCTTACAATCTTAAATTACCTGTCTTAACAAACAAATATTGGGATTTGGTTACACCATATGGCCATATCGTGTTAAGCCCACCCTGTGTCACTGTACACCAATATCGGTGGGTTTTACACAAATTTCAGCATGGGAGATACTAACTGCAATACTTACTGTTTAAACTGCTTTTAGAGAGTCTCTTAAAATAATAATAGTAACAACAAAGTATTTAACCAGGAAAAGTACATTCAGTTTACTCTGCTTTTCAAGTATGTCCTGGGGATGTTACCTTAGCCCAACAAATAGGGGTTGTTACTGTTACCCAATATAATGTATGCTTTCCTGTGGTCAAATCCAAAACCTAGAGTGGAAGGATTGAGTGCTAAATACAAAAGGAATCTGGTCTGGATTCCAAATATTACCAGCACAAAAGGACTTGGGGGAAGGACAACTTGAACATTCATTACCCAGCAGTAATGTGTCATGCTCACTCACCTCTTGGACAGCATTCCTGCTTCCAGACTCCACTCCAGCAGTTCACACGCCGGCCACTCTGACATCATGTCGCCGATGACGTCACGGCCCGCCAAAATGTCAGAATTCGAACATTTTGGGAATGTGGCTTTCAATTTAAAGAGCCAACCTATAAAAGGATGGTTCACACATAGGACTCTGCCTTGTTGTGGTTCTTGTTTGGTCCCCAATAGCGCTTCTTTCCTGATTGTTCCTTTTTGGTATCTTGACCTCGGCTATCTCACTACTTTCCATTCTCCTGTTCTTGACTTGGCTCTCGTACCTCGACTACTCTCTTATCTGGTTCCCTGACTCAGCTAGTATACTCATTTTTCATGATTTCTATATTCCTTGAACCCGGCTTGGTCTTGACCATTCTCTTTCTGTCAAACGTAAAGCCTGGCCACTCTAAGGTCCGGTATACGTTTTTTTACACCCTGTGTGTTGGGTCTCCTAGGAGTCCTGACATTATGCTGCTGTAAAGGCCAACATTTATTATCTCTCCTAGCAAGCAAATAGGGGGATTTGGTTACACCTTATGGGTATATTGTGTTAAGCCCACCATTACACCACACTACCTCAATATTGGTGGGTTCTTAATGGTTTTCAACATGGAAGACAATCCCATTAGCAGCATTATTTAGTGCTTTCAGGACAACTGTCACCTCAAAGCTTTTCATATATTAAGCCTTCCATCAGGTTTTGAAAGGAAATAGATTTTTTTTTTAAATGTGTTATATGTCCATAAATGGCAAAATCTCAACCATCTCTTAAGATTATGATTATGACAGGATCCTTTAACTATATATATATATATATATATATATATCCATTGGATCAGACAGTTGCCTTAATTTATTAAGCTTTCAACATGATTTAATACTGTTAGGAAAACCTTTCAAATGATTTATCTACAAATCCCAAAATTAAAGTCTATGGGAATTTGTGTGGTTAATCATTTGAAAAGTTTCTAACAGTAATAAAATCATTTCAAAAGCTTGAGGTCAGTTTTGAAAACTAAGAGGTAAATTCCTGGTGTTTGGCTTCATAACTGGGTTCCACCGAGTGCCATTCCACACCTCCCCTGTCCGAGAAGGAGATCAAGAAGACTCACGTAGGAATTTCCATTCGTTCTCCCAAGCTGAGCCCTGCATATTCCTGGTAAATCATGAAATCTTTGCTAAATGGTTTCACTACCCACTTAATTTAAGAGCCCAAGGTAATCCTGAGACCATAACATTGCACATAACTGGTGCTTGGGTAATCCTTGATGTGCCTTGTGAGTTTAGTGGTTTTAGTGATTTAAGTGATGAAGGAATTGAGACTGAGACATAGTCGAATGGAGCTGAAGTGATGTACGTGTTTGAAGTGTTCTTTTAAATAGGAGAGGTTTCTAGTAATGCTGCAATGGCCATTAAAGTGTAGGCTCACCTGCCACCTTAAGCTAACCATTCACCTTGCTGTTTCCGAAGGCAAAAGAAATATGAAAAGAAAGTGGCAAAAATCAGGCTAAAGAAGTCAGGGTAAGATGACTGCTGAATTTAAGAATATATTTTTAAATCAGCAATTTGTTTCATCCTAAACAGGGTTTAGAGTTGTATGGCATTTTTTATTTTTATTTATTTTAGCGTCAGAAACAAGTAGAAGGTAAAGCTCAGTGTTATTTAATTATGGATTAAGTTAAGAGGCAGGGACAGTAAATTTAATCTTGATGTACATATTTGTATAATTGAAACTTCACCATCATAAGGTTGAATTTTATTCTTTAAAGAATCTAATACTTAGTTGACCTATGTTTTTATATATCATCAAGTGGACATTTAAAATGCAAACTTCAAAAAGAAAACACTTTTTTTTCATTTAGTAATAAACTTAATTCACAACGATAAATGATAATCGTCATTGACAAGGTAATCATCTATTTCTAATTGGAACAAAAAATACAGGTGGGGGTTAAAGGCATACTGTAGGCACTATATCCATTTCATCTAATTTAATTTATAGTGCTTGGGTCCACATTCAGTGTTAAACCATTTTAGAGCAATTTAAAACGACATAAGGTCCCTGGCTCCATTATAGCCTTGGCAGAGGTTTAGATATGACATAAATTACACACTGCCTTCTATCCATAGCTATTCATACTCAAATGTGCACTGTAGTAGGCTGAAAGGGACCAGCTGAAACTATCAGCCAATCACAGCTACCCATTGATGCTAATGCTAATACTTCCTTATTATCTGGTGAAATGCAACTGTCTCTGCAATTTTTGCAATGTAAAAACTGCCTATTTTGAGAAAATGTAGTTTGTGCATTGCTTCCAAAGGACACATATAGCAGTTGTCACTCAGATAGTCACTAGAGGCAATTCCTGTTGCAGACCTGTAATCTCTGAAGGACCAACACTACCTATAGAGATAAATTGATGTAATTCATCTCTCTGAGGAAACAATATGTTGATTGGTGCAGCTGCCCTATGTGTAAGCATTGGATTGATTGAGAACACCATCACTGATGATCCAGGGGTGAATTGCAGCCTGAGGGAGACCTGTGTAATATGTTGAGCAATATGCTTTTCATGAAGAACAAATAATCTAAACAGGCATACAAACACTCTAAAATAAGAAGCACATGCCTGCACCTCTAACTTTAGAGTTTTTCTTTAATATAGATAACTGTTTGATACCTTTGGATGATTGGCAGATTGTAAAGAAAAGTACATCACATTCTCAATACAATTCAGGTTATAAACAAGAATATGTTTTTCATGGTAATATGTCTAATATAATAAGTAAGTAATTTATTGTTAAAGTATCATATAAAATACAGATAACTGTGTAATCAACAGACTAGAAGCAGGGGCGTAGCTTAGCGGCGAATGAGAGCAGTCGCCTGATCTCGGAGCTCTCCCGCCGACGGGTGTACACAGCGTGGATATACAGCGTGCAAGTACCGGCAAGAGTGACAAAAACGTGGGCATACCTCCCCCACACAATGTCCACGAAGTCTGCCAAAAAATTTAAACAAAAGACCCTCCAAATGCAGGTGATATCATCGCCGAAGTGCGGAACGGAGAAACAACATGGCGCCGACCAGCCTCAGTCCCCAGCCTCATGCTCGGAAGGCCGTGAGTCTACCCTCACTGCAGATGACACGCAAGCACCAGCCACAAACGCCTCACTGCATAACATGCTATCTGACTTAAAACATACCTTCAAAACAGACTTGAAACAAATTGCCACAGATATCAGGGCTGACATTCAAGCTTTAGGTGAAAGAACAGCACGACTGGAAGAGAGGGCAGAGGAAATTATAGATGCTCATAATGGCCTATCAGAGGCACACAAGGCTCTAATTCAGAGAGTGCAAAGCCTGGAAGCAAAAGTGGCAGACCACGAAGACAGGGACCGCCGCAACAATATTAGAATCCGGGGAATACCGGAGTCAGTCGGCTCCCTAGATCTGACCCAATATGTACAAGAAATATTTAAAGCATACGTTCCAGCATTGAAGGAAACTGAGTTGCTGCTAGACCGAACACACCGCCTCCCAAAACCTAAACAGACTAGAAGCAAACATAGAATAAAATGTGTTTCTATAAAATATATATTTTTTTTAGTTAAATTTATGGCAAAATTTTTTTTAAATTTAATTAAAATATAAACACATTCTTACTAATGTACAGAGTGAGTAAAACCTTATGAAAAACTTGATAAATACCTAAATATCTAAGACGTGTAACATAGGGATACATACTTAGTGATCTTTACATAATTGTAATAAGGAGTTCAATCTATTTTTAAATGTAATTCTTCACTTCGGTTGATCCTCGACTTTTTGAATTACTCTGCATAATAAATTTATACTGCTTTAAATAATTGTTGGACCTGGTCTAATTAGCAATTAATTAAAATAAACTTTATTGGATGGAAAATCCAGTTATTTAATTAAACTATTATGTTAAAAATAAATATTATTAACTCAAGCTAGGACTTATATGCAGCAAAATACATATATTACTCTTTGATTTGCTTTAGCACTAAAGTTATAGATTGCAAATACATAAATGATTAATATTCTGCTGAGCCCTCTTAGGAAACATCTCAGAACAATATATCCTAGTTTTAGAAATGTGCTATGCACTTCATTCGTCAGTGGTTGCCTAGATAGACAGTTGTGGTAATCGGCAAGATATAACACAACTACCTGGAATAGTGTTGACATATTTTTTTGCAATACTGCTATTTTGTCCTAATCTTTGAAAGAATATGCTGTCACCTAACAAATTAACCAAGTAAATTTGTTAATGATGATACTACTCATCGTTTATGATCTTGATTTGCCAAAATACTTGCTCTGGTCATGATTTTGCCAATCTTATTTTCGGACCTCGTCTGTATGGTTGACTAGTGAAAGAAAAAGGATTTGGCAACTTTACTCAACATTGTGAACTATATAACTCTAAAAGTAGTACCATCAATCTAATATTTTAAAAAACACAGACCAATAAAATAATAATGGAGACAAAAAAAAAAAATCAGTCTTATACTGTGTACACCAGGTTGGGAAGTCCTCCATGCCTTACTGCATTCTAAAAAAAAAAAAGCAGAAACACTAGAGTAGTCAACAAAGGACAATATGAACAAACCTTGCATGCTTTGGGCTAATGTGCTCTTAATCAAAGGTATGTTTTTTGTTTTTTTTAAGAATGGAAAAAGAACCTAGATGTTTATGATGTTTTGTGGCGGTTCCTTAATTGTAGACCACAAATTATTGACAATAATAAGAATTAAGCATTGCAGTACCACAGTTGGAAGATTTATTGTACAGGAAAGATCAAGAAAGACAGGAAGAAATTCAAGTGAGGATGCCGGTTATTAAGGAATAACTGTTTCTGCTATATGGGCAAGCTTAAATCTAGACTAGATACACAATTTCAAATTGCAGTAGGAAAATTTATTTGGTCAAACTAGAAACCAAGAATCTCAAAAAAGGTTCTTTATGGTAATAAATCTAGTGGGGGAATGGGTTTCCCCATAATGTGGGTGTTTAGTTGAACCTATGCAATGTTGCATTTACATGCTATTCATTCATATTTGTCTAGATCAGAAGAGTGGTATATGATTGAGCAAAATATTGTGGATATGAAGAATTATAATAATATCCTATGGCTGAACAACACAACAGTAAAGTAAATCATAGATAATTCTGAAGGGATCTTTATTGATAAAAATATTATTTGCCTTTGGTCCAAACTGAAAACTAATAAAGGTATAAAGGATAATATAATAAAACAAGCACCTATAGAAATAATCAAATACAACTCTCCAGATATGACAGATATGAAATGGTTTAACAATAAAAAATTATGGTTAAAAGATAGTAGATTTTTTAGAAGGTTCACAGCTTAAAACCTATGAACAATTAATAATAGAATTTTCCATACCTCCTCAGGAATATTTTAATTTGATTCGAATTAAAATTTTTATAAAAGAGCATCTTATTTTGGAAATATTGGAGAATATTTCTGCTATACATTACAATAAAAATATCTTTAAAAAAGCTCAATTTTTTTTTAAACCAATGGAAAAAGAAAAGACGTCGATAACGCAAACTGGTTGGTCAAAAGACCTAGGAATAGCAATAGATATTAGCACATGGGGGAAAAGTTGGACACCGGTGGGGAAAATTACACGCTGTATATAAAAATAAAATAATGCATAGATGGCATTTTGTCCCTACTAGAATGCATAAAATAGACTCTAATAATTCTGCTTTATGTTGGAGGTGTGTAAGTAAAGAAACATTTGTCCATATTTGGTGGTCTTGTCGACTGGTAAATAAAACTTGGCTTGAGCTTTTTTAAATAATTTCAGATATCTTAAAGTTTAAAATGAAGGCATCGCCAGAAAAATCAATTTTACATCTAAACCTGGATAACATATATAATAAAAATGGCGATTCTTTGACTACTCAGTTTTTTTATGGCTATGAAATTGGTCATTTCATATATGTGGAAGGAAACACAAGAAATACCTCTGATAGCAGTAGTGAAACAAATGAATTTTCAGTGTATGATGGAAAAAAGGTTATTTTTACACTTTTCAGAGATTTGACGTATATATGAGATCCTTGGTTTAAATCGTACCCAGATAGGATCAATGTTTAAATCATTTGAGATTTTTAAAATATGGCAGAGGGACCCACTCTCTGTCGTGCAGGTCTTGTCTATGTCTTTGTCTTTGTTTCTGTAAGAATAGTGTTTTATATATAAGATATCACTTGAGATTTTTTGATAAATCACAGATGAGAAATTGATTATTGTTTTTATATATGAAATATCTATTTCTATTGTCTGGCTGGAATTTTTATTTATTTATGTGAAAATTTAATAAAGAACAATTTTTGAAAAAAAATAATCTAGACTAGATAGCCTGAAGAATGAAGTGAGAACAGATGAAGCTCAGAAAGCTTTTGAAATAGAGAAGACAGGAATGAAATTGGTAGGTAGGGCAAGAACAAACAATGATTTTGTGCAATGCTAAATGACTATTTGGAACTTTTCCTGAAGATGGTAAGTGATTAAAAAGTGAGGATGGGGACAGTAGAATAAATAGGAGGAGTGAGTACAGAAAGTGTGAGATCAGTTAGTAGTAAAAGAGAGAATCTCATAATCAGATATGCTAACAGGAAGAGGTTAGTTAAGGTAGGCTTAGAGAAGGATAAGCCCTCATATTGAAAAATGTGTTTGTAAAATACAATATATTTATAAAACAGCAAGGATAGAAGGTGGTGAGCATTAGAAAAGTGGGGGGAAATTGTAGAGGTTTTTTTTTTAGAGCAAGGAAGATTTGACATATACATTATAAGACTCTTGTCTTTTGCAGTGATTCTTTCTAACTCTTCTTACTTTCTCCCAGTTGTCTTGCAGTACAGTAGTCTGTTTTCCTTTTTCATACTGACAGTGAAAAACAACTTGGTATCACCCTCAACCCTAATTTCTGATGATGCTTTCTACACCTTATTATCTCTATGCCAAGTACATTCTTACAGTCCTCAATTACATCTGTCTACTCTGCCATGTCATTTAAATTTCTTGACCATCAGAATCATCTAATCTGCAACTGAAATCTAAGGGCTCAATCTGTGGACAAGGGCGGTTTGTAATATTTAGAAATTTATGTTAAAATATGTAGCAATATGGATCCATAAGGCCATTCATAAGAGATACCATTCCTCAGAGACATACTACCGGGATTCATTCATACCTAATTGATAAGTAAATACTGTACAATGTCTTAATTTGTCAAATAAGATTGCAATATACAAGAAATGCGTGTACAAGGTTAATTAAAGCTATGTTACGAAGGTAATTGCTGTACATGTCTTGTTATACAGTATTATGTAATGTAATGCATCTGTTTGAAAAACCAATAAAAAGGTATAAATGGGAAAAAGGATGGTTTGTAAGGTAAAGGTTTGGCAAGTATATGCAGCTTATTTCTAGAACAAATTTCTCAGAATTCAAATCTTGGAAATCATGACTGAAAGACTGATACTTAAGTCAACACAATGGTTTATTTAGTTTATACTTATCTTTAATTATGACTAGTTATTATTATTATTAGTAGTAGTAGTATTGATAAAGTGCCAACAAATTCTGCAGTGCTGTACAATAGAAAGACTAAAAGACAAGTTGGAGGCACAGGAAAAGAAGGTGTCGAGGGCCCTCCTCAAAAGACCTTCCTGAAACAATGGGTCAAAGAAATCATTTTTTTCTAACACCTTTGACGACCACTAAGGACTACTTCCATTATCTTGTCAAATCTATGCAGTGATTATCTCAGACTGTACTAGAAGCTATGGGGGAGGGGGTGGGAATGTCCTAGTGTAATTTAATAACAGACTATTGGGAATATATCTAGAAATACAGTGTTCTGTGATAATGTCAAACGGTGCACATGTAGAGCAGAGAACAGGCAAACTATATTACAAATCTAAATAAAAGTTTATCTCTTAAGATATATGTAAATTGTAAAATAAATGTTACCGATAGATAATGCTGGTTTTATATGCACTTTCACGTCAACACATCATCTTATACTATTCAATGTTATAAATAATCAAAACTTTTTTATTTTCATTTTGTCACTGTCATTTGTCATTATTTTATGATCTGTACAAGGGTGCTTTTGTACTCCAAACACATTAAAAAAGAATTTTTCTATAAATAAGTATGTTAAAATAGCTCAAAGATCATATCAATACTATATATTGATGTTTATTAAAATGGGGGTGGGGCGGCAATTATTGTAACCATTCAAGAAATCTTTATAGTGGTCATTCATAAAAATCTTGATACTTCAGAATACAGCTTCATTGAAAAATGAAATGCAAACTCTAAATGAAAGCAAAAGCAAGCAATGTCCAATACTTCAAGATCCAGAGATCTTTTAAAATATATTACATTCTTATAACCCAGAAGTGATGGAAGATTGCATTCTGATTTTAACACAAGCCTTTGATCAATAAGTACTAAGATATGATCGATTGTTGTATTTGACTAAAAAGGTGGGAAAATGGGTACTGTTACATTGTTGCAACAAAGAAAGTGAATACAGTATTGATTTTGTATGTTAGATGGGCTGTCAGTGTACAGAGCATTGTTGATTTTGACATTTATAGCCTACGTGTTTGGTTTAATTGGATCATTTGTAAAAAGGAGGTGGGGTACCCTTTCTCCTGTGACATGACTGATTAAAATCATTTCACATTTGTCAATATTTGATAAGTCCACTATTATCTAGATACAAAGTTGGAAAACAGAAATCTGAAGTCATACTCATTGTCTTGCATTTAGACAATTGTTTGTCAACTTTATGTAGGATATAAAGAACAAACAGATATTTTAATTCTACATAAGTGTATGTTTTCAAATTTTTTGTACTATTTGCAGTATTACTGTACAATACCTTTCAAATGCGGAAAACATTCTACAATCTAGATTATTGATGGTAGACACACACATTTGCCTAGGGTTGCAGTGTGCATTGTCGAAATCCTTTTAAATAATGTGCAGGCTTAGTGCAGCCATATTCAATTCATGTAAAAACATGTTTTGTTTTATTAGTTGCAAGGTGCCATACCACACTTCTGCTTTGCACTTTCCTTAACACGCAAAGACTAGCAATCAATAGATTTTCTTCTGAGTTTTAGCATAACTAGTTTTGTATTGATGGCAGCAAAACCTGCAAATTTGCAAAGAAGTATAATTTATATTTTATTTCCTGTATCAAGCTATTGATGTTGTTTTGCTTCTGTTACTACTGAAAATTATATTTATAGTAAAACAAATAATAAAAATGCTACATTATGATTATTTTCATACGAAAATATATATGAAACCTAATTCCGTAAGACAAGGTAATAACTATCAGTACTGAGAGTTTTATTAAATAAAGAATGATTGTGTTCAGATGACAAGCAACTGATAACCAAAGACCAAAAAAAGAAATGTATTCACTAAACACTGTAGCGTACTGAAACCTGAATTGTAAATTTTAGACAAAGATAGCTGTTTTTTTGGAGTTTTGTTGTTCAGTATGCTATTTACTATAATTACAGGTAAACTATTTAGCCCTTTTACTGGCTTCTTCGAGATTCCTTGCATTTGAGACCTAGTCCTTTTTTGTCACTTTTGCTAAGTGTTCCACCATAATTTATCACGTTCTCTTGAAGTGCAACCATACATACTTTATATTGTTTTTTTAAAGAGTACCTGTCACGGCAACTACAGCTTACAGGGTTATTTGCTACAGTGAGAATTTAAAGTTATTTTCAAATTTAAGTTCAAAACAGCTGTACTGGAAAAAATATTTAAATCAGCTATGCTTCAAGTGTGGCTATTTTAGCCTTAAATTTGAAATTCACCTAGAATTTTCACTTTAGCGACTAACCCTATCTTAAATTATATAGAGCATTAAATTTAATTTATACATTGTGCTAGCAGAATTGCTAGCAAATGTCTATATTTCTCTAAAAGCAAAAATTAAAAAGCCTCTTTCTCTTTCCTGTTAATTTGGTCTGGGACAATCAGTACAGAGATAAAGAAGGTTGTACTGTGTATGTCTGTTATCAGGGAAAATATCTTCTGGGCATATCTCCTGTTTGAATTCCGCTTAAGATAAAGCATTGACTGCCAAGGGAAGGAGGGGAGGGCTCATGTGAGAGCAGCACCGGCAGCAGTGTGGAGAGAAGGAGATAATTATTAATTGCAGAAGCTTCAGACAGGCAATCTGTGAATTAAGAGAGAGAGAACAGATGTTTTATTTGCATACCATAAAGCCAACATAAAGTGTTGGGGACTTTTAACCTGTTATGGGAGGCAAGTGTGAGCAAACAGGGGGCTGTAGGAAAGGTGTATCTTACAGCAAGAATAACATCATAGAAACATAGAAACATAGAAACATAGAATGTGACAGCAGATAAGAACCATTCGGCCCATCTAGTCTGCCCAATTTTCTAAATACTTTCATTAGTCCCTAGCCTTATCTTATAGTTAGGATAGCCTTATGCCTATCCCACGCATGCTTAAACTCCTTTACTGTGTTAACCTCTACCACTTCAGCTGGAAGGCTATTCCATGCATCCACTACCCTCTCAGTAAAGTAATACTTCCTGATATTATTTTTAAACCTTTGTCCCTCTAATTTAAGACTATGTCCTCTTGTTGTGGTAGTTTTTCTTCTTTTAAATATAGTCTCCTCCTTTACTGTGTTGATTCCCTTTATATATTTAAATGTTTCTATCATATCCCCCCTGTCTCGTCTTTCCTCCAAACTATACATGTTAAGATCCTTTAACCTTTCCTGGTAAGTTTTATCCTGCAATCCATGAACCAGTTTAGTAACCCTTTTCTGAACCCTCTCTAAGGTATCAATATCCTTCTAAAGATACGGTCTCCAGTACTGTGTACAATACTCCAAGTGAGGTCTTACCAGTGTTCTGTACAATGGCATGAGCACTTCCCTCTTTTTACTGCTAATACCTCTCCCTATACAACCAAGCATTCTGCTAGCATTTCCTGCTGCTCTATTACATTGTTTGCCTACCTTTAAGTCATCAGAAATAATCACCCCTAAATCCCTTTCCTCATATGTTGAGGTTAGGACTCTATCAAATATTCTGTACTCTGCCCTTGGGTTTTTACGTCCAAGATGCATTATCTTGCACTTATCCACATTAAATGTCAGTTGCCACAATTCTGACCATTTTTCTAGTTTACCTAAATCATTTGTCATTTGGCTTATCCCTCCTGGAACATCAACCCTGTTACATATCTTAGTATCATCAGCAAAAAGACATACCTTACCATCAAGACCTTCTGCAATATCACTAATAAAAATATTAAAGAGAATGGGTCCAAGTACAGATCCCTGAGGTACCCCACTGGTGACAAGTCCAAGCTTCGAATATATTCCAATAACTACAACCCTCTGTTGCCTGTCACTCAGCCACTGCCTTACCCATTCAACAATATTGTAATCCAAACTTGCAGTTTACTGATAAGCCTTCTATGTGCAACAGTGTCAAAAGCCTTACTGAAATCTAGGTAAGCAATGTCTACTGCACCACCCTGATCTATAATTTTAGTTACCCAATCAAAAAAATTAATAAGATTAGTCTGGCATGATCTCCCTTAAATAAACCCATGTTGTGTCTGATCTTGAAATCCATGTGTTTTTAGATGTTCATCAATCCTATCCTTTAACATGGTTTCCATCACTTTCCCCACTACTGAAGTAAGGCTAACTGGCCTATAGTTGCCCGACTCCTCCCTATTACCTTTCTTGTAAATGGGCACAACTTTTGTTTTTGTGTGGTGTGACTCAGTCACTGTTCTTATATTAAACCACACTGACTGACGATCACTGGATCCTAAACTTTCACCTACAGTAATATCTGATACCAAATCTCCATTTGTTAACACTAAATCTAGTATGGCCTCTTTACGAGTTGGCTCCTCAACAACTTGTTTTAGAGACAATCCCAGTAGGGAGTTTAGAATATGTGTGCTCCTGGCACAAGTAGCTAATTTTGCTTTCCAATTTACTTCAGGAAGGTTAAAGTCACCCATGATGATAACTTCCCCCTTCATTGTCATTTTAGCTATTTCTTCAACTAGTAGATTATCTAACTCTTCAATTTGTCCTGGGGGCCTATAAATCACACCTACACGAGTTACTGTGTGATTACCAAATTCTAACATAGCCCAAACAGACTCTATGTTCGCCTCACTAACTTTTATTAGGCTAGATTTTATGCTATCCTTCACATACAAGGCCACCCATCCCCCTTTCTTGCCTTCCCTATCTTTCCTATATAAAGAGTACCCTGGTATTGCTATGTCCCAGTCATTTTTCTCATTATACCATGTCTCAGTAACAGCGACTAAATCTACACTATCAGTTGCCATTATTGCCACAAGTTCATGGATCTTATTCCCTAAACTGAAAACATGACTGATGTTCTCAGTAGGAGATACAAGTAATAGAAATATATTAAAAATAAGATTTTAATAGTTCTTAGGGAAGATGGATAGTGAACTTCCCTTTAAGGCCAGATAGTGTTTTCATTTGACATCCTATATGTAAACAGAACTCAACATAAAAAATGAATAAAATATTAAAAATGGGAAAAATGTAAAAAAATTTCAGTAACAGAATCCAAAATTATTTTACTTAACAATATATATTTTTGAAAGTAGTATTCAACTATATATATTTAATTTTTCATACTATCACACACATTTGATTTTCACAGGGAATTTCACAAACTGTATGTGTGCCATTACAGTAAAGCCCCCAGATTTTTCATTGCAAGTACCATTCTCAGACGGAAGCTCTCAGCTCTCAGTGAAGGCAGAGAACTGCGACTGGCAGAACGCAGATTTTATGGTGAAGCTGTGGGGCTGCAAGAATAGACATTTGTAATGGGAAAAAGATACACTGTATAAATTGAAGGCACATTAAGAGAAGGATGGATATGCTTGAGAAACACATTGAGCAATGTCAGATGCTGGAGGAGCCAGAATGAAGAAGAATGTGGGGAGTTGACAAAGCATCATGAAAACTATAGGATCTACCTTTTGGGCACCCCTGCTTTACACAAATATTCTAAGCTATTACCAAAAGCCTCAGTTATGAGCCTTCCAATAAGAACCTGATGCATGTCACAAGCACTGTAATATGTCACAAATGGATATCTGAGAGGGGCCACCTGAAAAGTATTTCTGTGATGTCTCACTTGTGGCACGTACACAGTGAAAACAGTGAGACTGGATTTTAAACCCTTCAGTACCAAGCACTTTTTGACTTAAAAAATATTTAACATTAATTTGAAGCAAGGAATGCATAGCTGGCATATAGACATATAACACAGCAATTTTGAAGAATCTCAAAAGTGCAAAACGTTATACTGCATTGTAGCAGTAAAGTATCTCATCTGCAGTCACTAGTGAAGGCATATAGAAGATGTCAAGATGTTGACTGAAAAATGTGTTTAATCTCCACGCAATGTCACATTTTGCCATAATTCAGCACTTACTGACAAACTTGGCTACACCTTATTTGCAGTACATTTTACGATTTTATTTAAATTATATTTTGAGATTCTATCCTTCGTGATAATGTGTTAAGTAACAATGCTACTTCAACTGTACTTACTGTATGTAAACAGTACTCTTAAAAATACTTAAAGAGTAAAATGCTTTCTTATGGGCGGTTTGAATGCGCGCAGCTCTTGCCGTGCATGCGCATTCGGCACCGACATCGGCCGAGGGAGGAGAGCTCCCCAGCGCCGAGGGAGCCCGGTGCTGGAGAAAGGTAAGTGGTTTTAACCCCTTCAACCCAGTGGGAGTGGGACCCTGAGGGCGTGGGAACCTATTAACACTATAGAGCCAGGAAAACGAGTTTGTTTTCCTGGCACTATAGTGGTTCTTTAATGTACTCTTAAATATAGACTTTATTTTGAAAATCATCTATGATTTTTAGACATTTTTGTAATACCCATAAGCAGATCATTTGACTATTTTTATTCATCTGATTATGTCACATCTTTATGAGACAAATATTGTGTTTGCTTTTATGCTAATATTTCTGTCTTAGTGTTAAGAGATACTGTATAGTGTCTAAACAATTAATGCTCCCAATATTTCTGTTCTAAGGATAAACAGTTGAATAAAAAAATATAAACTGTGTACATTTCCATAATATTATTTTTATGTATCTCTGAACAGCAATCAATACACGCAATTGCTGTTTGATGCTGCATTTAAGTGCTAGCTATGCATCTCATATTTCAAATAATTGTTATGCTAATATTTTTTCAAACAAAAACTGCTTTATACCGTGGTTCTATTTATATGTAACCATTTCACTACTAAATGTTTTTTATTTGAAAATAAATATTAGTATACATTTTTTTCAAACATGAAATGCATAGTTAGAACATAAACAGAAGGTGAATTTATTTTCAATTTATTTGTCTTTTATAGAAATATTGGGGGTATCTCTAGACAGTGTACATTGTGCACTTCTTACAATAGTTCACGCAGAGTCTGATGTAATGATTTAAAAGCAAAAAATACTATTTTCTCACATACATACAGTAGGTGTGTCAAAATAAGATAAATAAAAATGGTCAAAAAACATTTTTAAAATATTATAAAAAGTAGGCATGTGTTTGGGTATAATGCCAAAATACAGTAAGAATAGTTAAATGATATATTTCTGAAAAATGTCGTGTGAGTGTTGATACCAGCAGCAGTATCTGCAATATAATTCTAATGCAATGCTATGACGCACATGGGAGATCACACTCACCAACTCCCTTACCAAGCCTCCTTTGCTGTTTGGAAGGAAGACAGCCATTATAGCCCATCTACTACCATTATATGGATTGAATGGTTTTCTGGCAGATTTATTTGTTTTTTTAACAAGATGATAATCATCCCCAGAGTATGGATTTAGGCAGGTAAAGTTTTTAAGACTACATTTCATTTTTCAAATCAAATGGAAGTAAAAACATGTTTTTAGTAGTGAAAAGGTTAACAAATTATTATTGTATGTTTCTTGAAACAGTCCCTTACCATTTCCTAGCAAAAAGTGCAAATTTAAAATTTAAGAAAAACGTGTATTATCAAAAAAGGAACATTTTATACTTAAACATTAAATGAGCCATGGATGAACAAATCTTTAATTAGAGAGAGATATTGTAGTCTTTGTAAATTTACCACTTTAACATAGTGACATTATGTTTGTTGAAATGCCAAATAATGCATATCTCTTAATAAAATATTTTTCTTTCTATTAAACAGTCATGTATTTCCATTTGCTAAGTCAGGCTTTTCTGCATCTTACAGCGTTGGAGAAACATACATCAAAGCTTTACAAATCACCTCTCATTTTATGCAGAGAATCAATAGAGCTAAAAAAATAGGATTTAAAAGGAAATAAACAATACTGACAATTAACATTGTTTCATGCAATCAATCTGTCAATATTATATAAACACAAAATGAACAGTGATTAAAGTGAGCAGGTAATGTTATAGTCAGGACAGTAATATAGAAATAAAATAATCTTTGTTATTCTAAACTCTCGGATGCTTGAAGTTCTTGAGTAGGTAGTGAACTATACACTGAAACCAGGTCTGTATTAGGGCTGTAATTAGCACCTATTATTATATATATTTTTTAAAATTCTTTATTTTGATTGTGCGACAAACAATGCAGACATATTAGACAGACATGTCCGCAGCAACATTAGGTAAAAAACAGCTAGAAGTGAACTGTCTAGCACATTATATATTTTGTAATATTTAATAGTAAAAATAACAGTCTGTAAAGCAATTAGCATTGGCATCAGGTGTATTCCATGCTTGTGTACACAGTATTATGGGCTGGGATACAGGTGATGCTAAAATAGGTGTTAGTCATGAGCTAGCAGTCTGCTATGGGCTTGTCAGCTATGAGTAAGGTAAGCAACATAGTTTAAAGTGGCATTCTGGTCATCCCATCATGGGAACATGCTAGCTGTTGGCAGTCAATGGTGCATTAAGCTTTGCATGGCGGAATTACGCTGGGTATAGCACTCAAGATGTCAGCTTACAGAGCCAGATATGGCAAACAAGTGACTAATGTAAACTAAAATAGACAGAGGTTAAGCTTTAATCAAGGGAGGAATAAGGAAGGGAGTAATAAAAAATAAAAACATATCTATATGTATTTTGCACGCAACACAATGTGAGAGCCCTCTTCAAGATGGAAAGTCCCTGGGACTCAGTGCAGCTGCTCTGGGTACACACAGGGTTATTCGGTCGACTGACGACTGCTGCCTAGTAGCTGCTGGGAATGATCCTACTGGTAATCCTAGCTCCTAAAGTAGGGTGGTTGATTCAGAAAGGTGCACAAGGGAGCAGGTTCTGCTTCTTTTTATGGTATGAACCAATTCATGCCCCAAGTATATGGCACGTCGTGTTCCCACAAGTGCTGTGTAAGTTGTCGCTGGGATTGCCTCCACAGCACAGGGTGTCTGGATAAATCTCAACAAAGAGTAAGCATGTTGCCTTCAAAAATCGTAGAAGGAGCATTTCTTGTTGACCCCATGATCAGGCCTCTATCAGATGGCTGGTAACCATGATGTGTATTTAAACCGAGGGGAGCTCACACAGCATGTGTCCAGCTCGGACGGTTGCTGACTCCGCTCCTATTATTTTTATTATTATTATTATTATTATTATTATTATTAATTCATGTATTTAAAAAGTGGCAACATATTCCTCAGCGCTGTACAATGGGTGTACTAACAAACAAGTAATTGCAACAACATATGTTAGATATACAGGAACAAAAGCCACTCCTCCAAAGCATCACTCATGATTGGAGGTATCATGATCGATGCTTCACCAATCAAAGCACACTTTGATGAAGCTGGGCTATGACTGGCGAAACGTGTCTCGGAGTGTGGTCCATTTGGACGTTCTTTATGTATGTTTATGAATTAATACATTTCTGTAATACAATTTGGAACAGTGTCCTGTGGATCATCTGCTATTGCTGCTGCTGAGTAAAGAAGGGTGGTATCTCCCTTAATTGATACATCTACCTATACACTAAGTGCCATGTCCAGGCATCTTAGAAGATGAGAAGCAAACTGTGCACTACAGTTTTTGACTTTTAGTTTTAATGCACTACAGTTGGCTTTTCCCCTCTGTCTCCCCTCTTTTGTCTTCCACTATATGAGGATATTCCCTACATATACTCCAAATGGAGGTTTGAGTGTCATCTGAGTACACCAAAGGTGAAGTGTTTTGAGCCTATTCACACCAGGCTCTTTCCCATGTGAGTGTATCCATTTTATATTAATTCACTGACTTATTACCAATGGGATTACACTATATGTGTTTTTATTTTTATTTCTATCGTGTTTTCATTGTTTAAGTGTAACACTGATTTTAGCGCTACTCACTTTTTTTTTTACTATTGGTATATTCTTACCACTTAGTAATTATCTGTATGTCTTGTTTTGGTAGGGTGGAGAGTTCCTACATTTGTGTGGAAGCTGTTATTATTTTGCACTTTACTATTTGTCTAAAGCGCCTCTTAGCATAGAGCACTTTTATGTTTTCGGGTATAATATTAATAGTATTGAAAATTCTCAGCAACTAATTAGGCATTAATTCTTAAATCATTCTTAAAAATAACTTGTTTTATTTAAATCATTGTATTTAACTCTGTATCTTTCTTTGTTTTGGACTAATTTTCCCTCACTACCTGAGAAAGTGATTAAGGTTAAACACAATTTGTGGAATAGTTTACCCTGTTTTCATAAACCTCAAGTGGTATAATATGGTTAAATAATACAAAGTGGAAAGTCATTCAGTGTGGGCTAATAATAAGTAATGGCATGGTGGTTAGTTACGGAAATCAGGTATCTCTTGGAGCGTACCATAGATACACATATACCGCCTCACTTAATGAACAATGGCACCAAGGGCAAATATTGAAAACATTCTTTATGCCAACACTATGCATGTGGCAGGGTGGTTTTAATGTGAGAGCTATTATTTAAAGTTTTGTTACTGTGTTTACATTTTACCACCTTACCTAGAACCTCCTACTTTCTGTTTAACCTTTGACCTGGATATTGTTCTCAGCTTTGTTTCTTTTTACTAGTAACACAATACAAAACACTTGCCCAAGGGACAAAAGTCACGTAGGAGATGGCAGTAGAAACCATTAATCAGCTGCGGTTTCCAGCAGGTGGATTTTTTTTTTTTTTAAATTCCTCATCCACCAGGCATTTGTAAAAGGTTAAAAAGGGGCCACAGGAAGGTCCTTCCATGTTTTATTACTACTCCGGGTCCTAAATTTAATGAGAGGGCATGGAATCAAGTGGGAGTTTGAAGTGCCCTCTAGTTGATATTGCCAACTTACACACTATCCAGGAGTGGGAGGCAGAGGTGATCCTCTCCAATTATTGTAATTCACTCCATCCTATCACTTGGGGATGGAGAAGCCATAAAAAGGAATAAGGATTGAGCAGCTACTGCAGCTCTTATGTTTATTCCTTCATTATATTGTGATCCTATGACTCACAAGATGGAAATACTGCATGAAGCAATAAAATCAATTTTACAATTTTGATTAGAATCTGACCCTAACTTAGCACCTCTACTGGAGATGACAAGATACATTTATCCAGTTTTATCTCATTTGGGTTAATGATTTCACTTATTTCTATTTTTAAAAGAATGTCAAAGTTTTATGGTGGGCTTCTAATAAAAGAGATGAATTAAGTCTGGTAGCCGAATATCATTGTTCCCATTTAAATCCATGAAAACATTACTATCCAATTACCAGACTGATGCCTATCCCGTAAAAAATAATCTAACCCTAAGGGCTGAATTTTTTTACTTAAAGATGCATTTAAACCTGCTTACTGAATAGCAATATTCTGGTAATATAATCCAACCATTTTTATTTGAAGATATCCATTACTATTGTAAAGGTAACCTTCAAGAATATTTATTAACTGTGTTTTATCTCAAACAAAACCATATTTAAAATAGCAACATTTCCTTTTTTTTTTTTGAAGTGACCATAACAGTATTGTCACACTAAAAGAGAAAAGAGTGATTTTTATTAATTTTACTTGTAGGGTATAAAACATTGCGATGGAAACTTACTTTTTAAAGCTCCAGGCCCAAATTATATGTGTCTTGACATTAATGACAAACTCAAATTCACTGCTGAATTTTGAGCAGGTATTGAAAATGTTTTGATATGACAGCTGAAGTACCTGAAGCAGAATTCATAGTTAGATTGTATTTGGATAAATTCTATTCTCTAAAGTAAAGGCATGCTTTGGTTTACTGCGGCAAGTTCCATTTAAAAAAAAATATAGTCTCTTTTTGTTGACAGCTGAGTCCAATATAGAGATAACCACACCACAAATGCAGCTGGGGAAAAACAGAAAACACAGAAGTGGGCACAATACAAAAATATCTATCCAATACACAGAGTTGGGTAGACTACAGAGGTACCTATACAACAGGAAGAGATGAGGAAATACAGAGGAATAACACACAGAGCTGGACATAAGGATAAACTCATAACTATCCCACATAGCCAAGATCACTGTGATGGATTACACAGAGCTGCTATACAAAGATCATCACACAGTACATGTCTCTGTAAAATGCGTTAGATCTCATTATCTTCCTAGCCCTCTTGTAGCTCTCCCTTACATGATGTTATTTTCAGTAGTGCTATTGCTATGATAACTTTAGATTTTTATTAAAAATTGTTGCTGTTATGATACGTCAGCTAATCAATTAGCTCTCTGCACACAGTGCGCACACAATTAAAGCAGCAGGATACTGATAGACTACTTATTGCCTTTGTAGCTGGCAATCTAATTAATCTGTAATGGTTACTTGGAGCCAAGAAACATCTGACATGGTTAACAGAGTCAAAAATGATTATAGATTAAAACAGATTGAAATCATAAAAGCCTTCAGCGTCACAGCACCAGTCCTGCAGTATGGAGTTTCACAACTTTTCAACTAGCCACTAGAAAGCCACTAGCATCAGTGTCTCAGGTCTCAGCTGTATAGTGATTGATCCCTTTAAAAAAGATTGTGGGTTACTAGATGTTCCGGTTTGTCCAGGATTGTCCCTGTTTCTAAATGCTGTTCTGGCATCTTGCCCAGCCGGTAAGTCTGTCCCTTCATCAAGTGCCAATCGGGTGTCCCTCAATGAGCATTATCTGATCAGGGACGTGGCCAGGTGCCACACCCCTTAAACAGCATGACTGGACCCCTGTCAGATGGTGCTGAGAGATAGTGAGAACAGATAACTACCTGATAGTTAGAGAGAGACATGCAGGGATGACTGGTAGGACACAGAGAGGAGGGTGAGAGAGAGAGAGAGAGAGAGGAGGCTAACCTAGGGGCAAATGCCCAGTAGCCCAGACTATCATTATCCTCAACCAACATGACCTACTGGACCCAAGGGAACCCACCTGCCTGCACCCAAAACAGGAAGGTGGCTAAAAGTATGGAAATCATGACTTGTGTTTGTGTGTATGTGTATCTGTGCCAGTATGTGTGTGTATCTGTGTGTGTCTTAGTGTGTTTGTGTATCTGTGTGTATCCCCACCCCATGATGCTATCAGCCAATGACGGCCCCTGAAGAGAGAAGCCAATAGCATGTGTCCAATCATGGGCAGCTGGCGCTGCTGCCCTAATGTAAACTCAATGGAAATCCTGGAAATTCCTTTTTAAAAGTCACTAGACATGTGTAAATCAGCCCCATTGTATTATTTGCCTAAATGCTCTCAAGTAAGGTTATCCAGCTACCAATGAGGGGGATGGTCCTTGCAGTACTGAAACGTATTACAGAATTAATAAAACAATTTTTTCCCCATATTTTTTGGTTTACCATCCTCCCCTCAAGAAAAAGAATCTTAGCGTTTCAAAACTATTGCAAATAATTTTTTCAACACTTAAAACTGATGGAGTGCTGCCCCAGGTGCTCTGATGGATGAGCCTCCACTGGAAATCATATCAAATTGGATGGAGCGGATGAATAAGAAACATTTTTTTTTCATATGCAGCATTTTCCCATCTAAATACAACTGAAAGGTCAATCCACTAAAAATGTTAATAATTAATATGCAAATATAATTGCATGGTGTTTTACATATTTTAAAATGTAATAAATATTCTTTATGATTCAGATAGTATTAACAATATTAAGAAAGTGTACTTTTTCATAAAATATGCACTTGAGGGAATCTTGTATACTCAAACCTCATACAAATTCAATGAAAACCAGATCACAGAAAAATACAGTATAGCTATTCATCAAGACATGGCTTCTTTAATAAATACATTCATTATTTTGAATAAAGTTAAATATTTTAATATACAATGAACTCAATTTAAATTAAGGGCACAAAAGAAGTTTTTTGTTTGAAAGATAATTGTATAACTTTGGCGAATGGATAATGGAAAGACTCATACTTTCAATTTTAATACATTTAAATATAAAAAAAAAATTATATGGTAATATTATTTAAAATATTATTGCTTATCTATCACAGAGCTAGTCTTGGGTGTGCTACATTCACAGTGTAAATCAGAACAAATAATATACTGAACAAAATGCAGTTTAAGACTGTGCTTGTAGATAATTGAAAATGTGCATTGTTTGATAAATTACAGACTGATATTCATTTTGCTCTTTGAAAGTGACTGAACAATTATCAGATACTCTATTTACCCCTTCACTACCAATCAGTTTGCAGAAAAATAATATAGAAAAGTATCTTGGGTAGCCAGGAAAACAGTGTTTAAATGTATTTTTCATTTCAGTATGCCTAGCAGGCGCATTATTTAATGTAAACAAAAATAAACATTTTGTCTGGACAAAAAAAAATTAAATTTACAAATTAATGAAGTTACAGACAGTAAAACAGTTGTAAACAAATAACATTTCTCAATATGTGACACTTTTTTCTTTACATAGCATATAATCCGCTCACCTTTACATATTCCAATATGCACTCAGTTCTCAGTTGTGTATATATCTATATTTATATTTGTGTTCGGGGCCAGTAATAGTATGAATTAGTAAGTAAGTACAATACACAATAAGTAAAAGTCGGTTGACGTGTGCCAATACCGACGTGTGTGGTAGGCCTGTAAATAAGTAGGCAAAAAGGAATACCAATCTTGTATCAACAAAGATATTTATTACGAAAACACATGATATGATACTGGCATATTTATGACGACATCTTAACAAATGCTTTCTTACTTCTTGTATAGACTGAGGTATATGAACCGCATAAGCGGATTACTTCCAGCGACCCAAGGTTCAATTCCATGGACCGGGATGTCTTGGCTTGAGGCAGTGGTTGCTGCCCCTATCCTGAATGAATGTCCTGAATAGTTGTGTCAACAATAATTTTATGTATCCCATGACTTTAGAGGTGGTAAGGGTGGCCCCGTACGGTGACAGGAGAGGGAGTGCGGTTTGTGCGGATGTTGACATAAGATATGTGTCAAATTTTCATGAATTGTTGGTGGGGTAGTAGTGTATAAGCACATCTTGACCCATCTGGTTGATCTTGGTTGAGGGTAGGCTTAGCACGTAAAGGTCTTGTAGTTTGTACATATTTGAGTACCGTAGGCAATGCTTAGAATCGTGTTGTCCTGTGACCGTGAATTCTCTGGGTGGAATGAAGCCGTAGAAAACCAAGTTTATGGCAGTTTTAAGAACAGTGTTCGTATGCGGTTTGAAAGGTGTGATATCCAGTAAGCCTGAAATACATTTGAAGAAATGTATATCGATTAGGCCACCTATGTAGTGGAGCAGGTCCGTGGGATTTGAGTGTACCCTTAAGGAGGGTTTTGATGGGGTAGGATGTAAGGAGTCCTTGTTTGTTAGGATGAGCTGAAAACATGTGGTGTTAAATGCCCGTGAGATTTAACTTAATAGTGTTGTGTGACATTTTTAATTTTGATGTGGCAAAAAGTGGCGAAAGCCCTCCAAAGTTGTATTATCAACCAGTTTGTAAGGTGGTGATCTGACATGAACTTCGATATTAGCAGAAAGCTCTGCTCCGCTGATAAGTAGTGTGCGTATTCTTTGAGAGGGCCAATTTGTGAATTTCCTGCTGTGACTTAGCAACTCCTCCTTCTTGGAGCTGGGGAGCGATCGTGGCTATTGGTGAGGCAGCTGGTAGGGACCTCCTGAACGCCTGAATTCAAAGACTAGATAATTGGTCAGCAGCTGTATTGAAAATGCCTGGTACGTGGTAACATACCAGATAAAAATTGGTGACAGGCTGCCCACCACGTTAGTCGTCTGATGAATTTCATAATGGTAAAGGATAAAGGCCGGCCTTGTTTATGACGTGGCCATTGCCAAATTGTCAGATAAACCTTGAACCGGTCTGCCTGCCCATAAATGACCCCATGTTGCTGCTGCGGCTATGATGGGATATACCTCGAAGCATGCAGAGTTCTTAGAGAACCCTTTGACCTGGCTTACTTCTTCTGGCCACCTACCCCATAACCAATTGTCCCCAAATATGGCAGCAAGCCATGTGGAGGCCGCTGCATCGGGGCGACTACATATGTAGATGAACCTCATTACTTGGTATATATATATGTAAGGCGGAGAGACACCTAAATATGTTGTGCCTAGGTGAGTTGCCGTTGGGCGTCCTTCTGCTAGAAGAACCTGAAATATGTATGAAGTATGTGTTGAACCTCAATTTTACCAGCAGGAACTAATATTGGAGATCCTATAAGTGTCTGTGACTGGGGTTGTAAATGCAGAGAAAGAGCCGTATACGGGGAGGATTTGAGTGGTCTAACGAGACCTTGGTCGTATGTAATTGCCCAAATGTGGTGCCGAAATTGATTGGTAGTGGATTACACGTGGTGGGCCGTATGTAACATGAGAGTGATGGCCTAGTGAGGGCCATGTGTATAGGCCTTGCTGTGGTAGGCTGTGAAACTGTGCTTACGTACAAGGCGAGATTTTGGGTAAGGCCGTATAATAGGTATTGAACATGCATGGCTAATGTGGTAACTCGTGACAAATAAATACAGTTGGTGAGAGCACACAGAACACAAAAAATATATTACCCCCAGTAGAGTTACTCTCTGAAAGAAATACAGAAAAATAACATAGGGTAATAACGTAATAAACAATAAAATAATGTATGGATAATATGCACTCACATACAAAGAGCCAATTACAAGCTGGCTCACACTGAACGCCTGGAAATAAAATACTCCTCAGGACTGGGGCAGACTTGCACTGGGCTCTTCCCAAAGAAACAGGAACGCAGGTTCAAGTTCAAGCTTAACTTTAATAATTATTAAAAAATAAATAAACAAGGAAAGTCCCATAAAACACTGTAAATAACAAGTCCCAAAATGTCCTTGGAGTACACCTAACGCGTTTCGGCATAAGAGCCTTCATCAGAGGTGCTGTGACTGTTCCAGGCGTGAAGCTTCTTTTCTGTCCATATTGGCGCCAAATTTCCGCCGCATTCGCGGCATTGTACTTCCGGGTGTGACGTAAAAACGTGTCCTGCGTCATCACGTGATCACGTCACTTCCGGTTCACTCGAAATGACGTGCAACAACCGTCATAATATAAACAAGGGTATTCTAAACGGCACACAATATGAATAGGCTAAAGACTAAAAAAATATCACCAAAAAATAAATAAAGCAGAAATAATGAAAATACATATATAATATCGATCCCAAACGGTTTTCTTACGGATAATAATTAAAACAAAGAAATAATCTAGGAGAATAAGAGGGAAATAAATTATTATGTACAAATGTACTAAAAAAGGAGGAAAAAGAAAAAATAAATACAATAAAAAAGACTAATAATTTACTAATAATAATTAAAAAAGATTAATAAAATTAAGAAAAAATTCTAAAAGATTTTAATAAAAAAAGGGGAAATTAAGAAAATATTAAATTAAAAAATAATAATAATAATATTATAAGATAAAGTAAAAAATAGAGGGGTAAGTCTGTAAATAACATTAAATATATTTATTAATTTCAAAATCCACATTCAAACCATTTGGGATCATGGTGTCCATTTCGAACATCCACTTCATCTCTGTAAATCCCGGTACCATGGTTGCCAGAGTAGTCAAATAGCTGGGGAAGCGGGAAGGACAGTATAAATATCATGTATATGAACTGGTCTACTACGCAGCGGTGAGGTGGGAATAGTCCAGTATGGAATTGGTGATGAAGGCACAATGGTGGCTGACTAGTAAGGCCAACCCAGGGAAACTTAAATGACCAACATGATAATTCAGTACGTATCATAATGTCTGTGGCATGTTTGCACGTGATTGACATTATGCTAGACTAAAGTAGTAAAATAAGAGAGGTAAGGAGAATGTCCATTATGAGGGAATCATTACCTTCTGTGAGTTTGGCCAGGAGTAGGCCGTATAGGTAGGGTCATGAGGAGTGCCGCTGTGTGGCTGTATGTGGACAGTGCAAGATATAGCTGTATACTACTATAAGAAGTGGTTGATTACAGGTAGAAAGCTGTGAGATAGCTGAACATACGCGTACATTCCTATCCAGATGATGTGTGAACTTGGTGCCCAAATGAGTGTTTGCAAATAAGACGTAGTTGTCCACTGGGGTTACCTAAAGTGTGTTGCTAAGGCCAATATATATATATAGGGCTTGTGTAAGGAATATGCATAAGAGGTTGAGAGAGGCCCAATGTAGTTCCTGTGGTACTGGGAGGTAACTTAAGTCTGAGTGGGATTTAATGGGGTGGGGTTGGTGGTTGTGTTTTTTAAGTTGTAGATCAGTTGAAAGTTACTGGTCATAATTAAAATATGGTCATACTGAATACCGTAAAGTAACATTCAGCGTAACATATGATCATTGTAGGGTCTACACGGTGAGCATGATAGAGGTGCTGAAATGCCATAACTAAATATATACTATGTGTCTGCTGAGTCCATCGACCTGAGGGCAGACGTACATGACACAATTGCCAGGAATATAGGGTGAGACCTGAGGAATGCAGTAGTGTCTGTACTGACACAAGACCATGAAGGTTATAACTATACCAATACCTAGTTGGCCATATCAACTCGTCTCTATGGAATGAATCTTTATACTAAATCTTTGTGTAAGAAACCGGGAGCAACGTACCTGTATAAACAATGTATGCTCGGTGTTCTGCAGTAGTCTGAGATTCTGCTAAGTGGGGAGAGACCTGAACCAGATGGTGGATGACAGAATGGAAGGCATTGGGTACATATGAGTTCGTTCTTACATTCCGCTGCTGAAAATCCCCCACGATCATATTGTTTGTGTGCACTCTGGACACCTACCAATACCTTTGGATGACGAAATAAATATTCTGGTATGTCACATATACTGTGGAACCTGATGAGCCAAGTCTGTCTAAGCTTGGCATGTTGAGTCTGTAACACGTCAGAATAAGTTATGGCAGTATAGTAAATGTCTGTTCGGTACCGTTTGTAGCAAGCGTACATTTTTGTGCCGTTCACTGAGTACCGTATTATGTCTGAGAAACGTATGACTGTTACATATAATTGTAAAGATATAGAAATGGAATTCACATATAAAGGATACAGTGACTTTATAACAGAGGCTATGTGTAACAAAGCCACCAGGTGGTGGTATGCTGCACTTAAGGTGAACCCCCGATGTATATATAGCAGTGTTGCAACAATAACAATGAACTATCATAATAAGAAATAACACAGAAAACCTAATATTTGCCATAATGTGCTTATATACTGAACCATTTATAAGTATTGACGTTGTGTGTGGAAAACTTCTTGACTCCTCCTGCCAGAGTATCACTCACTCAATGAGGCCTGGGATGGCTGAGAGTGGTGAGCTTGGTACTGCCTACTTGCTCCTGCCCTCCTGCCGTGTTAATGAGGCAGGCAGAGCTTGAGCTGTGACCGCGCATAGCCGGCAGCATAGACCGGCATAGGCTATGGTGGAAGTGCCCTGTGAAACTCCTCCCCTGTGAGTAATTAGTGTGTCAGCTGATGCTTGCCAGTAAGGTTCCCTGGTAAATAAGATTTTCGAGCAATTGTTAGGGGGGAGGGGAGGGCGTTAGAAGCCGGGCTATATTAGGCCTGCAGACTGGTACAATGATACCGGTCTGCTTACTCACTGATCGGGCGGGAAACCACCATGGTGGGCAGAACGAGCCACAAGCGAGCTGTCGGGAGGAGGCTGAGAGCTGCAAGTGTCCTGAGAGCTGCCACTGTAATCATGCTGGGAATCAGAAGTCCAGAAGTACATCTGGAACCAATTAGGTAAGTAGGTAAGAGGGGGAGTCCTTTTTATAGGAACATGGCCCCTCCCACAACTACAGGCCCAGCCTTCCAATATTTATATATATATATATATATATATATATACACACACACACACACATACACAACAGGTCCATTACTCACTTATACACTAAACAGCAACATTAATGCTGGCATATTTATCAGTTTTTTCTTCCCATCATGAATCTTTATACTAAATCTTTGTGTAAGAAACCGGGAGCAACGTACCTGTATAAACAATGTATGCTCGGTGTTCTGCAGTAGTCTGAGATTCTGCTAAGTGGGGAGAGACCTTAACCAGATGGTGGATGACAGAATGGAAGGCATTGGGTACATATGAGTTCGTTCTTACATTCCGCTGCTGAAAATCCCCCACGATCATATTGTTTGTGTGCACTCTGGACACCTACCAATACCTTTGGATGACGTAAGAAATATTCTGGTATGTCACATATACTGTGGAACCTGATGAGCCAAGTCTGTCTAAGCTTGGCATGTTGAGTCTGTAACACGTCAGAATAAGTTATGGCAGCACAGTAAATGTCTGTTCGGTACCGTTTGTAGCAAGCGTACATTTTTGTGCCGTTCACTCCTCCCCTGTGAGTAATTAGTGTGTCAGCTGATGCTTGCCAGTGAGGTTCCCTGGTAAATAAGAGTTTCGAGCAATTGTTAAGGCGTTAGAGCCGGGCTATATTAGGCCTGCAGACTGGTACAATGATACCGGTCTGCTTACTCACTGATCGGGCGGGAAACCACCGTGGGCAGAACGAGCCACAAGCGAGCTGTTGGGAGGAGGCTGAGAGCTGCAAGTGTCCTGAGAGCTGCCACTGTAATCATGCTGGGAATCAGAAGTCCAGAAGTACATCTGGAACCAATTAGGTAAGTAGGTAAGAGGGGGAGTCCTTTTTATAGGAACATGGCCCCTCCCACAACTACAGGCCCAGCCTTCCAATATTTATATATATATATATATATATATATATACACACACACACACACATACACAACAGGTCCATTACTCACTTATACACTAAACAGCAACATTAATGCTGGCATATTTTATCAGTTTTTTCTTCCCATCATAATATGAAGAAATAAAAGGACCACTGCAAAAGTGACTTCCAAAGGTTTATGTTGGTCCCCTCCACCTGATCCACCTCTTATCCTAGAGGTTACAGTTTACTCCCTTTTGGTTTTGCAGATACTCACAGAGACTTTTTTTGGCTGACTTTCAGTTTAGCGGGGACTGAGGGTAATGTCCACTGCTTAAACCTCATGTATGTGATGGATACCCAAAATCCATCCAAAATAGAGTTGTAGGGAGCACTCCAAATGAATCTGCATTTCAGTGTATGTGCCGCAGGCTTGGTTCTAGCTCCACAAACTTCCAAATTAGCAAAGACACCAGGAGTGTTCTAACTTTGACGAGCCTGTTTGCAGATGGGTAAATAAGCTTCCATTTCACTTAAATTTTGCCGTGTGCTGAGGACTTTAGTTTTCATTGCCCAAATATCAGGAGGTGAAACAATTCCCTTGTTTTAACAAGCTGGATAATAATCAGATTAGAGTAGTATTTACATAAAGGTGGGAAGGTACACCTTTACCATTTATTAAAGAAGTGGAAAGTTTAAATTTCTCTCTCTTCCTGCTGTAATTGACATGTTAATATGGAAAGCAAGGGAAGGCACACATTTTAAGGATTGATTCTTAGAAGATTGCTGCATGTGTGAGTTAATTTAAGAGTATCCAGGTAAATAAATTATCAAAAAAAGAGGAGATGCATTTTGAAAAGGAGTTGCCAGAAAATACAGGAAATTTAAATGCAGTATGTATGCAAGGCCACTTTTAAAGGGAAATTAGCAGACAAACTGGATACTCAAGATTCAAGCTGTTGTAAAGAAATTTGAAGTATCAGAAGAGTTCATGGACATATAAAGGACTGGAAGGCCAAGATAACTTTCCAAATCTGATGAGAAGTGTCCAACAAGAACCTTACAAAAGCAGAATTTCTAGCCCAGACTCATGGGCCTGATGGTCTGTGGCCGTGAGGCCTGAGGCAGCTTTTCCCCCAGCCCCTACTTCAAATCAGGCTGCAAGGTGGTAAGAAGCAGCCTGAGCATCACCCCCAGAAAACCAGCATTCCTCCCACTCGTCCGGACAATGGAGTGATGGCCAGGCCTCCAGAAGTGTAAGTAGGCCACAGGTGCATTCCCAGAGGGCACATGGCATGCCTCCTAGTTCTGGAGTTGTGCTTTCCTCTACTGAGAGTTGAAAGCCCCCCTGGGCTTGCCTTGTGCGCCATGCAGGTTTTTTTTTCAGGAGTGGGCCTGATAGTGCTGGGTTGAGTGGGAGGGCATCTCAGTAACCTCTGGCATCTCTACAGATCTATCCTGACCAGGCATTGTTTCTGACATTCATAGCTTCTCCTGCTGCTGCCTGTCTGGATGGATCAAGCTTCTAATGATGTGACCCAATCTGTCCAACCTGGCTCTGCTCCCCTGCTGCAGTCTACTCCAGCACAGACTGGTGAGTATTTATCACCTGTGGAGGAGTGTGCTATGCAGGACATGTGTGTTGGGAGTGCTGATGTGCCTCGGGGGCAGCTTTGTAACATGGGGGCAACTTTGAAACTGTCACTTAGTCCTTCAGGGACCCGTTAGCTCCTGACAAGACTGTGGGGCACTATTTGCCTAAGTTTCCATAGTATTGAGATTGATTCAGTCTCCAGGAAATGGTGCATGTTGTAAACAAAGTAATGAACACATGGCTGGCGTACTGGCATATGTCTGGCAAAACAAGGGACCTTGCATTTTTGGAGCTGTTCCATATTGTGATAGCGGTAGAATTGGGGGGGGGGCTCTGCTACTGGATCACTGATTTGTTTTCCACTGTGACAATCTGGGAGTGGTGTTAGCTATAAATAGTTTGTCTGCTTCCCCCCCCCCCCCGACTGAGTCCATGTGCTTTCAGCACCTGGTTCTGCGCTGCTTGTCCATGAATATCACCTGCAGTGCTGTTGTGTACCTTCTGGGGGGTTAGAAACACAACAACCCTGTCTCATTTACAATGGCAGAAGTTGGATGTTGTGGTACCTTGGGATGACCAAATGATGGCTTGGATCTGGGCTGTTTTTCAGAGTCTACTTGGGATTGTCATGGTAAGGTGTGGGTTGAATGGCTGTTTTTCAAACAAGTGCATGTCGGTTTCCACTTGGGAGGTGATCAGCTTCAAGGTTTGCTACAGCTTCTCTGGTTCTGGAAAACATCAGGGTGGTCTCCGGTGACTATCTCCGTAAAATTGTCGGATCTCAGTTTTTGGTTTATGCGGTCTAGAATAAACTCTGGTGTAAATGGGTTGTGGGAAGGGTTCACAGATATCTGATTCCTGCAGACCATGGGCTCTCCTGTTGGGGATTTTTAATGCTTTGTCTCTCGTCTGCTCATTGGATTTCAAGGTTGTTCTGTTTTGTGTGGCATTCACCTTTGCCTTTTTCTGGGCATTGTGGGTGGGGAACTTGTTAGCCCTAGTAAGCAGGTCCTGGGGGGTTATATTCCATGATGTTTTTTCTGATGCCGAGGTGCTGCATTTTTTGTAATGACATTCTTAAATGGACATTTTTGGGAAGGGCGCGTGGGTCTCACTGCACAGGATGACCAGATACATGGTGTGCCTAGTTTCCTGTTTTCAATGGTTACTAAGCTATTCACCCCCAGTTCCTGGGCCCCATGTTGGTTCAACTGTACACCGGGTCCCTATCCCATTTTCAGTTGATTCTGTTTTTTTGCATGTCACTGGATGCCCTGGGCATGCCAAGTAAAGAATTCAGGGGTCAGGGGTGGCATTGGAGCGTGACCAAGGCTGGAGCGGGCTATTCACCAGATTGGTAGGTGGAAGTCTAGGAGGTTTCAGCCATATGTGCGCCCGTCTGAGCTGATTGTGTTTCCCTCTCTCTTGTCTCAATGGGGTCCGGGTGTAAGGTGTGGTTGATCTGCTATTTGTACTTTCCGTGCCTCGTTCTACACTGCTTCATTATGAATATAGTCTCCAGGGCAGTGCACCTCCCAGGGGTTAGAAATGTAACAGCAGATGGCCTTTTTTGTTTATAGTGGTTTGAGTTCAGGGCAGCTGAAGGGCTCGGAAGGGTGCCCATACCTAGCGGAGTTCTGGTGCGTTGGGATGATCGAGTGATGGCTTAAATCTGGGTCTCTATTTTGGAGTCTACCTGGGATTATTTTGGTAAGGTGTGGGTTGAATGGCTGGCTTTTGAACAGGTGCAAGGCAGCTTCATTCAGAAGAAGAGCAACTTTAAGGTTTGCTGCAGTTTCTCTGGTTCTGGAAATCATCGGGGTGCTCACTGGCGACTGTTTCCGTAAATTTGTTGGATCTAATTTTTTGCTTTACGCAAGGTTTCTAATTTTACCAAAGACTTTATGTTAACTCTGGAGATGAGGAGTTGGAGGATGGGTCCCCAAGTGCCTGATTCTTGCAAACCCATCTCCAGGGTTTGCCTCTCATCTACTCATCGGACTTCAAAGTGGTTCTGTTTTGATTGATGTAAGCTTTTGCCTTTTTCTGAGCATTGTGGGTGGGGCACTGATTAGCCCTAGTAAACAGGTTCCAGGGTGCATTATGGTCCATGATGTTTTTTTGAGATGCCGCTGTAGTGTATTTTTTGGTACGCCATTCTAAGATGAATATTTTTTTAAAAGGGCGTGTGGGTCTCACTGCACAGGTTTACCGGTACTGTGAATGTATAAGTATTTCTGTGGGAACAATATGGATTTTCTGGTCATAAAAAGTAGTTAAACTGGCAGAGCAGTTAATTGGCTGATAAAAGATTATGTCACAAAACATAGTCAGGGTTATGCAAGAATTGTGAATTCAAAGATAATCCAAAGTGAATTTGCATTTAAAGCAAAACTGTCTAGCCATTTTGCCGTTAAATTCATTTTGAATACCTGACAATTATTAACAATTATATTAGAAAACAAACACAAGAGTGGTTTACGAGTCACAAGGGGATAGAAAGAAATGAGGGAAGCCTGAAGATGCAAAAAGTTGCAAAATTATCATTCTGTTCTAATATATTATTGTTATTATTATATTACTAGTCACTGATATCCTAAATCTACCACTACTCTTTTTCTCACAATTCTAGTCCTATTCATTCATGTATAACATTTCTGTTGCAGTTATATCTTTCTAATGAGTTTTAAAAATGTTAATACATCATTTGAATCCCTAATTCACTAGTCTAAAAATGAACTTCCTGTGGTAACATTTGTTTGTTCACAGAGACCCCTTCATGATCACCGGCAAAGTCTGTACAAAGGTTAACAAAAATGTGAGGTAATAATTTGTAGTTATTAGTAAAATGTATCCATAGGAGATTTTTTCCACTTTTAAAATCAAGTGAAATAAAAAAAAAAAAAAAGATACATTTTCCAATTGCCGTAACAACTTGACCAGGTAAGACGCCACCTGATCTGTGAGTCTGTGCACGGGGGCTTTCCAGGAATAGTGCTCCAAGTAGCAGTACAGCAGGGATTAGCAGAAGCGTAGTCAAGGAAAGCCAAAGTCAGGGGAAGCCAGAGATCAGAGTAGTCCAGGAGAAAAGCCAAGGTCAGAAGCCGGAATCAGACAGGAAATACTGGAACACTGATATGGCAAGACAGGAACCAAACAAGGGAACCAGAGTCAATGAACTGACACGGCCCTCAGGGAGAGGCAGTGTCTTATACCTGGCTAATTGGGGATCAGCCACAGGTGTGCTGAGATTGTTGGAGCAGCCACAGAATAACGTCCAGCCCCCAGTGCTGGGTATAAGGCAAGATTATACTTCAGGCAATCCTAGAGCTGTATAGTGGTTTAGAGGCAAAAAGCAGGTCCAGGATTGCAAAGTACCCAGGTTCAAGTCCGTCACCAGGCACTTCTGGGGCAACCTCGTCTGGCCGTCGGGATGTCGCGGTGAGAACCGTGATATTAAGAGTCTGCCAATCATCTAATAGCTACTTCCTAAATGATAACACGCATTACATCACAAACTATATATTATCACACTCTGGTTCAATGTACATGACAAATAGTTCAGTTCTTTATCAGTCTCCAAAGTGACCAGATCTCAATCAAACAGCAGATTAGGAAATGGTAGATTTGCAGCAGCAATGTGCAGCAACTACATGATGCCAACACTAATTAAAATCTCCAAAGAATATTTCTAGTAGCTTGTTAAAACTATGCCATGAATAATTCAGGGGCCAAAGGGGGCTACTCACTTTTAGAAAGAGATATCCTGATAAAGTGGCCACTAATGTCACATTTTCTAAAAAAAAACTAATTAAAAAAAAATGCTGATGATGTGTATGATATATCTCATATATTGGAATTGTAATGGTCAATATTCATTGTAATAGAGCTTCCTGTACCCCGGTTGGGTACCTCTGCCAATAGATGCTCCAAGTGCTCACCGAGGACTCCAAGCACTCCACCAGACACCATCAGCACCACAGTCCCCACTTCCAGCCTTACAGCTTGGCTGGGAACTGGCCGTGGGCTTAACACATTATGGCCATATGGTGGAACTGAATCCCCATATTTGTTTGCTGAGATAGGTGATTTTTAAAACTGTATTTTTATGTGTGCACTGTTCTTCTATATATATATAATATTTGCTCATGGAGTTTGCGACATGTATAATCTTCGAAAAGAGGAAGGTGTATGACTTATTCTAGGCATAAAGCCAACAAAATCTTGCACTTTTCAGCTTTCTGTCAGCCCTCTTAGTTAAACAAAACAAAGAATAAAGAAAAAAGAGGAATTGGCTTTAGTGTAAAATGTCAACATTCTGATTAAAGCAAACATAAAGTATTCAGAACTCTTGACAACATAAAAAATGAATTATAAGGGGTATGCAAATTAGACACTGATTAAGGCTGAAATGTACTGATTTAAAATTACTGTTTACACCATTTAAGCTTCATGTACCAGAATTGGGTGTTTTGCAAGAACAGGGAGGGGGATATTATCGAACATGGGTCAGGGATAAGAAAATAGAAAAAAAGTACAATATGCAAATATACTCTTATCCTATGTTAGAAAAAGGTGGACTTCTAGAACAATATCTTCTCTGAGACTATTTGTCTTTTTTTTTTTTCATTTTACATTTTTTTTTCTGTTCACTATTTTTCAAATCCCTCATTTCTTGTCTATTAAGGAACAGAAATGGATTTTCATTTTAAAACATGGGAGGGACGTCGTCTTCCTTCATTGCTATCTTGTTAGACACAGACCTTAGAAATTAAATTGCTTGAAATGTGCTTTAGGATGGCTCTCAGCATGCAGCCTTGATGATATGAAATAGTGCAGCTGCAACGTAATGCATTTGAATTGTATAATTAAAATTAATGGGAAAATGAAAAATAAATAGCTTGTATTGGTTTAAATTCCCCATGGTGGAATATATTTTTCTAGTAATTATTTTGTTTTCGGCTCCTTGTTTTTTCTGTTCTTCCTATAAAAGAGGCAAGAGCCCGTATTATTCATAATATTAACATTGGATTATAGACTCGCTACTGTATAAGTCTCAGCTGAGGCTTACATAAGGCACTTTTTGCTGAAACTGATTAATTCTAGAGGCAAATTTTAAATATACATATTTTTAAAACTGCATTGTACTAATATGAAGAGATTCAATGCCTGGTCATTAATAAGCACACATTTTTTCAATTTACTATGAATTTTTTTATTGAATGGTAGATAATTCGATAATATTTACAATAGGTGTATCAATAGCATATAATTATAAAATGCTAATAGCAGGATATGCAGCATACTTATTTAACATGATTCAATTGGATTACATTTAGTGGTTTAGGTTGATTTGAAAACTAGCCAGCTTTACTTGTTTTGAACTTGCTCTAATACCCTTACTGATACTGACTGGCCTTTAAGTGATGCCCATTAACAGTCATTTTAAAAACAATTTTCAAAAGTAGCAACTCAACAAAAGAGTTGTTATAAGGAAATATAAAATATGAAAGTCAACAGTCTAAAATAAATAAAACAAGGTGGGTTTGCCCTCTTGTGGCATAACTGTAACAGGACTTCACCAGCACCAAAGCCCTGTGGACTAAAACAGTGAAAATGTCGAAATTATTGCAAGGGAATACCATTACTGGGGAATACAGCCGTTCGTATGATTTCAGACTAATTCTTTGTGTTAAGTATGGATGGCCGGCATTTCGGCACTTTACACGTGGCCGCGGCCATTTTACGTGCGAACAGCGGTGGTTGCCCGTCGACGCGTGGAACTAAAATCGGATACGCAAACAGGCGAACACCGCTGAGACCTCCATACAACCAGAACTTCGCACGGAAACTACCGAATCACGGGCCATTCGGTAGTTTCACTTAATCAGTTATGGGGAATCCAGCGAACTCGGAGATAGTTGTGGATGGCAAGAATTTCGTCTTTTTGTAACCGGCGAACAGAGACCGACTGCAGGGCCAAAACTTGTGGAACTATTGTCGGCTAGAAAATCCGTGCAGTCGGTCAAAACTTCAAACCTCCATAACTCCCGAACCCCATAACCGAATGGGCTGAAACTTCGACAGATTGTTCCCCTAACCAAGACCTTTCAAGCGGTACTGGACTTAAAGGTGTACCCCCTGTTTTTGGGGTACATCCAGAACTAGGGTGAAAAATGGTACGTTATAATTATGTTATGTGTTTATCTGAGGGGAGGAGACGTGGGGGTGTTACCCTGTGTGTAATTGGTTATTTTCATCCTCCCCCTGGGAGTGTCCTGTGTGTACTTGTTCCTAATAAAAAGCAGGCTGGTTCTCCCAGACCTCAGATCTTCTTGACCCTTCAAAACGTAGCCTTGTCTCGTTCTTGGAAGGGGATTATTTGGGAATGTTATTCTGCTCCTGTTACAGCTGAACCTGACTTTTACTCTGGATATCGTAGATGGGATTATACCAGCTTACTTCTCCACAGCAGCTTGCAGGGAAAAAGGACGTCTCCAACGGCCGATACCCTCTCTCTACCAGGGTAGCCGTTACAATAAGTTTGAAAGAAAGTTTTCAGGGATCTTGGTGTGGCCCTTCACATTAAGCCTAGCCATTGGGCAGCTCTTTTGAAGCACTTGTATCCCTTTGAAGATCTCATACTTTAGTTAACAAGCTACACTTTACAATTTGCACATAGATTATCCATCACTAAGAACTGAAATGTTATCCTCTCTACATTCTTTACATTTCTAAACAAGATAAGCTTTGTCCTTATAATAGACAAAATGACAGTGTCTTTTACAAGGTACATCAACTCAAACCTACAAAATCTAGACATCATGGCTGAAGACTCATCTGGGAGAAGGTGAACTTCAATCCCTCTTTTTCGTTTAATGTTCTTCCTTCGTACAGATTTATTTCACTCTCTCTTCTTTCACCTCTTTCCTTTCTTTTCTACAGGTTGATTTCCTCTTCTGTCTGCTCCCATACTCTACCATTGCTCTAGATCTGAGGGATTTTCTTCTTAACAAATATAAGAGCAAACAGGTATATTTTTCCATTTCTCTTGCTTCGATTGTTTATTGAACATTATGCTATTTGAAGACCCTGTTAATAATACTGGCTTCTGCTGTTCTTTGTGCAGTGGAAATAACACAGAATTGTAGTGACATATAAAATATCCAAGAACATTGGTGAGACAAATTGAGTTAGCATGTCAAGTCGGTCTGCACATTTTTTTGTTTTAAGAGTAAAAGGGAAAAATAAACAATATAAGAGAATACAATCATGCAACATGAAGTGCAGGCTTAGTTTGGATATAGGTAATAGGAGTCAGTGATGTGTAGAGTTCCACAAGGGAAACCAACATCAGGAGAGCTCCACTGTATAAGAAATGAGGAAGGGAGGCCCTACCTTTAATCAATCTAGGGATAAAAAGGGATATGCAAGCAAAAAGTATAACTTAAAAAAAGGGAGATCTACTAAACGGTGCCCAGGGGATCAATTGTCTGGAGCATCTAAGTTCCAGTTCCCCTAGTGTCCAACTGACAGGAAGGTAGTGTAAACGAGGGTAGGGAGAGAGAAGAGGTACAGGGTCCCCAGAGAACAAGGGACCTGGTAATCAGGTCTAAACGCAGATGAAAAGCCTCACACAAAAAATAAATAATTAAATAAATCTCTCAATTCACCCTAAAAGTTACCTCGACACCGTGGTCTAACCACTAGTGTCTACCTGAACCAACTCTCCCTACTAAAGTTATAAAAAAATAAACACCTAAAAATCAATAACCATAGTGGTAACAAAAATAAAGTGCTACCAAGTGCAGAGATTAAAGAAAACGTTCATCAGGAGCCTTAGTTTGGATATACATTAAAATACATCTGATGATATAATGTACAAAGATGAATGATAAAGTGTAAACACGACTGACCCATTATGCACTGAACTCTAGGAGTAGCCGTTAGTTGTAAATTTCTATAAAATGAAAACATATTGTGCAAGGCTGATTAAGTGTTATGAGAATAAAGAAAAACTAATAAAACAAGAGTATAAGTTAAAATTAACATCTGACTGTGTGCCCAGAGCACATTAATATCATGTTAACATCATATTGTAATGTGGCTAAATAAGCTTAGGGCGAACCGGTCGGCAATTCACCAATAATATGTAGCAGGCTGGGTGGGCGAAATAGTAAAATGCCTGAGTGGTGAAAATTGTGTCGGAGAGTAGAGCAACAATACTCGATTGAGAAATAACACCCTTGCAGCCGTTCAAGTATCAGTCACGACGACCGCCCACAGACAGACCAAACAACCTAGATTACCTACACACCTTAAGGATGATGACAGACCACCAGCAGCCCCACACACTAGGGGCTGTGGGGGGGGTGGACACGGACACCACAACACTGACCCAGAGCTCTGATAGTGACTTTTTAGCTTCTGGTGCCCCCCCCTCCTCCACGCCACGTGATCTACTCTACCACACACAGGTGGTTCGTAATGCATGACATAAACATGAAACACTGACAGACTCACAAATGTCTAGGAGGAATCTTTGGATGTCTTGCTTGGTAGCTAACTCCACTCCCTTTGGGAATGTGCAGGCGGAAAGTAGTGCCTTGGTTGGCTGTTGAGGTACGTTTGATAGCTCCATGGGGCTCCTGGTGCTGGAGGCTTCAGGGCCTTCTGCTTTGCTTCATTTTATGTGGGACTATTTTCTTGTCTGCAAATATGTTACAATTATTGTTGTCTCAATTAAAAACTTAAATAAGTAAATAACACAAAACTAGAGGACTAGGAAAAAACTGAGATGGTGTCTATAAGTTTCAAAATATGTGCAGTAACTTGAGAATAAAAAAGTCATCAGAATAACTTTTTCTGTGAATCAATATAAAGTCAGTTAGTTATTTAGTAAGTTAATGAGTCAATCTCCATGAAACCCTCTAAAACTGCAATTCCTTTACATATCAGGATAAAGGGAAAGAGGACACTTGGGTACATGAGTCACCTATCACTCCCAACTTAGCCCTTCATGTCAGAATCATTTATGCACCATTGCCAGGGTCTGCACCCATACCCTGCAACCTGGTATACATGTTTACAATAATTGCAAGTTAAATTAATTCATTACAAATAATGTAGTTTGCAATGATTTTGTTTATGGCAGAACTGGCTGTTTTACTAGCACTATAGCCCCCTATAGTGCACCTCCTTCCCTGGTACCCTCCTCTGTGGTGCAGAAGTGGTTTAAAACCTCTTTATCAATTACCTGATTTCAGCATTGATGTCCCCCTCCTCCTACACTGACGTCAGCTGGTGGGGGTCCTAATGCCCATTGTATAATGCTTTCCTATGGGATTTTGAATGACGCCGTATGTCATCATGCATAGCGTGAGGACGTCCAGCTTCAGTTAGGAAACCAAAAGTTGCCTAAGCCCTATACAGTACATCTAGTGGCAGTCACCATATCACATTCACTCGAAAAACTTTCCCCTCACACACAGTCACAAAGTCAAATTAATTTGTTACAGTCACTCACCCTGTCACAACCATCCTGCCAGAGTCACCCATATTCACACAATCATCCCTCAACACAGCCTGACTTTGAACGCAACACACACAGCAAGACCTCAAGCAGCCCTCCCATATACACAACACATTACAAGCAGCTCTCTCCACACAAACATATACAGGCACAGAGATACACAGACACAGGGGTAAAGAAAGAAAACAAGATAGATATGCATTGCAGGCACATACATGGATAAACAGACACACACTCTCAGATACATATATGCTACAAAATGCCAAAAATGCACACACAGGTACCAATACACACTGCCAGAAACACACAGCGATTGTGTGACTGTATCTGTCAATGTAGTTATGTCTGTCTGTGTATCATTGTGTGTCTCTGTACATCAGTGTGTTTGTGTATGTATGTGAGTGTATCACCATGTGTATATGTGTGTGTGTGTCATTGTGCATGTGTATTTATGTGTGTGTATATATATATATATATACACACACTGTATATAGGTATACATATATATATATATATATATATATATATATATATTTCCTGATTTTAGTTCCTTCCATCCCCTAATAGACAGGAACCAATTAATAATAAGGGTATAAGTTAACCTCAAGCCCTCAGTCTTTGTGTTCCTATCCTAGCTCTTGTAAGTATAAAGATTCTGGAACTATTTTATAAATCCAAATTTTTATTTTTAGCTTATCTGGGGGTCATTATCCCATGCCCTAAAGGAGTTCAGCCTCTCTTCAATATGTTCCACTGAGGATAACCCCATTAGTGACTAGGGGCAATTTGCAGTGAAACTAGGGGTAGCATATAAATTACAAACCCCCGACCCCTGACTCCTGACCCCTCTGACCTGGATTGCTTTTAAGGACCAAGATTTCTAAATATTGAGTATTGAGCTTTCCTAGTGAGCCTGCAGTACATGCAATTCATCCCATTGTGTGTGTCTCCCGGTTTCCCTTCATTTTGCCGGTATTTTCAAATTTTTTTTTTCCACGTTCGCCATATTCGATTCATTCTCAATTCAATTTTATTTGAATTGGATTTCCACGTGAATTCTAGTTAAGTACAAGTCTTTGCCCTCTTTTGTCTTGCTTGACCCAAACAACATAGATTATTTTATCTCCAGGGTACCTAGATTCCTGAACATGAAGGAATCAGTCAGATTAACCTTCATCTAGCAAATTCTTTAGAGATCTCAGAAGGAAAAGAACTTCCTTTACGAATCATGAGACAATTAAAGATCTGATGCTAAATAAATGGACAAAGATGAAAAAAGCTTTCCCTGATTATACCCTTTTGAGTCTTCAGAAGTCTAAAGAAGGGTAGGTGTATTCTGTAGTGCACCTTACATGCTCCACTATTCTGGTTGGTGTGTTGCACACCTTCCTGACTTTGATTGTTTGCTTTCAACTTTGGGGTGGAATAGGGAGATATGTAGTAGCGTGTGAACTTATAATATTTGAATAACTACATTTAAGTGCCCATAATTCACAGAGCACTTTGTGTTTTTCTTCTGGATTAGTGAAACAATTGTTTGATTAAAAAAAAAAAGTAAGTAAGAATTAATTTAAATCTGTACCCCACAAAAGTGTTAAAAGTGTAAATCCAGTGCATTAAACGTTATGATTATTGGCATTATTGGAATCCAAAACATCAAAATAATTAACAGATTGATTAACAGATTAATTACTTAATTCATTAATTTCACAAACTTTAAGAAATATTTGTGAGGTATTAGATAGTTTACCTTACCTTTTCCCAACAAATGTATCACATTTATTATTTTTTTTTTTTTGTATTTTATTTCTGAAAACTTTTGGACAAATCCCAGATCATTGCTGTTACCTATGAAACCTAATGTGCTCAATATTTACATATTAAGCCTGCAAATTATGATAAGAACATGTTTTCAGCTAATTTTCCACTATACCAAAAGAAAAACTAAAGAAACAGTTAGTAGAACACAGATATGCTGTAAAAATTCTTATTTTTTATACCATCAGGGAATAAAAAGTGGTCAATCTTTTTGTCACACAGACCTTTATCACATTTGCCAACTTTTTACTCCTAGATGGGATAAGAGCTTTATCTTTATACCACAGCAATGGACTATTAATTTCATATTTTTAATGTTTTTATTCCAGTTAGTAGATGCATCAGTGGTAAATGTTTAAATTATATGCTGTACATAGAAACATAGAAACATAGAAACATAGAAACATAGAATGTGACGGCAGATAAGAACCATTCAGCCCATCTAGTCTGCCCAATTTTCTAAATACTTTCATTAGTCCCTAGCCTTATCTTATAGTTAGGATAGCCTTATGCCTATCCCACGCATGCTTAAACTCCTTTACTGTGTTAACCTCTACCACTTCAGCTGGAAGGCTATTCCATGCATCCACTACCCTCTCAGTAAAGTAATACTTCCTGATATTATTTTTAAACCTTTGTCCCTCTAATTTAAGACTATGTCCTCTTGTTGTGGTAGTTTTTCTTCTTTTAAATATAGTCTCCTCCTTTACTGTGTTGATTCCCTTTATATATTTAAATGTTTCTATCATATCCCCCCTGTCTCGTCTTTCCTCCAAGCTATACATGTTAAGATCCTTTAACCTTTCCTGGTAAGTTTTATCCTGCAATCCATGAACCAGTTTAGTAGTCCTTCTCTGAACTCTCTCTAAAGTATCAATATCCTACTGGAGATGCGGTCTCCAGTACTGTGTACAATACTCCAAGTGAGGTCTCACCAGTGTTCTGTACAATGGCATGAGCACTTCCCTCTTTCTACTGCTAATACCTCTCCCTATACAACCAAGCATTCTGCAAATTAAAAAAAAAAAACTAATGAAGATGAAGCTAGTGTTTTGATTTATTATTGATATGTTATATGAATCTTGTGGCCGATGGTGGGCATTTCAACTGTTTTGTGGTAATGTTCTGGTTTTCTGTATGTAGAAATGTGCCACTCCTGAGGTCAACATCTAGACAACTGTAAATCAATTATTCATTAGGCATTTTGGTGTGTGTGGGTGTGTGTGTGTAAAAGTGTCTGTCCATATAGTAAGTAGCATTTTCATTCAGTTTAGCATACTTAAGTTATATAAATGTGGATTAAGTTATCATGTATAGTACCAGTTAAAAATGGGGGATGGGTCTGCGCCGATGTGTACACTGAGTGTTGAGTCCAATGTATATTGTCGTGTCCAAAGTTCTACTTTTGGTGGGGTTCAAAAGGTATGGTATCGTGGAGAGTAGTCCAAATATAAGAAGTAGAAGAGATCTTACTTACAATTAACAGAGCTTAACCCAGCTCTGGTGTGGATAGCTCGCAGCGGTATTATCCCCGCTTACAGGATATTCGGCAAGTGTCCTCTTCTTTGTGGTAGCAGGTGGCCGTAGTTGGGGAAGATAAAATGAAGACAGTAATGGTGCAGTATGTTCTACACTGATAAAAAATATAATAAAATATGATAGATACACTCACATTCGGTAGAGCTTAGGCTAGCTCTAGTTGGTTAGGCGTACAGCGGTATCATCCCCGCTTATGGGATATATGAGGAGTGATCTTGATCGAAGTATCAGGAGCTTGAAGAGAAGGTAAAACAGCGATAGTGCTCTCAATAAAATCTTGAATGGTAAAATAAAATAATAAAATATACTCACAGTGTATAGGGCAGGCTAACTGCTCTATGAAACAGCGTAGGTGGTATAATCCCCACCTGGGATTCTTGGAGTATGGTATACAGGACTTAAAATAATAAAATAAAAATAAAAAAATAATAAAATATATATATAAAAAAAAAAATGTATATATATATATATAAATAGAAAGTTATTAAAATAGCCAGATAATAAAAAAGATGATGGTTTATATGTAAAAGTGACCAAAATCTTTTATTAACAATATATAAAATAGTATAAAATATCCATATATTTTATACTATTTTATACTATTTTATATAATATACTATTATATATATATTCCCCTTAACCTATGTTCCAATGTCACCCATCATTGGCCTTTAGCCATCTCAGCTCAGTAGACTGCCTACGTAATAATCCGACTATTAAGCTGTCCATGTATGTTTCCTACAGCGAGGCGAGACACCCCATTAAGGCTCACAGTCCTGGCACTCCATCTTTAGGCTCTACCCAGGTGCCAAGCCTATGTTGCCACTCATGTTTATCCAACGCAGGTCGCCCCCTCATTGTTCCGTTCAGCATGCCACACACCCGTAATAATGTACCAGATCAGCATGATGTAATTTTTTTTTTTTTGTCAGATCAGGAGGCAACAAACAGCTATTTACACCTATACCGCGTTGTCGTAGAAGTACTCAGGTGGTGACGCTCCATTCTGGGTCAGGCGCCATTGGTTTTCACAGACTGTTGGTGGGTGGCTGGTTCTTTGCCTACACCTATACATAGTCTCCGGGAACTACTACAAACTAAGTTTGTTTATTGTTTATTTGCCTGTATATAAGTTTGTTAACTGTTTATTTTACTTTGATTATCCTGTGACTAACCCCCCTCCTACCAACTGACACACTCAGGTACGAACCCCTATGGTTTACTATGGCTACATTACGTGTAGTTACCCTTAATGTTCAGGGATTAAATACCCCCAAAAAGTGCTCCCTCATGCTGTCAGAAATGCATAAATTAGGGGTTGAAGTGGTCTTCTTACAAGAGACTCATATTAAAAAGGATAATGCTCCCACACTGAAAAGCAGGAAAAACCCCACAAGTACTTATATCTGCAAACACTCTTTTCACATACAAAGAGCACAAAACATATGACGGAGGCAGGTTACTCTTGGTCAAAAGCAAGATTGGCCAAACCACGCTAACATTCGCAAACATCTACCTCCCCAATAGACACAAAGGTAGAGACTTTAAGAAATACCTACACATTGATGAATCCTTCATGGAGGGCATGTTAATACTGGGTGGTGATCTAAATATATCTCTTGACACTGCCCTTGACACAAGCTCCAACTCCATGCAATACCATACATCCGCACGCAAACATATCACCCAACTATACCACTCTCGGCTGTTTGACTACTGGAGGATTCTGCATCCCCACTCCAGAGACTACTCCTTTTACTCAATGACTTCACAGTCCTACTCACGACTGGACATGCTGTTGCTCACACAGGACCACCTACACCTAGTCATCTCCTGCTCATACGGTCCAATCACTTGGTCGAATCATGCACCCCTGTCTCTTGCTGTTCAAATCCCATCACTCCCGGTGACATCCTTTCACTGAAAGCTTAATGACTTCTTCCTGAATGACCCCCCAAAAACAACTCGTATTCGTGAAACACTTAAAAACTACTTAGAGGAAAATACGCTACCTTCCATACCCCCCACGTCCACATGGGAAGCTCATAAATGTGTCATAAGGGGGGAATTCTTAGCCATTACATCCACTCTTACAAAAAGAAGAGCCCAGAGAATATGCACGCTCACACAAATGATTTGGGACCTAGTGTAGGAAATTGGCATTTCTTGAGATATTTGTTTGTCACATACCAGTTTTCTTAAATCGAATCAGAGTGTCTTGCAGCTAAAACTTATGTTTATTCAAACATACACATAATCCGGTAATAACATATGTCATTAACAGTCTTTGTCCAATACAGAGCAATGTTCCAGATGTCATCCATTTTTGATGTTAAAGGTATAGGCCATGAATTCTAAGCTACAATCAGTTTTATAGGTAAAAAATTTGGTTACATTGGGGCGTATTCATAAGATTGCCTTACTTTAAATTAAGTGGCTATCTTAGAAAGAGGGGAGTGACTTAGCATTATTTGAAATCTATGATTAAAGCCATACGTTATATTTTTGGCGGTAAGCTACACAAAGAACTTCTAAAGAACTTCTATATACATGATTAAATGAATAGATGCCTTTAGAAATATGAGCCTTGGTAATACAGAGGGAGACTGGCTAGCAAAGCTTAGGTCAAAGGTTACTATAAACAGACCCTTCATCTATCACTCTTAAAGTGAACCAGATGTGGTCTCCATTCCTATACAATGAAAGTCTTTAATACTATAGGCCTAGGTATGGCTTCTCAATTTCAGTGTTCTGGAAGTAATCCGAATAAAACTTATAATATTGATATCAACACATTAAATATTTAATAGTTCATAAAATATATTTCACCTAGAAAACACTCATGCAAGAGACAGCTCTATTCGAACGTATAACGTTCTCATATCCAAAAGGGCTGAACTGACACAGCTACTCCCCCGAACATCGCTCAATCCTTTGATGTTCCTATCACTCCAGAAGAGCTACACCTAGCGGTGAAATCGACACCATTAGGTAAGAGCCCAGGCCCTGATGGCCTCACGGCCAAATATTACAAAGTGTTTTGCCCACTCCTCTCACAACATTTTCTGCGCACTTTTAATACCCTCACACAATCTGCTACCCTTCCCCTATCAGCTCTTGAAGTGCACTTTACGCTAATCCCCAAACCGGGTAAGAACCCCTCTGAATGCGGGAGCTATTGCCCCATTTTACTTATTAACGTGAACATAAAGATATTCACCAAAATCTTTGCCACACTCCTACAAACCTTATTACACACATTAATACACCCGGATCAATCCGGTTTTGTTCCTGGCCGTGAAGCCAAGCTTAACACAACCAAAATGCTTAATCTCATACACATTTCACAATCCACCCAGGGGCAGAGTTTGTTACTCTCAATAGATGCTGAAAAAGCATTTGATAGAGTGGACTGGACGATGCTGACCGTCACCCTTCAAACCTTGGGCTTTGGCTCTAATTGGATGAAGTGGATGGGAGCCATATACTCCACCCCAACAGCAAAACTGAGAATAAATGGCCAACTATCCGGCTCAGTTTACATCAGAAACGGCATGAGACAGGTGTGCCCTCTCTCCCATTTACTTTTTATTCTCTCTCTTGACTGACATTAGAGACCACACCACCATCCATGGTTTTCAAATCCAGCAGCGGGAGTTTAAGATCTCTGCGTTCGCGAATGATCTTTTATTCTCCATTACTGACCCAATTATTCTCTATTCCCTACCCTCCCTCCTAGCAGAAATAGTTACGTGCAAAAAATTATCCAACTTTCAGGTTAATTATTCTAAAAGTGAAATTCTCCCTCTTCAGCTAGACCAACACATGCAAACAACTCTCAAAGCCACATACTCCTTTTCGTGGGCCATGAAGTCCATCATCTACTTGGGGGTCCATTTACCCAGACAACTCAGACACACATACGGCCTTAACTTCCTATCACTTATAGACGAGCTCTCCAAGGATCTCCTGGGCTGGCAGAGACCCCAGTTTGGCAGGCTTTGCAGAATCAACATATTGAAGATGAACACGCTATCTAAGATTCTGTATCTCCTACAAACCCTCCCAGTTGCCATATCTATCTCATTCATCTTCAAACTCAAACAGATGTTCACAACATTTATCTGGGCCAACAAACGTCCCAGAATAGCTTACTCAGTCCTCACTAGACATAGAAGATAAGGGGGATTGGGTATACTTCACATAGAACAGTATCACAAAGCAGTTGTGCTGACTAGAACATATGAATGGACTGCTGCTCCCCCACTTAAACAATGGGTGCACTTAAAAAACTCAATGTTGCGATCGACAACCTATATAATTCAATGGCATGATAAGGGACCATTGAACTGCTTCTGTCGCAACACCCTTGCTATCCTACAATCATTCCTACACTGTGAACGTGGTCACGCATTAGGACCCAGATAGATGTGTCTCCACACCCCTCACCATTATACCCACTCCCACACAACCCTAAATTCCTACCGGGCCTCCGACCACAATTCTTCAAACAGTTCCCCCCGGACTCAAGAGACAAGATATTGTGTGGTGGGCTCCATTGTAATGCCGAGTGGGTGACACCGGTGCCCAAGCTATGTAAGACAGAACGCCCTTCCAACATACAATAATTCCAATATACCCAATAAATCCATTTTATACAGGTGGAATCAAACCTCCTTCAGGGTGCAAGGGCACATTCCACCTTCGAAACCTACTGCATAACACAAACTCTCAAGTCCAAACACCAATCCCTCCTCTATCAACTTCTCAATAAAACCACCAAGGTCAGCTACCTGTATTCATATCCTCCTGGGCTCAAGAACGGAACAGAATGGCAAAAAACATTCACATAGCTTGTCTATCAGCACAGTGGTAAGGGAAAGTACATACAAGAAGATATCTAGGTGGCATTACTCGCCTACTAAAGTTCACATGCTTTTTCCTACAGTGCCAGATATCTGTTTGAGATATGTACAACCCAAGGGTACAACAGCTCATATTTGGTGGCCATGCCCAGTCATCCAAACCTATTGGCGGAGACTGGTCTGTCTGATCACATCTATAACAGGTTTTTGTCTACCTCACACACACGAAACACTACTATTCCTTTTGCATGCTAACCCCATTCCTAAGCCACAACGTAGGCTTATAAACCATGTGCTTACAGAAGCAAATCTGTTGATACCAATTAAGTGGAAAAACTCTGCTGCATCATCCATTAGGGAATGGATTCAGAAAGTGGAGTATATCTGAGCTATGAAGGAACTAGAAGCCTTGCACTCGGATACGTAAAGCCAATACACAACAGTGTAGCAATCCTTGTTGAAGTACTTACAGCATTAAAGTGTCAGACCCCCCTCCCTCACCACCACCTTCAACTCAACCTCCTTACAACAATCCAGATCCCACAGGATCCACAAGGTACTTAGGCCCCTTGGGTCACAACTCACGAGGATAGTCAACAATGTCTAAACACGTTCCAATTGGTCTGTTTTCCTTGTCTTGTTATGCCTAGCAAAGCATGTTCTGAATTGTTTCATACACTGGTTTTCATTTATTCTGTATGACCTTAGCTGTTGATATCTATGACAACTTTTGTGAAAAGCATATGTAATTTGTTTTGAACACAAGGAAAATGAAAAATAAAATATTAAATAAATAAAGGAGGACTGGATGTTAAAGTGGGTGATCTATTTAGAAGTATATACAGAATATACAATTGCATTTCTATATATAAGGTCACTGCGTAAAGTAAAATAATGTTAGATCAGAAAAAGTTTTCAATAAAAAATAAGTTGCCCATTATACATATTTTAGAGTGGGAATCTTCCATTGTTTCATTGTTTAGTTGTTTTAGATCTTTTGCGTATTAAGAATGTCACAGTGAAGAAGGCTTTGTCTAATTTTCATAATCAGGTTACATTTTGGATTATTTGGATAGCATTCAAACAAAAATATGTATTAATGAAACCTAACAATAACACATTTCAAAGTACACATCACATTCACAAAGCTGAAGTTGTCAGAGGACTCTTCTTTTCTTATAAAGTTGTGTTTTTTTGAGTTGCTTATTGATACAAATTGTACAAATGATTCCATACAGTACAGTATATTTGGCCAATGATAAATTCAGCTTGAGCTCAATTTGTAATGATGTAACGCGAACAATACCATGCGGAGAATATGGTAATAAGACTGAGTTCAATTCTCTTCTCTGGGGTTATTGATATCTGCAGTTATTCTATTGCTGCTCAGAGATTCAAATCAATTGACTTCATAATAGGAAACCTAACCTTGAACATCTAGCATCCTAAAAGATAGTGTTTAGACAATATGGATTTGTTGTGATATTCACCTAGTTTGCAACTGTGATCTTTGCAGATGAAATTCCGCCCTCATGGATACGGATTTGCTTCCAGGAGATTTTAAAACAAGCAATATCTCTTATCCAACAACAACTCAATCACCCTTTTACAATTTTCAATCTCAGAAGAAGGTCAGTATTTTAGTATGCTCAATATGAACTTTACCTTATATCACAATTTCCATCATTTCATTTCTCTACACTGGCAAATGATACGTATCTCTAGTTATTGTTATCAAATTGCATTTTCTCCTCATTTCACATACTTTAAATGTAAGAAAACCTTTGCTGTAAACTGGTCAACATCTTTCAGCCTGGGTAAAATGATTTTATCCTGTAATAACTTATTCAATATACTGCTGTCGGACACAGATCTATGGACACTAGGAAAAGCTGCTTTACTGGGCACCAAGCTGCTGATTGTCGTCTGGAATATTGTTTTTTTTTAAGAACAAAATGGTAACAGGCAAAAGTTTTAGTACAAGACAAACCATTTGTATTACCTATGTAGTTATGATTGTTTAAATGACATCAGAACATGGAAAAATTAATTAACAGTTCAATATACGGTACCTAAAAGTGTTGGTAAACATAACAAAATAACATTCAAAAATGTGTCTGCTTTTTAAATTTATTTATGAAGGTAATTAATTTCTCAGCCTTGATGATGTAAAAGTCGGAAACATTTTAAATAAGCACATTCTTAAAATAAAAAAGTGTCTTTACTGAATATTCTGTAATTATCTAGCGTGATATGTGATTAATCAAGTGTTTGTTAGTGTTGTGGCAAGATTAATATTTTTATAAAAATAACACTCCCAATAAGTTAAAAAGGAAGGGCAGCCATTAGAAGAGAAACCTCAAATTCATTGAACATGTTAATACAAGTTTGATAAATTGGTTAAACTGTCCCTGAAATTCAATCTCTGCTTATTGTTTGTAGAGGTACATTGGTATCTAGTGGCCAGAGACAACTAAAGAAATCTACCATGACTGGAAGCACCACTGCAGGAAAAATATAAAAATACAATATTAAAAAAATGCTATGGCCTTGTGGACTGAATCACAAGGCTAACTATTTGCAACTAGTTAAAGGTGTCAGTTTTTAAATTTATTTTGGTTTTCCTTTACTTATGCCCCATGTATCTTAAGTTTTTTTTTATAATTCTTTATTTATAGATTTTTTGTCGAGAAATTACAGAAGAGAATAAAGATGGTTAATGGTGATAGTTTCATAAGGTATAAGGAGGAATCATATTTTCCACATTATAGCATTTGGTCTCTGGTTCTGGTCCGCAATAGCTCCTGTACGAAGGATCTACGATGGGCAGGCCGATACCAAAGTGGAATTAATCCACCATTACAAAAACAAAAAAATAAGTATCTTAAGGGTTTTACTACCAACCTTGGCACTTACCTTTATTTGTAGTTATTATCTTTTCTTCCTTGTTCTGGATTGTAATACCTGGGAGCAGCCATTTTATTCTCCACTACCCATAATGTCTGCATTTTCTCTTCCGTGAGATTGATTTTACTAACGGATTGAGTGTACCTTTGATTGGAAACTTAAATAGAGCCTTGCTTAAAGTTCTGGTCATTGTCAAGCTTTGTCAACCTGACTGCTATGCATGCAGAAAGTAATCCATCCTTTTATTTATGTATTTAATAAAAACGAGAGCACTCAGGACATAAATACAAAGAGATTCAGACACAGGGAACAACATAGAAACATATTATATTAAATTTATTTTTAGTAACAAAGCAGCTTTAATTGTAGAGAGGGTAAGCAAACGAGGTATATGTGTGGATTCCATTATCATAGATTTTGGCTCTTTTTACTACACATATTTGAGAGTTCTCGTGCAGAATCCATACAATATAAAAATACCCTCTATGAGCACCCCTCTTCTCTTGTCGATACATCTTGGACAATGAATAAGAAATCTTAAGTTTTATATTGCTATGATTTACTTTGTACATTATTATGAATGCAGGACCTTGAACATAGAATCCGTATATATATGCGCTTCTTTAGAAACATAAAAAGGACAACGCAATCAAGGGACAGAAGATCAATAGTGAGTCACATCCTCATTAAAGTTTCACAATACATAAATCTGGCACATTTTAAAAATTATTCCTCCTTTTCTATAGAATAATTTTTAAACTGTATAATTTATTTTTCAATCAGGGCCATCAGTTAGATTATAATTATAATATAATATAATTGTTTTGTCCTCTATAATTGTTAAAATCTATAATTTGTATTTCAGTGTTAATCACAGTAAATTATACAGTCTAATATTTAATTATTGCATTATACTATCCTATACCTCGGTCCCATTCACATTCTGCTGTAGTAATAATTTAAGTAACTTCATTTGTAAAAAAAAACTGTTATTTTAATCCGGCACAACTTATTACTTATTTCATCTCTGTACTTGTGCTGCTTCTAAAATTACATGTTTTATGTCTTAGAGACACAATCACTGCAGTATTATTTTATTTTATTACTTTTTAAAATTTATTTTCTATCTTTCTCTGTTTTTCTTGAATACATCATTTTTTTAAATTTGGAAATAACTACTTTCATGGATCGAAAAATTGATCTGTCCATTTGCACATTTTTTTATGCAGTCATTTTTCAAAAACAAGTTTTTTTACTAAGACCTTGAGAGCAGCCATTTTTTTTATGTTTGCTGTTTGGGACCTGGTGGAGCACTTGAGCAAGTAGTTCATAGGACGCTCCTGACAATAGTATCTATTCATATCTATCGGTAGGTACTTGCCACTACATACAGGGAACACCAAAAGACTTGTCATTTTAAAGATTCTCTGACCCAGTCGTCTTGCAATAACTATTTGCCCATTTTTTCTTGCCCCTTTTTCTGCTTCGATATCTAATTAGTTAGTCAGGAATAAAATAAGTAGAAAGGGATAAGAGTATCACATGAAATCAGTTACTTACACTGCATAGGCATACAAATACAAATTGCATTTGTTATGTTGTAATTTTTAGGTTTGAACATTATCTGTATATAGTGATGTCCCGAACTGTTCGCCAAACAGTTCGCCGCGGTTCGCCATGAACGGTTCACCGCGAACGGTTCGCCGCGGATTCCAGTCAGCAGACACATTCCAGCCAATCAGCAGCAGACCCTCCCTCCCAGACCCTCCCACCTCCTGGACTGTGACGAACTGTTCGCGAACCGTTCGGAGAACACTTCGGGACATCAATATCTGTATACTTATATCTGAACATATTTTGTTGTGAAACATTGCTTTGATTAAAATCAAGACAAACATAATTCTCATTTATTATTGTGCTACTCTAAGCACCAAAATGTGTCTTTTAAATGTATATAAAAAGTTTAGAAATTATATTGTAATTAAGTTCACACAAGGTAAAGCCTTTGTACAAGGTTTAAATGCCTCTAGTGGCTGTCATTGGTCCTGAGAGTGTTGGATAAATTGCTATTTATATCATAGGTAGATAAGAAGTGGCGTCTGACTGATACTTGACAGAAATGAAAAATATCCATTTTATAGACTACATAACCAATATATTTACTATTTTATATTCTACCATGCGTTTGCTGGCTCAGTGACATATAATGAACCTACATGCTAATTAGGCTGTGTCTTAAAAAATAAAGATATTTTATTAATGTGGGACACATAATCTGGCTCTAATTTACATAATAAAAAGGAATATAAATAAATAAATACATAAATAAAAAATCAATACAATAATAATAACTGAGATTAGAACTGCAGTACAAAATATACAAATTACAATGAAATGTGCTCCAAACTAGATCAACGTCATCTTATTTATCTATTTATCTAATCATTGATCAGTGGTTTTATAACTGTGGCTGCCATTTATGACTTAGTAGCAATCAGCAGCGGATAATAGTTGATTTTATGCATTTATCCTTTGCCAGCTGCAGAGCTACAATTTGCTCATCATTGCATGGTTGTATTTGTGTGCAGTGCCTGTGTAGGTGTATTTTTTGTTTTGTATGTGTGGGTATAACTGATGTTAAAATGCAGGAGCATTTTTTATGAGTATTGGCTTTTGAATGCAGATGTGTATTTTTTGTATTGCCAGTTTGCCTTCAGTGGTCTGCTGTTGTTTTTAGTGTTGATGTTTCAATGCAGGGGTATGTTTGTGTGTAGTGTCACTGTTTGAATTCAGGGGTGTGTTATGTTGGTGTTTCCCTTGCAGCCACATGTATTTATATATATATATATATATATATATATATATATATACTACATTGCCACACATACAGTTGTGCTTAAAAGTTTGCATACCATTGGAGAATTGGTAATATATGTACCATTTTTAAAGAAAATATGAGTGAGCAGGCAAAACACATTTATTTTATGTCTTATAGGATTCATATTCAACTGTGGATTATAACAGATTGGCACAATCATAAGACTAAACATGGCAACAAAAATATGAAATGACCCCGTTTTAAAACTCTGCATACCCTTAGTTCTTAAAACTGTGTATTGCCCCCTTTTAGCATCAATGACAGTGTGCAGTCTTTTTTAATAGTTGCCTATGATGCCCCTATTTCTTGTAGGTTTAGCTGCCTATTGGTCTTTGCAAAATGCCTCCAGTTCATGCAAACTCTTTGGTTGTCTTGTATAAACCTTACGTTTTAGATCTCCCCAGAATGGCTCTATGATATTAAGGTCAGGAGACTGTGGTGGCCACTCCAAAACCTTCACCTTTTTCTGCTGTAACCACTGGAGGGTGGTTGGTCACTTCGCCTTGTGCTTAGGGTCATTGTCATGCTGGAAATCCAAGAGCATCCCATGCGCAGCCTTCGTGCAGAAGAATGCAAATTGTCTGCCAGTATTTTCTGATAACCTGCTGCATTCATATTGCCATCAATTTCCACAAGATTTCCCATGCCTTTAGAGCTCCCCCTCACACCCCCTCCCCCAAAACATCAGTGAGCCACCACCATGCTTCAGAGTGGGGACTGTATTCTTTTCACTAGAGGCCTTGTTGATCCTTCTCCAAACATAGCACTTATGACTGTGACCATAAAGCTCTATTTTGGTCACATCACTCCAAATTACAGTATGCCAGAAACTGTGAGGTATGTCAAGGTATTGTTGGGCATGTTGTAACCAGGCTTTTTTGTGGAATTGGTGCTTCTTTCATGGCAACTTAACCATGCAGCTCATTTTTGTTCAAGTATCGCTGTATTGTCCTCCTTGTAACAACGACATCGTCTTTTTCCAGAGCAACCTGTATTTCTTCTGAGTTTACCCATGGGCTTTTCTTTGTATCCCGATCAATTCTTCTGGCAGTTGTGGCTGAAATATTTCTTGGTCTACCCGATCTTGGCTTGGTATCAAGAGTTTCCTAATTTTTCCACGTTTTAAGTAATGGAACAGTACTGGCTGGCATTTTTTTAAGGCTATGGATATATTTTTATATCGTTTCCATCTTTATCAAGTTTCATTACTTTTTTACGCAGGTCTTTTGACAGTTCTTTTCTGCTCCCCATGACTCAGTATCTAGCCAACTCAGTGCATCCACATGAGAGGAGGCAAATTCATTGACTATTTATACACTAATTGCAATTTAAAAAGCCACAGGTGTGGGAAATTAACCTTTAATTGTCATTTTAACCTGTGTGTGTCACCTTGTGTGTCTGTAACAAGACCAAACATTGGTATGTAAACTTTTGTTCAGGGCCATTTGGGTGGTTTCTGTTATCATTATGATTTATAAAGGAGCCAAACAACTATGTGATAATAAATGGCTTTATATGATCACTATCCTTCAATAAAATAATTTTGTTTGCATGATCAGTCATATTTTTAAAATCAATACCAACATTTCACAATTTCTTCCAGGGTATGCAAATTTTGAGCACAACTCTATATATAACAAAGATCCATACAGACAGAGGCACTACAAGAGGTACACATACATGCACACTAACATACACACACACACACACACACATTGACACACATAAACAGATTCACTGACACACACACGCACGCACAGATACACACACTAAAACACATGCACATATACGCACGTACAAATACACAAACACTGACCCATATAGACACACGCATTGATACACACTCATCTCCTCTCTCAGTTCAGTTCTCCTTCTTGCTGTGCACAACTTCAGATGCCTTCCCTGCATCTCTTATTTACTTTATTTCACCATGGTAATTTTCAGTAATGATAGCACAGCTGGGAGGAGCACATGGTGTGGTTGTAGCAGCTGCACTGCTGGAAGTTCCCTCATACCCAACACCACTGACAGCCTACATATGCATACACAATACCACAGGAAGCTCATGCAACATACACATATACTACAACCAACTCACATGCACACACATAACATCACAGACAGCTCATGCACGCACACAATAAATTAAAAAGCCTAAATACACAACACCACATATACAAATACTATTAGCAACCAACTTACACACAGCACACACACACAACCCCAGACAGGCCAAAACACATTCATAACACAATAATCAGGTCACATATAAACACATACCCAATACCACAGACAGCTTGGACCACGCACAAAAATAACACCAGCAGCTCACACAAAAACTTAACATCACATCCAGCACCCATACACACAATAAAACCTCAGACAGTCTACATAAATAGACAACACAAGAGGCAGGCCACATACAGTTAGGTCTGGGAATATTTGGACACCAACACAATATTCATAATTTGGGCTCTATATGATTTACTGGATTTCAAATGAAACAATTGAGATGCAACTGAAGTACAGACTTCCAGCTTTAATTCAAGAGGTTGAACAACATTTTGTAAGAATTGTTAAGGAATTGGAAACATTTTTATACACAGTCCACTTGTTTAAGGGGCTCAAATGTAATTGTACAAATTAACACAATCATAAAAAAAAGTTTTAAATTGTAATACTTTGTTGAGAATCCTTTGACTGCTTGAAGTGTAGAACACTTGTATATCACCAAACGCTGAGTTTCATCTTTTGTGATGCTTTGCCAGGCCTTTACAGCAGCTGTCTTAAGTTGCTGTTTGTTCATGGGTTTGTTTTTGTGCCTTAAGGGGATACTATAAGTGCCAGGAATCCAAAACTGTATTCCCGGCACTATAGCTCCCTCGTGCCCTCCCCAACTCCCCCCTCCAATGTGAACAAATTATTAAAACCCTTTATTTACTAACCTTACCCCAGCTCTGATGTCCCTCAGCTCTGGGTCGCAGCTCTGCCTCCTCTGACGTACGCCATGAGCGGGCACTAATGCACATGCATGGCAAATGCAGCATGGGCATTAGACCTCCCCATAGGAATGTATTGAATATATGCTATCCTATGGGGAAAATTCTGACACTGAATGTCCTCATGCAGAGCGTGCAGATGTCCTGCGTCAGTTACAGGGACAAAGGTCAGTTAGGATCCAGGAAGCACCTCCAGTGGCTGTTTGATTGAGAACCATTGGAAGCAGACTTAGTGCTGCAATGTAAACATTGCAATTTCTCTGCAATGTCCATTTAAGTTTTTTCTTCAGCAAGTGAAATGTATGTTTGATCAGGTTGAGATCAGGTAATTGACTTGGAGAACATTCCACTTCTTTACCTTAAAAAACTCCAGGGTTGCTTTCACAGTGTTTTTTGTCTATCTGTAAAGTGAAACGCCCTCCAATAAAACTTCACTGAGTTTGAATCTGAGCAGACAATATATTCTTATACACTTCATAATTCATCTGGCTTATTTTATTTTCTGTCATATCATCAATAGACATGTGCAATTTGTTTAGTTTTTTTGGAAGTGGCGAATTTCAGAAGTGGCAAATTTTGGATGTGGCGAATTTCAGAAGTGCCGAAATGAACCAAATTGCAGAAGTGCCGAATTGGCGAATTACCAAATTTCCAAAGTGCTGAATGTCGGAAGAACCGAACCGAACCGAATTTCCGAAGTGACAAATTTTGGAAGTGACAAAGTGCTTTGGATTTCTGAAAAGTGGCAAAAGAAGAGAGGGAGGGAAAATTATGTGAATGATGACAGGAATCTATACCAATAAGCTAATTCCTGGCACTGTGAGCCCTATAGATGTGTAAGTGGTGGAGTTGGGGTAGAGTTGGGGGTAGGGTTAGCGGTAGGGTTAGGGTTAGGAGTAGGGTTAGGGTTAGGGAGCCCTACAGATGTGTAAGTGGTTGTGGTGGCAAGAGAGGGATGCTTACCAATATATGAATTGCCAAGGGGCCGAAGTCCCGAATTTCCTAAGTCCGAAATTGCCGAAGTCCCGAATTGCCGAAGTCCTGAAATTCGGAAGTGGCGAACCGAATCAAAGTGCCGAATTGCCGAAGTGTCTAATTTCTCCATACTTTCCATAATTCTGGTACAGGCTGATCTTAGTTTCATCTGTTCAAAGAATGGTGTTTCAGAACTGGGCTGGCGTTTTTAGATGTTTTTGTTGAAGTCTAGTTCAAGAAAGTGTTTTTCACTTGGCTGGATGTTGTGAAGAGGATTTTCTTTACCATGGAAAGGATTCTACGATCATCCGCCACTGTTGTATTTAGTGGATGTCCAATCCTTATTGTGTTGCAGAACCAGTGTGTTATTTTTTTTCTCAAAATTTGGCCACTCCTAATTTTTTTGCTATCTCTATAATAATTTTTTTTTTTTGTAGCCTAAGGATGGCCTATTTCACTTGCATTAAGAGCTCAGTTGACAGTATATTGTGGGGTCACAGCAACAGCTTCCAAATGTGAATGTCATACCTGGAATCAACCAGACCTTTTAGCTGCTAATTGATTAAAATGATGCTTTTGAGTCAATTGCCCAGATACTTTTGGTCACGTGAAAAAGAGGGCTACATATTAAAGAGCTGTAATTCCTAAACCCTTCCTCCAGTTTGGAAATTAATAACGTACTTTAAGCCCATATTTATTATTTAACTGTAATTTGGTAAACAGTTGAAATAACAAAATGTATGTCAGTGTCCAAAAATTACAGGCCTAACTATACACACACACACACACACATAGTACAACACCACTCACAAACACACATAACAGCACAAACAGTGCAGACACCACACAAATTATATGAGAAACACACACACACACACTTACCAGAGACAGCACAAACAAAACATGTTTCCACCATCATGTAGCCCATTTACACAAATATTACAAAATTACCACATACACATGCATGATACCACAGATAGCTATACATACATACATAATACAACAGGAAGCCCCCACACACAATACCACAAACAACCCACACATATGCAATGCTAAAACAGCTCTTACCCCCTCACACAATATGCACATAATACCACACACACACACACACTCCTCATTCATACACAAAATTCTGCAAGCAAACTCCTCTACACAATATGAAACTAACTATGGTTCATTATTAAGACAGATCGGGATGGACTTGATTATCCTATAGAAACTCATGGATAACACCTTTAAGATTTCAAACAACTAAAGATTGATTCCTTTATTTTGTGTACTCACAGAAAAAAGGGATACTTTGTACACAACAAGTAGTGAAGGTCCTGGGACCCCAACTACTAAAGGAATTTACCTATATGCTCTATAAGTCCAGAACCAACTTTAATGGGCTCAGAAAATTGTGAGTGTTCTGACATCTAAATTCTACTCACCATGTATCCTAACAGATTACACGCTGTGTTTTATTTCTGTTTATTTAGGATTGACATTTATAATTCTCTGTTAAGAAGAGATTGTATGTTAAGGTAATTAATCCCTCTTAAAGTGTGTGCACTTATCACCTTATCCTTTTACATTGTTAAGTAGTGAAGGTGGTTTGGCCTGCCTAATATAAAAATGTAGTGGTCTAGCTGAAATGACACAGATGAAGGCTTACATTGCCCTACAGTAGGCATTGATAGTTAGCCATTTTCTTGACAGATCCACAGCAAATATTTTTATTCCTGGAAAAGCATCAAAGACCATTGGTACATTGTATTTACCCAGTCCTGCCATGCTCAATTCAGGAAATGTTTGGGACACACTTTTTAAGATAATTCAGATAAAAGATAATCATCTTGCTTTCCCCTCAGCCCATTCTTAGACCCGCTGCCTTTTCCCCCTGGCTGGTCACATCTCCAGTTTAGTGTTAGGAATACAGCATTGTTTTCATATCACTAAAGTGTTCCTTTAATGTTGGAGATGTTGGGTGTCCTGCCCCAGCCTTTGAGTCCCTCACCTTACTCCTGTGCTGATATCCATTGGTGCTGGATCATGCGTGCATTAGGACTTCCATATAGGAAAGTATTAACTTATGGTTACCTACGGGGATTTTAAAGCCACTGGACATCTTAATGCAAAGCAAGAGGACATCCAATTTCAAACTATGTGACTAAGGCCAAGAAGCGCCTCTAGTGGCTGTCTGGTAGACAATCACTAAAAATAGTCTAAGTACTGAAAGTAAACATTGTTGTTTCTCTAAAACTGCAGTGTTTTCACTTGCAGAGTTAAGAGGGACAGGGTCACTACACCCGGGCCACTTCAATGAGTGTACATATAGTGTCCCTTCATACTATCAGCTCTTAAGGACTTAAGGTGAAAATCTACAGAAAGTGTACCCAAATTGGTTTTAAAATACTGTTAGATTCTTTGATACCTGTATAGTTTAGGATGTTAACAATTAGTGTCATATTTTCTTAAAGGACCACTCTAGGCACCCAGACCACTTCAGCTTAATGAAGTGGTCTGGATGCCAGGTCCGTGTAGGGTTAACCCATTTTTTCATAAACATAGCAGTTTCAGAGAAACTGCTATGTTTATGAATGGGTTAAGCCTTCCCCCTAATCCTCTAGTGGCTGTCTCATTGACAGCCACTAGAGGCGCTTGCGTGCTTCTCACTGTGATTTTCACAGTGAGAGCACGCAAGCGTCCATAGGAAAGCATTATGAATGGAGGAGGATCGGAGGAGAGCTCCACGCCCAGCGCTGGAAAAAGGTAAGTTTAACCCCTTTTCCCCTTTCCAGAGCTGGGCGGGAGGGGGACCCTGAGGGTGGGGGCACCCTCAGGGCACTATAGTGCCAGGAAAACGAGTATGTTTTCCTGGCACTACAGTGGTCCTTTAAGTGCTTACCTCACTAAATAAAGAATTATTTAAAAAAATTACTAACATAATTAAGAAAAAAGTATTATGCAGCTGTCTTTCCATTAAATTACAGATGTTCTCCCAACTATTCCTACCGATATTACCCAAATTGGTTTTAAAATACTGTTAGATTCTTTGATACCTGTATAGTTTAGGATGTTAACAATTAATGTCATATTTTCTTAACTGCTTACCTCACTTAAATATTTTTAAAAAAGTACTAACATAATTAAGAAAAAGTATTATGCAGCTGTCTTTCCATTAAATTACAGATGTTCTCCCAACTATTCCTACTGATATTCTGGAGTAATTGAACAGAATTGTTACTGGTTTCAAAATACTGGAGGTTATTTTTTTTTTCTTTTAATCCACAGGGTGTAATTTGTTATGTCTTGATTTAGGCTATTTTCAATTACTTTTACAACTTTATCCCCACATAGTAGAACAATGTCATCTGCATATAGACAGACTTTGGAGAAGGTGCCCGTATTTTGTAAGTCATTAATACAGCAAAGAAAAAGAATGGGTCCCTAGACAGAGTCTTGCAACACATCCTTGTTAATTGTCCTTGCATCAGACAGCGATTCATTAGCAGACATTCTTGGCAATTGATATGAATTTACTCATTTGTCTGATTTCAAAGTGCTTTCTTTCACGAGGAATCCTTGATAAAAAATTAAAAATTAAAAAACAACAAAAAAACATTAACATTCTCAAGACGTAAATGTTATAAGAAAATGTATTAAATCTTAAATGGGATCTATCACTTTTCTCAAATTACACCATTTAAAATCACGTGTAACTTGTTTTAGCTATTTCTAATGGAATGCTCTGATTTAATTTACATCTATATTAAAGAGCAAAAAAAGGGTCGCAAGAGTATTCTGAGAACGGACAGCAGCTAAAATAGCCTGCCCTTCAGTGGGTCCCTGCTCAGAACTCAAGCTGGTTTTAGCTCATCTTGTGCCATTACAGAGAGAACATATCTGAAGCATATCAGACTGGTCCCACCCATACGGGCAGTCCAGATCCGAAATGCCAGCAAGTTCTCTCTGCATGAGAGACACAGCAACCCCAGACGATCGTTTCAGCCTTGTTAGGCATCATCAGTGAGGCATAGCTGATATCTCTCTAGGCACCGTGAGCAAAGGGACCATGTCTGGATTACCCTTTAAACTAATGAAGAGCAAAAAGTGGGACCAGTCTGATATGCTTCAGATATGTTCTCTCTGTAATGGCACAAGATGAGCTAAAACCAGCTTGAGTTATGAGCGGGGACCCACCGAAGGACAGGCTATTTTAGCTGCCGTCTGTTCTCAGAATACTCTTGCGACCCATTTTTGCTCTACATCTATATTAAATATTTAGAAAATGACATCATAATCCAGGTTAGAGAAGATCAAAATTGTAAATGACAAGAAGCATTAGAAGCATTGCAAATAGCAAATAGAAGCATTGTTTCCATTCTCTTTTCTTTATCCTTCCTCTATATGTTGACTCCCAGGAACAAAGGGCAGAGTTTGTAACAGTGATTGACAGGAAGCTAGACTGAAGGCATAGCTTGTAGGATAAAGAGGTGGGGATTTCTACATTTAATTTAGCTTACATCTCATAAATACATATCTTTTATGTATAAGGCAAAATAAATATAATATTAAATAGCCTGGGAAGTAACAATTTCAATTAAATAGAATTTCTTTTTAGATTGCTTTATCTTAAATTTATATGATACATAAAATGAATTGAATTATACTAGAACCATTCATTTTTTTCAGACGGATATGATTATTAAACTGGTTTATTGTTAATAATTATGAATATGGAAATTAGACTCTTGCACAGAGAAAATAATTTGGTTCGGCAGAACTGATTTATCTAAATAAAAATGTGTTTAAAGTTGGGGTTTCATCTATATGGTGTTTCAGTTTGGACGACTTTGGACCATGCAATTGTTTTGGTAAAAATTGTTTGGACTAACCAAAAGTGAGTGATAATTGGCAAAGCAGAATACTGCAAAATCAAAATATTATATATATATAAAGTTTGCATTTCACTAGTAGGAGCATAAATTAAATATATGATATAGAAATATATAATAATATAAATTTTGTTTACTGCTCCTTTTTTCCCTCTATTGATCACATCTCACTTGATTTGTGAATAAAATCAACATTTAGTTACTGTCCTCTAACTATTATTCATCTCTTTTTTCCCATCAATTATGTTTTTTTTTGTTTTGGCATCACAGTGGGAAACAAACAAAATGGCTTGTCCTTTATCCATCTTGTTTGCTTTGAGATTCGTCTATGTGCTGTTTCCAAGTTCAGAATTTCGGTCAAATCTCCAATGGCCACAAATTCAGTATTCTGGAGAAACCAAATGCACAAGTCTAATGGAAATATTAATTAACTCACTTTATTTTAATGCATTAGCTATATGTCATGTTTGAATTTCAGAATAAGAGATTTCATGGCCATTAGTATGAATCCAGCATTTCATTCTTCAGGGGCTGAGTAAATAAATAAGCACCATTAAATGAGATTAAATATATGTAACTGATTCCAAAGAATTTGTTAAGCATTTTGGTCTTCTTTGAAAAGGAAAAAATACAAATAAAAAATGATTATGATTAAAGAAGTGACATTGACAAACAGTGGGTGTTAATGCTCTAAGCTCTGAATTTGCATTAGTTAATCCTACAAACATGGTTCTATTAGCTTTCAAGAAAGTTTCAGGTATTTCAAAAGAAAATTGCAAATATCAATGTTATTAAAGGAACACTTCAAGCAGCATAGCCATTATAGTTCTCTATTGTGGTTAAGGTGCAAAGAGTGCTCTGGTCTCCTCTCATTGAAAGTAGTCAAAGAGTTTTTTGAATGGTTTGACTCATTAACTGAAGTCCTCCGGGAGCCACTCTATGCCTCCACTACTAATACTGACGAAAAATGCAATGCAGTGCAGGTCTTAGTTCATTGGTTGAGAGCTATCACTGCTTAGGAACTTCTGACTCTCTGGCTTTAGTAGTGGGCCGGTTTCGTGCTGGTGGACCGCAGTAATGAAATCAGTAGGTTCAAAAATGGATTGATTCCTTACATTAAACATTTTCCAGGGTACTCATAACCACTACAGTGAACATACATAACATTTTGTCCATCTGTTGCTGAGAAAGTTAAATTAATTATTCTCTTATTTGATGCTATACAAACTATTGTCGGTTATACTGTTATCTTTTAGAATGTCTATAAAACACATTTTACATTCTTGCAGCATTTTACAATTAATTCATTAATAAAGAGTTGTCTCAGTTATTGATTCAGCAGACGAAATACAGATTGTGGATTATTTTTAGATGATAATGAAAATGTTAATATTACCATAAATACTAATGTCAATAAGAAGAACAGATGAGCTATTATCACAGAATTAATGCAAATAAAGATTCCACAAATAATATTATACAAGCTAATCATTTTATTAAATAAAATGATCAAATGTTAGAAACGTTCAGGCACTGAAATGTTGTTATGAGTAACATATTAATAGTTCTTTGTTCATAAACTTTTTAGTAGTAATACTATTCTTATTAACTCTGATATGGTACTGGAGCATGGTGACTGTTTGAAATAATTAACGTTGGCAGGGAAACAGCTCCTACCCTAGGGAAAATGTGTACTGCATAAAAAAAAAGTCCAAATAATTTTATTGAATATTTTTCATGGAAAATATTTTAGCTTGCTGCACCATCAAATGAACGTGTGTCGTAAAGTAAATTTTATTTTCAGAAAAATGGTTTGGTCAAACAAATTTTCTTGCTGTGCAGAAGTCTACCCACAAAAATTAGTTGGTGCAATTGTTATCACTCTAAGTTTTACTACTTGTAACATCTCTCCCTTGAAGAATACAAACAAAGCTTTGAAATTGATATATTGAAACTAAATTTATTTCACTTTAAACCATGTAGTCTTTTTATCTTTATACTTTTGTTTCTGCTTCTCTTTCTTTACCTTCCCTTAATTAAAATGGGGCTTGCTCTCACAAGACTGAAAGTCTGTCTGGTGTATTATATTAGTTTGGTTTTATTACCAATGTTTTTCTTTCATTTTATAGATAAATACTGGACTGCCTTGTTTAACTCCAGTGAATGTACAATATTTTTATACTTGCTTTATGTTATTTTTTCATTCTCTTTCCTGTAACATTTGATGACCTGTTGTTTTTTACTATCTCACCTTCCTCTATCTTCTGTACATGTCTCCATGTTTTTTTTCTGTCATTTATTGTACCATTTTATACTGATCCAGAAGTCAGTCTATCTATCTATCTATCTATCTATCTATCTATCTATCTATCTATCTATCTATCTATCTATCTATCTATCTATCTATCTATCTCTCTTTCTCTCTCTCTTCTATCTCTATAAATCAATAAAATAAACATAAAAAGTGTTATTTAATATCCTGGTGTTTGAATATGCATGGTTCTGTAATACATTACCATTATTTTTATTTTATTTCATGCTCCAACCTTGACCCTATTTATATGAAAAAAAGGCTTTTTGTAAATGCAGCTTAATCTTTAGCCATCATAAATAATGAAAACAAAATCTGCTTGAATAAAATGCAGATAAACTATATCAATGCAGAATAGCCAGATTAATGTGTAACAAACTCCTCTTTGGGTAACATGCTACTTAATAGCAGCATTTTAGAATTCCACACGATTATTGCCAGATAATTCTTCAATTCTCTCTGCTTCTGCTGTGTCCGATAATCCTACAGTTCTTAATCTACATGATCTGAATGCATACAGAATTACATAATGCTACAATCAATCTATCAGTGACAACAAACACTAGTGATCCTTTGGTTTGTGGATGAAACAAATATGACCTTTCTGAATAATAGAACAGCCGTACAGCATGCATTATCAATGCAGGGAGCACAGCTCAGTAATGCCATACATATAGACATCAGAAGAACTGAGAACCATCCCCTATTTCAAAAGATGTTGAAGGCCTTCTTCCATTCCTAGTAACGTCTTCTTCCAGCCTTCTTCGATATCTTATTTTCGATATTCAACACTCACCACCTGTTTGCCCCTATCTTTCTTTTCTTACAGGTTTTAGCAAATACAAGCAGTGCTTGCTCTATTTATATGCAATATGACCACAAAGACAGATAGGTAGATGTTCCACTGCAGTAAATATTTAATTTAAGGAATGTAAGTATAGACATTTAAAGGCAAACATATCTGAAATTAAATTGATACTGAATTATTCTTTTCAGGCACACTTAATGGAGTAAACATAACACTAACATGGTTTTTCCACCAGAGTGACGATACAAAGGGAATTTCATATTTAAGATTAAAATACCTGAATTGGAAACATTTTCTAAGTCATTTTTGCTTTCAGTTTGGTTATCCTGGCCTTAAGTTAGAATTTAAATTTGAATTCACTTTGAATTCTCACTTTAGTAAATAAGGTCTCTACTAGCTTCCCTACAAACATGTCTCTTACAGTGCTCTTACAAACTGTATAGACCACCTTATATTTCACATTTTAAAGAGTTGCATTTTTTTTTTTTTTTATTTAATTTATAATTTTTTATTGTAGCATAGCATGTGTATAGTTATCATCTCTCATAGTTTTGCTACATTTTAAATGCAACCTTTGCATACAGTGTCACAGGTAGCAGGTAAACATAACAGTCTAGGCAAAGCATAAGTACAGTGATATTCAGGTTTTCGGCTGAAGGGTGGCCGCAGCACCACTCGTTCTTGGGATAAAGGGTTGGATTCTCTTGACGTCCCATATCCTGGACATGTTCGCCGATGTCTTTGCTGCTGAGGTAGTGCTTGTAGTGGCCTCCAGGGATATTCCCAAGGTTTGTAGAAATGCTACAGAGTCACTTGCTTGGGTGATGTGAACTCTTTTGCCGTCATTGTTGACAGAGAGTCTGCGCCCTGGTCCCCATCTGTATTGTATCCCCTTGGATCTCAGTAGTTGGGTGACTTCTTTCATGGAGTGTCGCCATGTGACTGTTGCCTTAGAGAGGTCATTATAGAAAGATAGTTGCTGGAGTTTCACTTTCGCATACCCAAGAGTTGCATTTTTTAAAGTGGAACAGTCACATCTCTGGAAATTACACCATTGAAAAAAACACGAAGAATTGACCTATAATTTGTGTTAACCTTTTTTCTATAATTTTCTTTTACCTTTATAATAAAAATGTAGATAATAACATTACAGTACAGTTCAGACAAATTAAAAACTGGGCCAAACATTACATTCAAAATTATTTAATATGCATGAGCACAAGCATCCCAATGCTTCTTTTTGGCAAATCATTGCATTGGCTGAGATGATCAATCTTGATGATCTCAGCCAGGTAGGTGGACTGTCTGCAGCACAGTGATGGGAGAAAGGTAAGTCTGGCTTTCAAACCCTCAAAGGATGCGGATGACAACACCTAAATAGCTTTATCAATATATGTTTGTATTTGTAACTCCTATAAATAGACATGAACTTTACATAAATCAGTTCATATTTTATTGCAAAAGATATATTAGTAACCTGTCATATATAGTAATTTTGCAAAGGCAAAAAAAGCACAGATTTCTACATTAATGTGCTAACGAGAAATTTCACTCAAACTCAAATTGCTTATTGTAAGTGTAAGACAAGGAGGTTAATTTACTAGTTCATATTAAAACCTGCAGATAAAATAAATTGAGCTATGTCAGTAAGTCACAATTATACTCTATGAAATGTATAAATACTAGATAGAAAAAATGGCATATTTAGCCATCTCTTGCATTGTGGCTTTTTTTGTTTGTTTTTTGGTGTCAGGTAAACCAACCCTAGTGCCTGAATTTGTGGGATTACCTGTAAATATCATAACTTACACAAAACAAGTGCATTTACTCACTATTAGAGTTGAGCGGACACCTGGATGTTCGGGTTCGCTGAGTTCAGCCAAACTTTGTCAAAAAGTTCGAGTTTGGGCTCGACCCCGAACCCCATTGAAGTCAATGGGGACCCAAACTTTTGGGCACTAAAATGCCTCTAAAAAAGTTCTGGAAAGGGCTAGAGGGCTGCAAAAGGGAGTGAAATGCAAACAAATGTGGATAGGGACCAAACATAAGATGGGCAAAATAACTCATAGCACTCTGATTGGATGGCTTGAAATCCATCCAATCAGAGTGCTCTGTGTCATTTTACACAGCGTGGGAAAGTTCTTTGAAATTTTCCTAAGCTGTGTAAAATGACACAGAGCACTCTGATTGGTTAGCTTGAAATCCAGCCAATCAGAGTGCTCTGTGTCATTCTGCACAATCTACCGAACGGCTGTACAGAAAGGGAGAAATAAATCCTTCTGCACAGTAAAATTAACCCTTTAGCTGCCGGTCCATAATCCAAAGGCAGCAGGTGGGCAACCAGGCTCCTCCAATGCAATGTGGCGAGTTTGGTCTCGTCACACTTATGCAATATTACATTTAGATAGGTAACATTTGCTACTATTATGGTTTTCCATATGCTGCTCCCTTAGGTGTCTAATGCTTCTGTGCAGCAATGTTCACTAGCATTACTGCTCTCATATTTGTTCTTCAAGTCTTTATCCTAAACTTTTCTCTTTTCTTTCCTCCCTCTTTGTTTCACTTTTCTGTCAGCTGTCCTGTTGATTTAATTTATGCCTCTCTCATACACAGCCTCTGCTAATGGATTATATTGATGGAACTCTGGCAACCTACGTACAGTGAGGGAAAAAAGGATTTGATCCCCTGCTGATTTTGAATGTTTGTTCACTGATCTCACCTCGTGGAGTTTCAATGATCATGAGGAATCAGCCCAGAACTACATGGGAGGATCTTGTTTATGATCTCAAGGCAGCTGGGACCATAATCACCAAGACAACAATTGGTAACATACTACGCCATGAAGGACTGAAATCCTGCAGTGCCCGCAAGGTCCCCCTGCTCAAGAAAGCACATGTACAGGCCCGTTTGAAGTTTGCCAATGAATTATTCAGAGGAGAACTGGGTGAAAGTGTTGTGGTCAGATGAGACCAAAATCAAGCTCTTTGGCATCAACTCAACTTACTGTGTTTGGAGGAAGGGTAATGCTATCTATGACACCAACACCACCGTCAAACATGGAGGTGGAAACATTATGCTTTACAGGCGTTTTTCTGCTAAGGAGACAGGACAACTGCACCGCATCAAAGGGATGATGGACGGGCCATGTACCATGAAATCTTGGGTGAGAACCTCCTTCCCTCAGCCAGGGCATTGAAAATGGGTTCTGGATTGGTATTCCAGCATGACAATGACCCAAAACACACAGCCAAGGCAACAAAGGAGTGGCTCAAGAAGAAGCACATTAAGGTCCTGGCGTGGCTTAGTCAGTCTCCAGACCTTAATCCGCTTGAAAATCTGTGGAGGAGGGAGCTGAAAGTTCAAGTTGCCAAACATCAGCCTAAAAACTTTAATGACTTGGAGAGGATCTGCAAAGAGGAGTGGGATAAAATCCCTCCTGAGATGTGTGCAAACCTGGTGGCCAACTACAAGAAATGTCTGACCTCTGTGATTGCGAACAAGGGTTTTGCCACCAAGTACTAAGTCGAAGGCCAAATATTTTTTTTACTCATTGACATGCAAATCAATTTATTATTTTTTTTACACTTTTTTCTGGATTTTTTTTTGTTATTCTGTCTCTCACTGTTAAAATACACTTACCATTAAAACTATAGATTGATCATTTCTTTGTTGGTGGGCAAACGTTCAAAATAAGCAGGGGATCAAATACTTTTTTTCCCTCACTGTATACCTCTCTTGGTTCCTGAGACTTTTACTGACATTCCATCTGGCAATGTGCCCTTCCATTGTATTAGATGTGCTCCTTGTATTTATTAATTACATAGTTACATAGTTACACAACTGAAAAGAAACTTGCGTCTATCAAGTTCAACCTTCCTCACATATGTTTTTGCTGCTGATACAAAAGAAGGCAAAAAACCCAGTCTGAAACACTTCCAATTTTGTAACAAACTAGGAAAAAACTCCTGCATGACCCCAAAATGGCAGTTTGATATCTCTTTGGATCAAGCTATTACCCCACTAATTAGAAATTATATTCCTGTATGTTATGTTTTTGTAAGTATTTATTCAATTGCTGTTTAAACATCTTTATGGACTCTGATAAAACCACCTCTTCAGGCACATCCTTACAGTTCTAATTGTAAAAAACGTTTTCTTTGTCTTAGATAAAATCTCCTCTCTTCCAGCCTAAATGTATGACCTCCTGTCCTATGTATAGCCCTGTTTATGAATAGATTTCCAGATAATGGTTTGTACTGGCCCGAATATGTTTGTATGATGTTATCATATCCCCTGTGAGGTGTTGTTTTTCAAAACTAAAGAGATTTACATTTTTTAACTTTTCTTCATAACTAAAATGCTCCATTCTTTATCAGTTTTGTAGCTTATCTCTGTACTTTTTCTAGTTCCACAGCACGTTCAAGGTGTGGTTTTACCAGCAATTTATAATTAGGCAAAATTATATTTTCATCCTGAAAATTTATGCCCTTATTTATACATGACAAAACCTCACTGGCATTAACAACTGCAGACTGACATTGCATACTGCTGCTTAATTTGTTGTCTATAATAATTCCCAAAACCTTCTCGTGTGTTGTTATCCCTAATTCACTGCTCTTCATTATTTCTTGCGCCATGCACCTAGGTCATGGTTAAAAAGTATTTGCACTGTATTACATATCTACTCTTATAGTTATCTGTTTGAAGTATGCATTGTTTGACCTATTGCTTTGAAGCGACAGTGATGTATGGCGAAAGTGCTGTATTCTCTGTTTACATTATGCACTGCTGTGTATCTGCTTTTCTAATACTGAAAATAAAAACCTTATTTAACAATAAAAAAAAAATACAAATACCGTAACCATAACATGACAAGTAAACTAATAGTTCCACACCCTACCCAAAATAAACTCATTTGGAATTAATGTAGCGCCAACCTATTCCACAGCACTGTACAATATTCTTAAACAAGTAATTTAACAATAAATGAGATAATTACAAAGTGTTACAGGAACAAAAGGTTTATGAGGACCCTGCTCAAACAAACTTAAAATGTAGTGGAGGAGATGTACACAAAACACATTAGAAAAGGTATCAAGGGGAATAGCAACCAAACAACAAGGTATGAAAGAAGAGAGAACTGAAAGTCATAGTGGAGTGTGGTCCTTTAGGAGAGAGCAAGATATGTTACTTTTGCAGGTCTTGAGGTTTTCTGAAGAAATGGATTTGATGGAATATTTAAATGATTGAAGTCTAGTGAGACTTAAAGGGGTAGGCAAGCTGTTCCAAAGGAAAAGAGCGACCTGCCAGAAGTCCAGTAAGGGAGAGTTAGCATGAGAGGTATGAGCAGCAGAAAGTAGAAGATCACTGGCATATTAAGTATATGATCTAAGTATATATATATATACATATACACACACACACACACACACACTAAGTGTATTTTAATATTAATATATTAATATCAAAATACACATAGAATGATATTATATATATAATTATTTATGTATTTATTTATAAAATATTTTACCAGGATGGATACATTGAGATTTCTCACGTTTTCAGGCATGTCCTGGGTCTTTGTCCACAAAACATTGCATTGTTACAAAAATACAATATAATATATATATATATATATATATATATATATATATACACACACAAATATATTCAACCATGACAGGTGCATTCTGTGGTGCTACATTAAAAATGAAAAAAATAATAAAAATGTATTTAATATGAATTAACTGTATTTAATATTAATATGTATTTTGATATCAAAATACACTTAGAATGAAATAATATATATATATATATATATATATAAAAAATACAGGCAACCCCTGCACTCCAATGAAAAAAAAGTTGGCTGGTGGCTCAATTATAAGCAAAGAAAAATACCGGCACTCAAGAAAAATCTAAATTGACGTTTCAGCTCCTGATGAAAGCTCCCTAGAGGAGCTGAAACGTCGATTTTGATTTTTCTTCCCCAATAAATGGAGAAGTAAACTTTTGGAAATCCTTGAGTGCCGGTATTTTTCTTTGCATATATATATATATATATATATATATATATATATATATATATATATATATATATATATATATATATATATATATATATGTATGTATGTATATACACACATACATACATATATACACACACATACATATACACACACACACACACACACACACACATATATATGTATATCTTACTAATATTTTGACATAATTAAGTAATTTTATTAATTACAATTTGCAGGACCTGCCAGGCAGAAAGTCCAGAGAATTAAATTTGCTAGCACTACATTTAACTCTGTAATTTTCCAAGACACCATAAAACCTGTACATGGGGGGTACTGTTTTACTCGGGAGACTTCGCTGAATACAAATATTAGTACTTCAAAACAGTAAAATGTATTACAACGATGATATCATCAGTGAAAGTGACGTTTTTTTCATTTTTCACACACAAACTGCACTTACACTGAATATATAATTGTTGTGATACATTTTATGGTTTTTGAAACACTAATATTTGTGGGGTATACAGCCACTTAGTCATAAACACTGGCCAAAATTGGCATTTAAATTAGTTTTTTGCATTTTTCACACTCAAACAAATATTAATGCTAACTTTGGCCAGTTTTTGTGACTAAGTGGCTACTAATAGAGACTAGACCCATTTGCAATACCTTGGGTTGTCTACTATTGCAAATGGTATGCGATCATTGGGATAATTCTCATTCATGGGTTACCATATGGTCTCAAAGGCAACGTAACCAATCTGGTGGATTTCAATGTGAAAAAAAAAAGAAAAATGTAACATGCTAGATTTGACCCTGTAACTTCCCAAAACATGAAACCTGTACATAGAGGGTACTGTTTTACACGAGACATCGCTGAATACAAAGATGTGTATTTTATTTCAGTAAAAGCAAACAGTATTATGACATTCACAGTTAAAATGTCATGAAGAACTAAAATAAATTTAATTTCTTAATTTCTCACATTTGTTTATATTTTATCCATATTAAATTATGTTTCATAGCTAAATATTTGATGAAAAATTAAAGCCCTATTTCTCCTAGATAAAATGATATATAATATGTGTGGGTACACTTAAAATGAAAGAGGTGAATGATGGTTGAACAGACATATATTTAAATTCCATATTTTGTTTATGTTTTATTTTGATCAAAGCGTGTACATTTGGCTCAGTCCTTAAGGGGTTAAACGTACATGCCGTAGGATAGAAAACACCACATTTTTATTTCAGGGAAAATAAATTAAAAACTGTTCTACTGACAGTGCTTTTACTGAATAGAGTTACATAGAAGTCTAGGTTGAAAAAAAGACTATCGTCCATGAAGATCAACATTGAAACCCCTTATTTTATGACGTTGATCCAAATGAAAGCAAAAAACGCAGCTGTGGCTATTTCCAATTATGCCACAAAAAGGGTGGGAAAAAAATCATTTTTGATTCCATAACGACAATCATATTTCTCAATGGATCTACAACCTGTCTTTTACATATCAATTACATCCTTGAATATTCTGTTTTTGCAAGAAAGCATCCATTTAAAAAAAATATGTATTGAATCTCAGAATCCAACCTCTTTAGGTTAAGAATTACACATCATTATTGTTCTTACTGTAAAGACTCTCTGCCATAAGTCGAACGGCATTTCTTCCAGTCTCAATGGGTGACCTCTTGAATGTTGTAAATTCATAGTAAGGGAAATGTTAGCACATAGTGGGTTGTACTGACCCTGTATATATTTGTATAGTGCTATCTTATCCACCCTCAGGTGCTATTTTTCTAAAGAAAATAAATTCAGTTTTTCTAGCCATTCTTCAAAATATGTTTCCATTCCCCTTATTAATTATGTATCTCATCTCTGCACTTTTTCTAATTCTGCAATATCCTTTTTTTAAACGTACGCACAAAATAAACAACATGATCAAGATGGGGGTCTCACCATTTATTTATAAAGAGGCAAAATTATATTTTGATCATGTGAGTCAATACCATTTTATATTATATCATGTTCAGACTGTATATTATCTCACGTTCAAACTGTATAATCATACCTAGTTTTGTGTCATCTGCAAAAAACAACAAACAATTTTCAAGTTTTTATAAAAGCTGGGGTAAGACAGCAGCTCATACCCTGAGTCAGATCCTGTTATACAAGGTCTTTTCAGCACTGACTCAACTCTGTGTCCTCTCCTGTTAAAGAGACTTCCATGGATGGATCCTCTCTTAACATGTGCAAAGATTGCTGTCCATCTGAGGAAACTGTGAATTGTGAGAGCCTGTTTGAGTCTCTTACCCATGTGATATAACAGAAATATACATTTCTAAAGTTCACCGAACACGTTAGCCAGAACAGAAAATAGTTACAGAAATAATATATGAAAAAATGATTTTACCTTTCTAAAATATATTAATGTGACATGTAATGCTTTTTTATTGAAATTACGATGACAGTGTTTTTATTAAGTCCCTTTTTAAAACCTGTTAGAGAATGCTCTATTACTTTGATTCAAATAACATATTTTTCATTTATCTATAAATAAGCAATAAAAAACATGGCTATTATTGTTGTGTGGTTTGCTTGTAATTATTGCATAACTGTACATCACTAGAGTAGTTTGCTGTTGTAGCATCATATTAGACAGGGTTTATTGGATATAAAACCTAACTGAATTATGTCACAGAAAATAGCTACAACAGTGTGGTTTTACTTCAGCAAATTCATCATTAAGATATAAATGAATAATGTATGTAAACGGAAAGAATTATTGCCTCAAAGGACTTTTACGTGTTCTATAGTCTAGATGTGAACAGACAAAAAGAATAGGTACTCAAAAGGACAAAGAAGCAAACAGTACAAAGGCTGTCAAGTTCATTTCTAAAGGAAGATTACCCTGCTGTCCGTAACAGAAGACTTGAAATTAAAAATAATTTAAGTAAATGTAGAGCCCCTTCAATCCACCTTGACACGAGAGTGCACAATTTGCAGAACAATAAGTAATCTAAGAATGAACTGATCACAAAAATGTAATTAAAGATGGATAATGTTAAGGTTACTGTCGTAGAAGTGCTTTCGACAAAATACTCTTTGTAAGTGTCCATGTCTCATTTTAATTATTCGGTGTAGAAATGTACATAGTACTTTACAGAACAACAGCACAATAACATGCAGACAGGGTTATAACAACTAAATTAAAAACAGAAAACATGTTAATCCTTTCAACAAATTAAATTAAGAAATTAATTTTCTCAGTTTACAAGCAGCAAAAAGAGAAACATTGCTCGATAGTTTTACCTTTAACAGCAAGCTATAGTGAATTGATTAGCAACGTACAATATTTAGGCTAAAATAAACGAGTGGGGAAAAAATCTTATAAACCAAAAATAAAGTGTGCTGTGTCTTTAAGACTTTTTAATAGATAAAAGTGTGATTTTTGCATTAAACATAAAACAATTGGTGTAGCACTATTCTTATACCCCAAGTGCCAGAGTGTACTGTGCTAAAACACATTAATATGTGTAATATTGTGCAAAATTATGAACATAATAAAAACTACAAAATAGTGATATTTACTCAATGATGAGTATTCCACTTTGCTTGTCTCAAGGTTCCAATATGATATCTCAAAAAGAGAAAAAGGACAAGCACATATGCAATATGTATTGTAAAAAAAGGAATAGGTAAAATAGACAGAAACACTCAAAAATGTAGAGCAGTAAAGTCTGCTCTGAACTGTGATGGCATCTTTTGAAGCTGTGGTGAAGGCAAACAATGCCTTATTCACAATCTGGATTAAAACAGCTTCCAGGCAGGTAAGTCCCCTTTCCTATACTCTTTCCTCTCCTCCGTTTTGGGTCTTATCCAGTCCTTGGGTCGAATGCTGGCTTCACAGAACTCAGAGGGCTGGATTCGTACCACACTTCTTCCAGGAGGCGGGGCTTACGCCGTTTAATGTAATGACGTAATGACGTCAGAGCGTGATTACCCATTTCGCTGATGCACTCGGCTGCATCAGGTCTGCCCTTACTTCAACCACAGTCTCAATTTAAGTCTCAACAGTGGGCGTGACTGACCAAAAAGTCTCGAAATAACACCATATAATTGGCTAAAATGAAAAATCCTTTTTGCATAAGCATATGCAAGCACCCAACTGTTAATGCATACTAAAAGGGAATATTCACTAAAATGTTAAATCACATTTAAAAAGTTAAATGTCCCATATGAAAAAAACAGTGTTATTAAAATATCCACAATGCTAAAAAAAGCTTCTGTATATAGAAAACTCCTATAAACACATATCAAAACACAGCATATTAGGAATAGCACCACAATCATGCAATTATAATTATACTATAAAATAAAAATAACCAGCATACCATTGCATCATACTACACAGTACATGTACCAATATATATATATATATATATATATATATATATATATATATATATTGGATTTTCATTTTTAATATATACATATATATATATATATATATATATATATATATATAATGAAAATCCAGCGCACTCGCTTATCTACTGAACAGTCATTTTAATGCTGAACAATTTTATGATTTTATTAAAAACACCTAATCTAGGCAAAAAAATAATGGGGGTTTAGTTACAGTATATGATCATACATTGCATAAGCCTGCCACAACGTCAATGTACCCCATCTTTGGCAGGTCCTGCTCTGAATGCTAAATGATGCTAAATATATATACCAACTTAAAAATAAAGGAAAGGAGAAAATTAGTACATATTAAATCAACCATTATAAAAATTAATAAACAATAAAATATTATAAAAAAGTATAAAATTATTATAAAAAATTTAAAAGATCAAAATCTATGTTTAGACCATTTGGCTCTAGGGTTTTTAGTTTCTGGACTCGCTTCATCTCTTCCCTATCTATTTTTAAAATATGGTCTCCTCCCCTATAGGGTTTATTAACTATTTGAATTCCTAAAAATATGAAGCCTCTGGGGTCCATATTATGTTTTTCTTTAAAATGAGCAGAGACACTATGCTGTGTGACACCCCTTAAATTATTGTTTATATGTTCTCTAATTCTTTTGTGGAGTGGGCGTATTGTACAGCCAACATATTGTTGCCCACATGGGTAAATTAAAAGATTAATTAAGTTTCTAGTAAAACAAGTAATACAATCATTAATACAAAACTCTTTGTCATTCTGTTTACTTTTGAATTTATTTATACCCTTCAAGGTCTTATTTCTGCTATATCTGCAGCCAGTACATTTCCTGCAGGAATAAAAACCTTTTCTATAATTTAAAAAATGTTTCTGGGGGCCGGAGCCTGACAGCCGAGGCAACCAGACGTGCTCTGTAAGAGCTCTTGCTTCTGGCCCAAATAAAGTGAGAATAAAAGCCCAGGCTACCTACTTAACAGACCGCAGAGGCACTCATAAGGCTGAGCAGTCTCTGGTGCAACGGAGGACACCCGCAGTGAATTTGTCCGGTCCCGGATCGACCCGCTAGTGGCTTGCGGCCCAGGGAGTCAGAAGGAGAGGCCGCTGAACATGTACTGGAACGCTTGGATGCAATCTTCGCCAGCTTCTGGGCCAAGTTGGAGGCCCGCATCACAGCGACACAAAACGGAGCTCCTGAGGAAGAGCAACCCAGAGAGCTACCCCATAAGCACGCGGAAAGCCCAGCAGCGTCAGGGGGACATTTTGTGAAAAGAAGCAGCAAGAAAAAACACTCCCCCTGCACGACTCTCAAAAGGAGAAGGCACAAGAAGCCACAATGGCAGGTGATGCCTCACCAACAAGCCCAACAGTGTGGACCACTCTACCCACCTCGGCTACAGAGCCCCGGACTCCCCCGGCGGGAGCAATGCAACCCAGAGGTAGCCCCCCTAATCGCATGGTACACAAGACCGACAACACACAGAGGCCTCAACTTTTCATGCCTCTACACAGCACACAGCCAGGGCTGGAGGGGGACACAGAGACTGGTATCATATGGCCACACCACACATGGACTCAAAGCGGGATAGGCTTAACACAGTAAGCAGACTCACACAACACCATATGTCATCAGGGTAGCAGCCAGTTAAAATTTTCACAGTATGATATAGCGTTGAAACTTGTCTTATAACTCATGCCTTTCTTACTCATGCTATCAATTACTTAGCTTCCGCTCAGATCAAACTTGTCTACAGCAATGATATATATCTACAGCCGAAGGTATACTGTTGAGCCTGCTTAGATCATAAAGATGTGTTTATGCGTTGATGGAGCTTAGCTATGTTTTACACTTGTGTTACAATCCATAATATAAAAATTGTGCATGTTAACCTCGTGCCATGCATGTTAAGCGTGGTAATTGCTAGAGGACTGACTTTGGGGCACCTCTTACTTACCTGTATTATCTTCTGCACTACAAAAAATAAAAAAAATAAAAAAAAGTTTCTGTTTAGTCCTTCCAAGGTGTTTATGGGTTAAAATTAAAATTAGGGGCCCCTCTAAACAATGTTTTGTTGGTATAACTTTGGCTAACTCCGTATCCTTTTGCGATATATGCCAATGCCTATTTATTATCCCTATGTGCAATATTAAAATCAAATACCAACGGTACACTGTAAAAGTTCTTATCCTCTTATGCAATGCCAGATAGTTTTACAAATTGCCTACTTTGGCTTATTATTATTAATATTGTTGGCATTTATATAGCGCCAACAGATTCCGTAGTGCTTTACAATATTGTAAAAGGGGGAGATTTAACAATAAATAAGACAATTACAAAAAACTTACAGGAATGATAGGTTGAAGAGAACCCTTCTCAAACGAGCTTACAGTCTATAGGAGGTGGGGTCTAAAACACAATAGGACAGGAGATTAGATTCACAAGTTGGAAGATACATCACTATAGCCCTCTTCCCTCTATGTATTACATTTTGCTTGTATAGTATAGATAAAATATTTTGGAACATGCCTAACTTATTCATAATATTGTTACCCAGACCAATTATCATATTGGTAGACAATACGTAAGAAGATGACTTAACCAGATACCTCCTAAATCTTTTTCTCTTTCACTCATCAACCATTAAACTCTTAATAATGTCTTCATGTCCTAACACTCATTATTTAAAGTTGAAGGGTGGATGAGACATAGTAATTATGACTACTTCACAAAGTTGTAGGTGGTATCTGGATAAGTCATCCAAAAGAGTTTGACACTGTAAAGGAAATCACGAAAGCTTGCTGTATACATCCAACTGTCCTGAAAAACAGATAGACCAAATTTCCTAATGACATGATGAGTTAATATCTGCTCTCTCAAAAGTTTTCATGTTTGCTGGGATGGATAATCTTAAAAAAATGTGTCTAAGGTGCTAGAACACTTAAATAAATCTTGAAAGTCATTTACAAACCTAGGACAAATTGATAATTGGATACATTTTGTCTAAATATGAGCTTAATATTTTATTAATTGGGTTTTCTATTTTTTATAAACAGACCCCTTGAGATAGAGCTTGACATAACTTTTTAATAACTTTTCAAGTATGGAATAATGAATACACTGCTGATTTTTTATTTCTTTGTAAACAGTAATAGACTCTTTGAGTACTGTGCCTAGAAGTATATAACTGAATTACAAGATCTAAGAGCATCCAATGAAATTGTGTTGGCTAGTTGTATGTTTTGGGCATTAGGGATTGTGCCTAATATTCACAAGCTCATTTCTTAAAGGTGACATTGAAAATAATATATCAGTATTTGCATAAGACATATATTTAGGTAAGATATGAGTTCAATGTTACTGTATTCCTTGTAGGGGAGTTTGAATGAATTAGAGGACTAGCCAGTCAAACAGTAAATGAAAAGTATTATAAGACATGTAAATGTATGCATTTTGGAAGAAAAATAGACTTACAAGTCATCTTATAAATAGTTTTAAGTTAGGGAAATCATTACAAATGAAGAATTTCAAAATCATCACATGCATCAGTGCACATTGTCAGTCAGTGGCTGTGAGGACTGGTAAGATATTGAATTGTATTAGAATTAATATTGTATTATAAACAATATTATACTGTATTAAAATTGATATTGATCCATGAGAAGAAAACAATATGTGCCTCTTGACAAATTATCGAAAATACTAGACCTTTAACAAGAGGTCCATAGATTTTCAGAAAGATTATAATAACACAGGAAAGGATTCTTTGTCGATTAAGAAACAGTAGATATGGAATTCACTATTAAGGGATTTTGAAGATAATGTAATATATGCCATTAAAATGGACTATATGCATGTTTGGTGAAGCAGAATATAAGGGCTATGAATAGCAACACACTTACGATAATACCTTGTTAATCAGTGGAGTTCAAAAACAATTTTTTGAGTCAAAATTTGAAATACTTTTAATGTGCTTTTTTTCTTCTTTATTTTGGATTCACAGCAGTAAAAAGAATCCATGCAGTTTTGGGATTACATATTAAGCTATAAAACATATGGGTAAAACATTTAGGAAAACTATTTCAGAGCAATTTAGAAGTTCAAATTCAGAAACATTGTACTTTGATGTTCCATCTTTCAATAGAGAAACTCTAAATACAACTACATTAGCCCCAAAATTAAAATAATTTCCTAATTAATTGAAATGTGCTCTGAATGTATTTGCATGTAAAGAAAGGCAGTGTTTACATTGTATCTTAAAGTAATTCTATAGGCACGCAGACCACTTCCTCTCATTGAAGTGGTCTGGGTGCAATACCCTAGTTCCCTTAAACCTGCAAGTAAAAATATTGCAGTTTTTGAAAAGCTGCAATATTTATATTGCAGGGTTAAGATTGGCTCTGGTGACCGCTTGCAGTTTCAAGGAATTTAACTCCATAAAACAACAGTGGACATCTTCAAGCTGTGCACGAGGATGTCCAGCATCTTGCAAAACCCTACAGGAAATCATTGAGCCAATGTTTTCCAATGGGGAAGGCCTATGCTCACCACAAATGTGCATTAGATGTCACTGAAGGAGGAGCCCAAACCAGTGCCAAAGGACCTTAGCACCGGAATCAAGTAAGTATAATTTTTTTTAGCATTTCATGGCCAGATGGGAACTGGGAAGGGGATGAAGGTAGAGGGACACTGTAATGTTAGGAATACAGTTTTGTATTCCTAACACTATAGTGTTCCGTTAAGGCTATCTCTTCCTGGTTCTATCATGCAATTTTTGCAAGATCTGTATTCAACATCTTTATGCCCAGCATGAAGTTGCCAAACACTCCACATATAGATGCATTGAGTCAATGCATCTTAATTATGAGATGCTGATTTTCACAATGTCGTGATTGGCACACATGTGCACTGGCCTCCCGATATTTATGGAGAAGCATTAGATTGGCTGGGAGAAGCAAGTGCTCCAACGAGAAAACCTTCCCAAGGTGTGAAAATTAAACAATAATTATTTATTTTACATAATTAAGCATGGCCCATAATCTATATCATGCGTGTAACACTCGTAACATAAGAAATAAATGTTTGTATTTCTAATGTTAGTGTTTGCCTATAAATAGTTACTCCAAGCATCATAACATAGTCCACTGTGGTAGTTAGAATGCCAGGAGTAACCTGACCTGGTTCCCTGATAATGGTTCAAACCATTTTGTAATGGTTTGCCCCTTTACCTTGGTCCATTGTGGTTCAGTGGTTTGCATCCAGCTTTTGCAAGCTGCCATCACCAGTGTCACCTGACCACTTTCAGCCAATGAATACAATTCTATGTAATGAAAGTTACACAGAGTTGACCTGGAACTCTAGTTCTATGCTGGCGGATGACACTCCAATGACATTGCCAAAGATAGATTTACACCTCTTGCTGTAGAAAGTTTCAAAGTGATATGCTGCACATACAGACTTCAGGCACTATGACCACTTAAAATAACTGAAGTGGCCATGTTGCTTGGAGTAACCATTAAAAACCTTTACATGACATTCTAAAAAAAGGTTTTGAAATCATTGAACAACAAACATAGTATATCATTTGAAATAGTTTTTAATGGTAGTTAGTTCCTACATATAGATAAACGATAAGATAATTCATTTTTCTTATACAGAAAAATAAATAACATGTAAAAAGAGTGAAAAATGTGGTCAGCGAATTAGTGTCCAGTGCCCAAACATACAGTGGCAGAATATTTTAAAAGGTGATCAAGCACAAGACGTAAAGTAGCAGGGAAGAGTTGCAATAAAGATATATTTTGTGCAGAGAAGAATACCATACTGGTCATCATTAGTGATGCACCGAACGGTTCGCCGGCGAACAGTTCCAGGCGAACATAGCGTGTTCGCGTCCGCCGCGGACGGCGAACACATGCGCGGTTCGATCCGCCCCCTATTAGTCATCATTGAGTAAACTTTGACCTTGTACCTCACAGTCAGCAGACACATTCCAGCCAATTAGCAGCACACCCTCCCTAGCAGACCCTCCCACCTACTGGACAGCATCCATTTTAGATTCATTCTCAAGCTGCATGCTTAGTGAGAGGAGGGAAAGTGTAGCTGCTGTTGATTAGATAGGGAAATGCATAGCTAGGTTAGGGTATACAGTGTCCACTACAGTCCTGAATGACTCATCTGATCTCTGCTGTAAGGACAGCACCCCAAAAAGCCCTTTTTAGGGCTAGAACATCAGACTGCTTTTTTTATTTTAATTTTTTTCTGTGTAATGTAATTGCAGTTAGTTGTCTGCCACTGCTGCCAGCTTCTGTGTCAGGCTCACAGTGGATACTGTGCCCAGTGCCACCACTCACTCACTGGTGTCACAATAGCTTGCATTTAAAACCATAAAACTTTTTTCACTGTTATAGATTGAATAGCAGTTAGTTGTTGCCACTGCTGCCAGCTTCTGTGTCAGGCTCACAGTGGATACTGTGCCCATTTGCCCATTCAGTGCCACCACTCATATCTGGTGTCACAATAGCTTGCATTTAAAAACAAAAAACTTTTTTCACTGTTATAGATTGAATAGCAGTCAGTGTCCTTAAAGCGGGTGTGTAAGGCTCACAGTGGATACTGTGCCCAGTGCCACCACTCACTCACTGGTGTCACAATAGCTTGCATTTAAAACCCAAAAACTTTTTCACTGTTATAGATTGAATAGCAGTCAGTGTCCTTAAAGCGGGTGTGTCAGGCTCACAGTGGATACTGTGCCCAGTGCCACCACTCACTCACTGGTGTCACAATAGCTTGCATTTAAAAACAAAAAACTTTTTCACTGTTATAGATTGAATAGCAGTCAGT
>OW240916.1:288106005-288416405 GCA_933207985.1 Pelobates cultripes | reverse complement strand
CGCAATATAAGGAAGCCGCGGCAGCTTTGAAATCGCTCCGTTAATTTGTAGCTAAGCGATACAAATTTGCCGTCTGAGCTCCCTTCAATCATAACACATGTACCGAACCTTGCTTATTGGAATCCGACTTTGCTTACTTCTCTGACCCCTGACTACGGAATGGACTTTGACTACTCTATTATCTACTGCTACAAAGTTAAGTTTAAACCAATTTATCTACTTTTCAAGCTTCTGCATGAACATTAACCCTACACTTGCCTGCAGTCTACAGCTCTCCTCTGATTAATATTTTGTGCTGCTTCCTAACAACCTGCCTATGATTTGTTGTCCTTTGCAAATCTACACTTTTTTTTTGCATTAATCTAATTATTTACTTTTTTACCTTCTACTGTGATTTTTCTGGATAAGAAATTCAATGAGAATGACCTTTGTTCAGTTTTTTTTTAATCAACTTAAATCAAGAAAGGAACAATACGTTGATCTTTCAGTTTAATTCCATTTAAAGAGATATTGCACCTTCCAAATATTTCTGCATTTGTGTTCCATAAATTGAAATTCCGAGTATTACAACATCTCACTTTGATATGGGCAGAAAGTCACTGTAATTGGGATGAGGTTTCATGCAAAATACACAATTATTTGGTATGTCTAGTGTTACGGTTGCCTCCAGGCTGGCTGGAAGTTGGACCGTAGAAAGGATGCTCCTGGCGCTCACCAAAGGACCATCAGCACCGTAGACACCATAAGTACTGCAGGCTCAACGAACCACCGCTGCTGGGCTAGGATCTCGCCGTCTGCTATCCACCCTGGACCTACGACCAGGCTCCAAGTTCCAGTAGTTGAATCCCTTCCTTCTGTAGAGCGAAGCAGGATCAGGAACAAGAGCTCTTACAAGAGCTCAGTAGATAAGGGAGTATGAAGAACATAGCAATCCCTGTAGTGATTATAGCTGTCCCCTACAAACATGAGTCAAGGCTGCAAGTAAGAGGGTCAAGTCATTCTGTTTATTGGCACACAAAGAACCTTCTTTTATGCAGGTTTCCCTGAGATAGGACCACCCACAGGGTTTTACACAACAACCAATAATAAACGTACATTACAGAAACACTCCCAGCAATTACACACAAAAATCCTCCCCTCTGCCTGTGATCTAATTATGGTACACAATGGGTTAACATAATTAAACACAGGCAGTAAAAATACAGTTTTTACCCATACCATGTAACTTTAAAACCATACATCCAATCTTCATACAAATTACATATTTAGAATCATATGGCACAAATCAGACAAGGGGTTCAAAAGTTAGCAAAAGTATCTTTTGGGGCCTGGCTGGCAGCATGGTTATCTGGCCCAAACCGGTTTTACAGAGCCCTCTAGCCTGGAGACAATGGGGAAAATAATCCACTTATATCCAGGGATAGAGGCAGACTCCATTAACCACATGTTAGCAAAAGACACAAAAAGACACAAAAATACATAACTCCTATCATACTGAACAGAACCCCCACATTCAACCTATCCCCAGATGGCTTGGATCTGAGCGATCAATATATCCAAACAGCGCTCAGATCCCACAAATACAGTCAAATCGCCATACCCACTGGGTCCATAGTTATGGGGCAGAAGGCTGGCAATTAGGCTCCTCCATAACACAGGGAAGCAGGGCAATTTGTCAAATAAATTAACAGTTACAAATGGCAGTCTGTAACATCTAGTACTTTGTCTAAATGTACATCCAACAACGGCTTGGATTATATTATAATTGGTATACTTATCACTAACTAAGTAACTAAATAGCTAGACATCTTCAGGAAATTGCTATTAAAGGGATACTGTAGTGCCTGGAATACAAAGCTGTATTCCTGGCACTACTGATCCTTCTGCCTTTCCACCCTTTCCCCCCTCCAGTTAAGAACCCTTTATTTACTTACATGATCCCAGCAACGAGCAGGGTCTATTGCTCATGCGCGGCAAATGCTGCTCGCGCATTATACCTCCCCATAGGAAAGCATTGAATCAATGCTTTCCTATGGTGAAAATCTGATGCTGGAGGTCCTCATGCAGAGCGTGAGGACATCCAGCATCAGATAACGGATCAAAGGTCCTTTTAAATTCCGGAAGCCCTCTCATGGCTGTCTGGTAGACAGCCACTGAGGGCAGACTTAGTGCTGCAATGTAAACAATGCAAAAGGGACACAGCAAGCAGACCACTTCAATGAGGTGAAGTGGTCTGGGTGCCTACAGTGTCCCTTTAATTGCCAGATATGTGTTTACATTATATAATGGAATGTAGTGCTAAGATAGTACAAGCCAACCTCTGACCTCATCTGTCGCTTTATATATGTGATTAGCCGTGTCTTTTCATGAATTAAATTCAACATCATTACACACGTTTCTAGCACTGATTTGGCTTGTGGATTACCACCTATTATGGATGATTATGTCTGCTTGCTTGATCAATCCAACATAAATCTACATCCCATTATAGGAAATACTCATGTCTCTGGTATTTGAACCCAAATTTACCCATGGTATCGATGGTATCTCAGATTTCGAAGTCACAGACTACTAATCTTTCCAAAAGTACTGGTATAAATCAAAGATGGACAACCTCTTCAGGATTCTTCACTCAGTCTCTACAAGATAGTCCTTATCAGGTATATCCTAGATCCTATGTAAATTAATCAGAATTTTATTCTAGGCTTCTAGTCAGTCATTATTTTGAAGTCTATTTCATGGATTGGGTGGCATAATATTTTCCTAAAAAAGTTTCCTTGATCTCTACCACCATCTCTTTAGCTAGTCTGCACAGAAAGTTAATTTGATTTTCCTTACTTTATACAGGTCAATGCATCTAAAATGTGTTTGATGTAAAAAGAAAAAAACATTTCTGAGTTTATCTTTGAATTAACAACCCTGAGGGTGAGTTAGATGTACTATCACAAATGTTAAATTTCCAATAATTTCCACGAAATTTAAAATGTATGTTTTTTTATCATCAAATTGCTCTATAACAAATTTGAACATACACGTTCCTTAATTTAATTTTTTTTTTGTTATTTATCTATCGTACAGTGATGTAGAATGTTGGCAAATTATAATTTCATAGTAATAATAATAATAATAAGAATAATAATAATAATATAATGATTACAGTAAGCTTGTTCTGTAATTACCTTGCACTATTTTTGGCCAGAAGTTTTTTTTTTTAATAAAACAATTATGATAACCAAAAGAATAAATAAATTAAGATATGCTCTCTGTAAATGACTATAAAATTAATATGTATACTATTTATACCTGCTGTATTAACTCCAAGAAATGCTGTGCTAACTAATGATGTACCCACAGCAATACCACACTGTGTTTTATAATTAACTGCAAATATAGCACCTTAAGATGACACTGTCACAAATGATATAATTGGAGATATTATTTCATTCTCAATATTACAGGGGACTTGTGGCTAAAAATGAAATGGGGCCAAAGTTGTGGTCAAAATTAGACTTCTGGCTTTCCAGAGATCCAGCCATTGTCAGCCCACCAGACCAACCACCATGTTTATAATTGATATTTTGTATAGCTATCAGTTATATTTGTTATCTATAAATGTTGCAGATCATATATGATCCAATGTAATTGTGATGCTATACCAATATTTTAAAAATCATGATTGTAGATTTAGTGCATATGCAAAATATTTGCAACAAATTTGACTTGAAGTTATCCAAAATATGTAATAAAAAAACTTTGGAAATAAACATGAAAAAAGAAAGTTATCTTGTTGTTACAGCCTGGGGGCACCTCTAGTGGCCACTCCTCAGATGGCTATTATAGGTGCTTTCTGGGGCAGTTTTGCACAGAGTGACTGACATTCAGTGTCTCCACCTTCTGCATGGAGACACTGAACTTTACTCATAGAGATGCATTGACTCAATGCATCTCTATGAGAAGATGCTGATTGGCCAGGGTGACATTAAACCCAGCCCCTGGCCCGCTTCTTTGGCTGAGATCATCAGACTTGACAATCCCAATATAATGCTTTCCTGTGGAGGCAGATACGAAACAGAGCCAGCACTAGCAGACTGGAGTAAAGGTTAGATTTTATTATACTTAGGGGAGCAAGGTAAGAGGGCAAGCAGGGGGAACTAGATAGTATTTTTAACACTATAGGGTAAGAAATACACATTTTTGTTCCTGACCCAGGTGTGATCAGTGTTATATGTATAAACCAATAGAATATTAGCTGCAATATTTGATTTTAAAAACAAAAACATAGAAGTAAATATGTAATATACAGTATGTACACTATATGTTGATAACAATTGTACACATTTTCAATCATTAGTTAGGTAAGAAATATGTGCAAGGAATACATCTATCACTTGTGCACAGTGAGAAAATGTACTTGTCCAAACTATTTTTCCTGAACATACAAAAACATTTCTAGATGCTCGCATTGTGGACATATGTTGGTCTTGGTAGAAATTTTAGCGAAAAATTCATTCGGGAAAGTAATCAGAGGAACTAAAATGGTGCGAAAATGGTCCAATCAGTGTACTGCAATATATATATATATATATATATATATATATATATATATAAATATGTCTGTTGGGAATAATACACTTTATCTATACAATGCTTAATGAATATTATCCAATACACTACGCTACAAACTTGTCTCAGGACATTGGTCTTATTTCCTGATTTCTACTTCTGTATTTCTAACTGTATAGTAACGTATGTATGTGTAAGTATGTAATAAATTCTCTATTTTTGTTTTTTTTTATAATTCTTTATTTTCAATGACAGAAATTTCAGGCATGTGAACAGTACTTGGGCTTATGCAAAAGCCAAAATTCGTGTTTTACAGCAGTTTCACAGTGATACAGAAAAAAAGAGATTGCATTTTTAGATGATAATGCTACTGTTCAGAGTTCTTCCTTGCGGTCTTGTTCTGTCAGGGTTTTTACATTTATATATAAAACAAAACAGATTTAAGTTTTAACCTTAAACAACATAAAAATAGGATGTGTTGCCAACACTTTTATGTGTGGTATATTATTTACTTAAGGCGGTGCACACATACGATAATACTTGGGCTTACGCAGAAGCCACTGTGGTTGTTTTTTTTTTGTTTTTTTTCTCTTTGTTATGTAATTTACATTTAAATAAAGAAAAAGTAGTGCGTTAGTACAGTTTACATGCATAGTGACATTTTTAGGTCGATTCAGTGGTTTATCTGTCAAGTTAAGGTTTGCTATGGGTGTATTTCGCAGTTTGGTTGTTGAAGCTTACCGTGAGGTCGTGTGTCGCCTCGTTTGGTGCAGTTATATAAATGTATTAGTGTAAAAATATACAAACGGATAGATCTATAAGCAGGAAAACGAAAAACGTTTTGCTATCGTGACTTACCTCTGCTCTGGGTAGGTTCGTTATGTGCCCTTTTACTTTTTAATTATGAGTGTTCGTTCTGGTCCCCTGTCCCCCCCTCTGCATTTTCTTGGTATTGCTCCCACAGTTCCCATACCTTCCTAAATTTTTTGGGGGTGTGTCTGACTAATGAGGTTAACCTGTCCATGAGGTGGTTATCGTTTAATTTTGCTAAAACCAGTGTCAAGGGGGGTGTTTCCAGACAGAGCCATTTTTGTGCTAGTGCCCTTCGGGCCGCTAGATAAACCATGTTTAGTAGTTGTTGCTCTGGGTGTGTAAGGCCGCCTGTTGGCCTGGAGAGGAGGCAGGCCCACGGGTCCATCTGTAGTGGTCTCTGCATTATATTTGAGCTTAGAGTGATGGTTTAAGACCAGTAGGCCTGTACTGTACGGCATGTCCACCACATAAGCACGTATGTGCCCTTTTCCCCGGTAACTTCACTATTTCTAACTGAATAGTTAATTGGACTAAACATAGTAACCTAAGGATAAATAACACTCCACCAATACACCTGCAAGCTAGATATAGGTTAAGATATGTTAAGATAAGATAGACAAATTATGTTATTATTGGATAATGCTCATAAGACCATGTCTGTTTCCTTATCAATACAATCACTTGTACCACAGAAGTCACCTTGAACCTTACATTGTGTTGTCTTGTTCATTGAAGCACCTCACCAGCTGGCTGGAGATAAGGAGAAATACAGAGGGTTCCCAATTGACGAAAGTCCATGGCATGAAAGAGTATACTTGCAGACCCAGAGAATCTTCACTTCCTTTCAATGTCTCAAATCTAATGCGCCATTAAATTAAATGCACACTTGAATTTTTGAATCCTGGAAGCTGAAAAATGTTTTGTTGGTGGATGGAATGTGCATATTGACAAGATACTTCTATACAACATTCTGCTACAATGAAAATGTTTATTGCCATATACCATAGTAGCATTGATGGTATTTCAATTTTAGTGTTACATGTTAAGTCTATTCTTTCTTAAGTTTTCTTTCAGGAATTAAATTTGCCTGTCTTAATTTGCCGGAATAGAATTTGCCTCTGTGATTTCACCTATTTGAATTCACTAGTTTTAATTTGCCGGAATAGAATTCACCGGAATGAAAATTGCTGGAAAATTTAGAATTTTGCCACAAATGTAATACGCCATTGGATCTAATGCACATTCAAATTTTGTAAACTTTATTTTCCAAAAAAGGTGAGCATTAGTTTCTAATAAATATGGTATATAGCGCTCTCTCTCTCTCTCTCTCTCTCTATATATATATATATATATATATATATGCACTGGATTCTGTATTTTATATATCTATATATCTATCTATCTCTAGAGAGAGAGAGAGAGAGAGAGAGAGAGAGAGAGAGAGAGAGAGAGATAAAATACAGAATCCAGTGCACTCGCTTATTCACTAAATAATGATTTCAAATCTCAAATATTGTAATAGTTTTATTTAAAAACACCTCACCTAGGCAAAAAATAATGGGGGTTTAGTTACATTATATGATCATATATTGCATAAGCCTGCCACAATGTCAATGTACCCCATTCTTGGCAGGTCCTACTCTAACAGCCTAATGCTTGCTCTTATGAGATGAATCCACTTACTTGGGAAATACTTCCTTACTGGGACTCTCTGCAAGTCAAGGCTAAATAGGGTCCTGGAATGAGGCACTTGTAACAGGGAGGGGTGCAAAACCAAGGAGTTGGCCTGGACTCCCAAATATATAAAAGAAACCAAGAGGGCTGCACTCACCTGGACATACATACATTATAGGGTGCTGCTGGGGCCAAAATATACAAAATACAGAATCCAGCGCACTCGCTTATTCACTATACAATGATTTCAAATCTCAAAGATTGTAATAGTTTTATTTAAAACACCTCATCACGGCAAAATGAAAAAAAAAATATACATATATTATTATTTTTATTTTTTTTGCAATACACTGATAGGAGAATTTGCACACCATTTGGTTCACAGATCTAGTGAGAAAATTTAACCAATAGAGGGAAAACAAGGAGGAGCCGAGAAAGTAACCTATTGTTTTATATTTATTAAATATATAATACATCAATATAGATTTTGTTTTTTACTGCTCCTCCATTTTTGATAACTTGATCTGTGAATAAAAAATAAATTTTAATGTCTGTCCCCTAGTCATGAATCATCTTTAGTTCACATTAATCAATTCTTTTTTTTGTATCTCCTTTATTGAAACATTGGTGCTACAAAAAAAAAAATATATATATATATTTTAGTATTAACAACTATACATCAAACATTTAACAATTATACCTACATACATTACTATTATAATTCATACTGCATACTACATTCATTCTGATGCTGGTGGCGGGCGGGTAGAAGGGAGGGGCTGTACCATAGAGTTTCTGATAGTCATTAATCAATTCTTTTTTGTTGCCAGAGGTGGAATCCAAAATCATGAATTAAAATGAACGTTTGGTCACTGTGTGTTTCTGTTATTTCGCAGTTCAGATACTATTCGGCTTGGAGTTAGGGAATTCGACTGATTATCCAATCATCTCAAAGTCGAATAAGGGTAGGGCAGACCATAATTAATCTCCATGTCTAGAATATACATAACTCAAGTGGTGTGATACACATTCCTATACTTTTACAATCACAATCATCCCCTCAATTTTAGATTTTAAAATATTGGTAATGCTGCTTTATTTGTGCAAAGGCTCAGTTGCCAGAGTTCTGCATCATGAAAGGAGGAAGTAAAAACAGATCTTATGCAATATAAAACTTAAAAACATAAATTCACATGCCTTTTCTACACTGTTGAAATACAACTCTTGGTTCAAAGCTTATAATTATCTATCATTTTCTGTACATCTTCATTTGATATTCAGTTATCAAATTTAAACATTTCTTTACAGCGTGAAGTACAAAACAGGAGGAACAAAGATTCCCTTTATGCCCTGTCTGAATAATAAGAAATAATAATTGTAGTGTTGAATTTGAGTTTTATATATACATATTCTTCCCACATCAATATATAATAGGAGCAAATATGCATACTTGTCACCCAGATAATATAATGAATTCCAAAATGTTGAGAGGTATAATGAAACCACTACTGCTACTAGAACTGATTTGTTTGACTAAACAATCGTTTTTATAGAACATATCTGTGGTACCCAATTATATATATATATATATATATATATATATATATATATATATATATATATATATATATATAAAAAAGGATCACTTCTTATAATATACAATTCTCTTTTTATTTTTTTTTTAGTGGCTCGCAGTGATGTTAATATACATATATAATTCTTCTATGTGTCAGTTAATACCACCAGTACACATCAAACTTAGTTTTTTTAGGTTTATTCTGCTTACAATTACTAAAATATAGTGAAACAGCAAAGGATGTTACAAGATGATAGACATTTAATAGCAGCTGTTAATTGCTGGGTTCAGGAAGGGAGCAATATAGTCTTTTACACTAAAATAAGAGAAATTTTGAAACAGCTCCCAACACTTCAGTTAAATAAAGGATGTATGTGACAGAACCTTTCTTTGTGTAGATACACCAATCAAATTAGAACATTCATATGATTTCTATTGGTTCAGAACCATATCCCAGAATTCTCAGACAAAGAGATCCATGTACATACAATGGGTGGAGTGATACGGTTCAGGGTAAAAGATGGTAATATGAAGGCAAACGGAGTAACTGTGAAGATAAAATGGTATACAAGCACCTTGTGCAATATCATACAGTATAATATTTTATAAGCATAAGATGTATGATTCAGTACTCACAAGGAGGGAGCCAATAGGTAATGGCTCAATCAAAGTGCCTGTGGGATGGTTTGGAGGGATCCCACTCCCTTTCAAGATGCAGGTGATCTTTCACTGGTTCCAAAAGAAGTGTCCACACCAATGGAATATTGGGGACTAAATTCCTTTTAATGGTAAACAGTAAAATACAAATGTATACAAATATAAAATAAGAAAAAATAGAGACTTGATACTAAACTATGGTAAAGTAAGTAAGTCCTCTGTAGAGTAAAAAAGAGTTGCAAAACGCGTTTCGCCCAAATCGTGGGCTTCCTCAGATGCTAATGATATCCGTCTGGTAGTGTATATTTATATCCATCAAAGAAGATGGTTTCTTCCGTGTTCGCGCGGTTTTTCTGTTTCCGGTCGCATGTTAATGAAGTATTTCCGGTCCGCGGATTGTTGGTTAGATCGCTGTTGGATCGCATATGCGTTCCACACATTCAACAAGTTTTATTATTCCCTTTAGTCCATAAACAATATGAATATCGGGTTATATACCCAGTATTTAATGGAGAAAAAAGTAAGAAATAGCTAAATTATACAAATAGAAAATTTCATAGACATATTATATAAATAAAAATCATTTCCAAAAATTATATAATTGAGTTCACACACATATGTAAAGCGAATCCATGATATATAACTTGTAAGTAATGTAGAGAAAAAAAAAAAAGAAGAAAAAGAGAGTAAATGTAAAATAAATATATATATATATAAAATCAATTGGCTACATAAAAAATAAAAAATAAGACTATACTCTGTGACTTCTAAAATCCTAATGCCTTCCAACAGCGATCTAACCAACAATACGCGGACCAGAAATACGTCATTAACATGCGACCGGAAACAGAAAAACCGCGCGAACACGGAAGAAACCATCTTCTTTGATGGATATAAATATACACTACCAGACGGACATCATTAGCAACTGAGGAAGCCCACGATTTGGGCGAAACACGTTTTGCAACTCTTTTTTACTCTACAGAGGACTTACTTACTTTACCATAGTTTAGTATCAAGTCTCTATTTTTTCTTATTTTATATTTGTATACATTTGTATTTTACTGTTTACCATTAAAAGGAATTTAGTCCCCAATATTCCATTGGTGTGGACACTTCTTTTGGAACCAGTGAAAGATCACCTGCATCTTGAAAGGGAGTGGGATCCCTCCAAACCATCCCACAGGCACTTTGATTGAGCCATTACCTATTGGCTCCCTCCTTGTGAGTACTGAATCATACATCTTATGCTTATAAAATATTATACTGTATGATATTGCACTAGGTGCTTGTATACCATTTTATCTTCACAGTTACTCCGTTTGCCTTCATATTACCATCTTTTACCCTGAACCGTATCATTCCACCCATTGTATGTATATGATTTTATGTTATTTGCTGTGTGGATAGAGAGGTTACCACACGGGTGTTTTTTGAGTGATTTGGTATCTATTTGGGTTACACGCTTAAACTCTGTACTTGTATTTTTAAAGAGATCCATGTGACTTATTGATCCCATCTGTTACTTATGCTCAAGCCAGACACTTATATCTAATGTGACTAGAACATGCAATATTCTACTAATAAGTTTTAAAATTTTGACTGGAAAGTACCAACATTTTAGTGTGTCATACATTGTCTAACAATATATTGATCACTATATAAAGTATTTCTTATATTAGAAGGATGACACTATTTCCCTAGTCAGGCACACACAGGCATAGCCAGTTCCCCTCAAATTAATGCTAAGAACCACCACCATTCCAAGATTAAGATATTGCTAAATTATTGATAAATGTTAAAGGGACACTGTAGGCACCCAGACCACTTTAGCTAATTGAAGTGGTCTAGGTGCAATGTACTCTTAATGCTACAGTTGTAATTGTTGCAGTTTCTGAGAAACTGCAATAATTACCTCTCAGGATTAACTCCACCTCTAGTGGCTGTCTGCCAGAACGCTACTAGAGGGACTTCCGGGTGCTTAGCCGACTTTTGGTCATCTAAATGAAGCTGGGTGTTCTCACCGGAATCCCCATAGGAAAACATTAATTAATGCTTTCCTATGGGGAAATCCTAATTCGAGCGCGGCCATTGCCGCGCATGCGCAGTAGGTCTCCCCCGCCGGCTGAAGTCTGTGAGGGAGGAGTGTGGCCGGAGCCTGATCCAGCACCGAGGGACATTGGCGCTGGATTTAGGTAAGTGACTAAAGGGGTTTTAATCCCTTCAGCAACATGTCAGGGGGGTGCGAGGGAGGGGGGCACTGTAGGAACCTATAGTGCCAGGAAAATGGCTTTGCTTTCCTGGCACTATAGAATCCCTTTAATAACTTTAAGACCTGAAATGTATGTGATCTCTGAGGATGGTATACAAACCATAGTTAACTTTTACTAGTATTTTTGGTAAACTAACTTAACCAAGAACTACAAGTAAATTATTAGGACCTTTACAGTAAGAATAAAAAAAATCCTATAACGTTTCAACCTGAAATCTTGTGTATTTGTGGCACATCCGATATAATGTATCTTCTTATAAGTAAATTTGTATACTAGCTTCTTTAGATATCAAGTAACTTTTACCTGACATTACATTACATCTGACATTACATTATAATGTTTAGGATTGTGTTTAAATAAACTAAAAATATATTAATTTCAATGATTTGATAAACAGTTAAACAATGATAAATAAACAGTTCTTAGAACGTAACAACATATGCAAATGTAGGAGTCCTAAAACAAGGCAGTTATAGTATGTATGTATAAGATTTTTAGTTTATATGTTGTATTTGTTTAAAGCTGCTATTTTTCAACCTACCATCTGGAGTCCTGTATCTCAGTGGTGAACATCTAAGAAAGTGGATAACAGCCCCCCGCCATCATCTGGGGAGGCACCTTATGAATGCCTGCTTTTACCTTATTCTTGTGAGTGCATCTTATTATAGCCCATATAATTCTGTTATACAGATTTACACTATGTTTTGTGTATTCTTTAATTTCTAGATTATCAGCTGTTTCTCTTTTTGCTGTGTATACATTTTGGTTGTTGTAAGGTCGCTGACTGAGAAGTGATCAGAGGGAGGCTGATTACTTTATTTATTGGATAAGTATAATTTTATTACCACTATTATACTGTATTCTTTGGTGAAGGTATGTAGAGTATGTATGTGTGTGTATATATATATATATATATATATATATATATATATATATATATATATTTATTTATTATTTTTTTATTTTATTTTTTTAAACATCACCCTCTTTGTTGGCTTGTTATTAAAGATTCTTGTTGGACATCGTTCAAGAAATTATTAATATGTAGCATATTCAGCTGTCTGTGTGTCCCTTGAGGAAACAAGTTTATCTAATTTAAGAAAAAAAATAATAAAGTGTTCACTACACTTCAGTTCTGGAGACTTTTGTAATATGATTTACCTTTCCATTTATATTTACAGATTTTCAGATAGTTAAACAATCAACCTACTAACAAAAAAAATAATGTTTGCTTGGCACAAAATAATAATAATAATAATAATAATAATAATACTACAGAACAAAATTTTCTTAATGCTTTACAGAATTAATTTCTAATATCCAGGCAGATCCCAATGATAAACACAGCTTCTAGAGGACTAAAATTTAGGATAATTATTATTTCACATAACCATTATTTTCCTGTAACAACCAGGGAGTTTGCAAAATTTATGGTGAAATTATACTGCAGTAATATCATCAGCGAATAGAGTTCTGATAATGAAGTACCCAGGGGCCTAATTAAATTACAACAGGGAAGATTAAAATAAAAGTACATTCAGCTCATTCCCATGTTGTATGGATTACTTGTATATTTTATTCCAAACTAGCCCTATCTGCATGATTCCAGTGGGATTTTGTTTTCACATCTTTTTTTTTTGTGTTTTGCTAAATAGTATTGGTAATGCAAATCACCCAGCAAAATAGCTGTTTCTATGCTAAAACATATTCTATGCTCTCTAACCCAGTATTAGCCTCTGCTCATAACAAGTGCATTGTTTTTTTTCACCTTAATCTATACGGTAACTTTACACAGTGAAGCATGAACACATGCTTAGAGGGTTGATCTAGTGTTTATGTAACAAAACAAAACAAAACAAAAAAAAATTGCCAATTTCCAAAATGAAATTTCAAAATATACATAAAGTAACAAATTATATTCAAACCTAAATTAATTGGATTCATGCAAATTATATTTACTGGCCATCTTACCTGAAATGGAGAGCAAATTTATTGGAACAATAACATCAAGCACAGACCAGCAAAAGAAAAACAACAAAAAAAAACCTTACATGTTTTAGACTTACAGATCCTTAATTATCTCTACAGATTTTATTCATTCATTTGTTCAAGCCTTGGCAACTTAATAATCTGAATTTGTATTCAGATTTTTATTTATGAGACAGGATGTACATTGTTAAGAAAAAAGAACTGCATATTTTGTGAGTAGCAGGGCTCTTTCATTTATTGGTGTTCTGGTGACTCTTTAGGAGAATTATGGTATATCCTCTTGTGATGTAGTAGTTGCAGTCTTTTGCCTTGTATAGGTGAAATGGACAAAAACCATACACGTTAATCTGTTCGGAAATGTTCCAGATATCCCATTCTGTGACTGAAGCATATAGCTTTGATGACTGTAGCATATAGCTTTCATGAGTAAATAAATGTGTATCATCTTTGTAGATATACTGAGCCAAATATTAAAAATATATTTTTTGATTGCTTTTACCTTGTCTGCCATCTGGTTTTCAGGGATAGTTCTCTTGTTTCAATTCTGTCCTTCCTTGGCCTTCTGTATTTTGATTTTCTCATTTTGTCACTCTCTCGGCTTGTGACCATTAGAGGACTGATTAGAGGTAATGTATGTTGCTGTAGATGTTGAAGTGTCTATTGCTGAGATGGCTGTGGTCACTGTGACTACTTCTGAGATGGCTGTGATCACTGTAAAGGGTAGAGTTGACCAATTCTGAGGTCTTGCAGAAGACTAGGACAAAGGCAGCATTGTCAACCTCTCCTCCTACAAGGTCTATGTTTTCTTTATTTCTTTGTACTGATGGAGAAAAGGCCAATTAAGACATCTCTTCATTAAAGTTATGTTATGTGACCATGATGTCTGCTATGTTTCTAGTCTGCACAGTTCTAGTTGATCTGTACTCTGGTGGATAACGCTGCTAACTGGTCCAGATGGTGAAACTGAAACTAATCATTGCAAAGTGGTGAAGTTATATATTTAAAAATATTTACAACATTAAAGTGTTTGTCATCTTGAATAAATCAAGTGGTAAAGATCCCTTTAAAATTGATTATAATGTAAGTTCAAATGACAATATTTAGAAATAAGGATGGATGTTAAATTATCATGCTAGGCACTGTAAATTGTTTTAGCTTAAGCTTTAATGTCCATGTAACTTTTTTTCCATCTCTACAAATGAGCAGTTTTGCCTTTTTATATTTCTCTTCCTGCCATGATGGTTTCTTTTTAAAGGACCACTTCAAGCACCATGACCACTACATCAAGCAATAATGGGTATGGTGTCGGGGGTGCCCTGATGTCCCTAATATAAGTAGTCAAACTGTTTTAGAATTGACTTCTTACTTGGCGTCCCTGGCCCTCCGAAAGTCAGAAACCCTTTATCTGAGCTAAGTCTGACAGTGCAGGAACATGAGCTTCTGGCTATGCTCAGTAGTAGACTGGAGGTGAGGAGCAGTGTAAGAGCAGTGTAAGCATTCTAAAATAATTTGACTACTTAAATTCAAATTTAAGGTTATTCCTGGAATCCAGAGTGTTCCTTTAACCTTTTGGGTTCTTTTGATAGGATCATTTGTAGTAATGATGTACTATCATATATCTGTTTTTTGAGCTTATAAGACAAAACATTTATCATGGGACTTTTTGTTTACTTTTGAATATAGATGTTTTGTTTGTAAGATATTAACATCTGGGTCCTGCAGCTGTTCTGCAAAGGATAAGTGATATTTTTATAGTTTTTCAATTTCTAAATCTTTTCTAGGAGATTTGAAAATCAAAAGAGCAAAACTTACATTAATAAAAGCACTTATTCCCAAAGAAATATGTTAAACATATGTTTCCTGCTTTGGATGGCTACATTTCTCTGTTTTTGTAATTAAAAGAAACAAAAACCTTTGAAGTTCTAAGATGAATATGCCTTTGTTTTTAGCACACACATATATTCACACATAATCATGTGTACACACAAAGACATTGACACACAAACACATGAGCTATGCATGCTCTTTTAACTGTATTGAATACTGTGAGTGTCAGATCTCACTCTACATTGAAATTAGTCATTATCAGAGTGACATGATACTATGAACTAGAAGATTACCAAATCTTACTGCATCTCATGCTCAATGCAAGTGCCTCGAGGGACCTAGGAAAGTTTTTAAATAATGTTACATTTATTTGACAATTTAACACCTTCAGTCGGTTAACTGTGTATACACGATTGCCAAGTTATGCAACCATACCACACAATCATGTATTTCATTTGCAATGGCCATCCAGACAGCAGAGCCGGTGGTACCATTATAGCCAAATCTGCTGAGACCACCCACCTGCAGCTGCACAGGTGTGTATGAAAATATATATAAAAGCACTTGATGTCAATTAGGTTGCACACATGGCTGGAAGCAGCACTATGCAGATGCTCCCTCCTGATCAAAGGAACGGGACATCACCAGGAAAACCTCTGGATGTCCAGGGAATGAATATTGGAGCCCACCTTACTACAGCAAAGACAAGTAGGAGGGGGGGGCCAAATCTAATATATATATATATATATATATATATATATATAATGAGTAGCCCTGTGCGAGAAGGCTGCACAGATAAATACAACCTCCTCTCCTGCGATCTACCACTCCAATTTACCCTCTCACATCACCCACACACCCACACAGTTACAGTTACATTGTTACCTTCACCTGCCACTCACTCTACACACACAGTTACCCTGGCACGCTCATCCCTTACAGTCACCCATCACAGTCACAGTCACTCTGACATAGTCAGCCTGATACAGACACAGACAGTAACCTGCATACTCACACAGTGACCCCACATGCACACAATACAGCTGTCACAGCCCCCGGCTCACGACCACGCTGACAGGTTGGAGGTGTTACCTGTTCAGCAACGTGCCGGGAGCCAACCCGCTGGTGCATCAGATTAACATACTCACAGACACAGAGATACAAAGCCAAATACAGACTTAGAAATGCTTTTCAGTCACAGATACGCATATACACAGGTATAAACTTGGAGATGCACAGAAACTCACTGCCAGACACAATACATGCTACAGATTGCCAGACATGCACGTACAGGTGCCAAAAGTAGTGCAGGAATGGGGGGCAAGAGGCATGACTAACTGGAAAAGGAAAGAGAAGAACTAGAATGGTAACTGTGACGAGACCAATCTCGCCACATTGCATTGGAGAAGCCTGGTTGCTCGCCTGCTGCCTTTGGACTATGGCCCCCTGTTAAAAGACATATTTTTTACCTGCAGAAAAGCTTCATTCGTGCTTTTCTGCCAGGTGTTCAGTAGATTCAATCTACCGAACAACCGTACAAATGACTGGACCACCTGGGAGCTGGAGTGTGCCGGCAATTAACCTCCCTGAAGCTGCGGTTAACCGCAGCTTAATTGACGAATGCTCGGTGGCCGCCATTCGTATCACGAACACGAGGTCGCGGCCATTTTAAACATACGAATGCACAGCGGTGTTCGTCTCTATTTTCATGGAACTAAAATCGGACACAGTTTTGCGTAAACACCGCTGAAGCCGCCGACCTCCCTTCTTGTTCGGTGGAAGTGCACGAACGGCCCGGTGTTTGGTAGTTTTGTTTGAATGTGTTATACCCCAGATAGGAATCCCATGGAGCCCATTCGTATGAAACTGACTGTAAAGACTTTGGCTCCATGGCGATTAAACTGTATTCGTGTGGTCTGAGCGCCATTCGCTTAATAATGTGCACTCAGACCTGAGCTATCTGGGGATATGTTAAATGTATAGTTTTAATGTTATGTGTCTCACATGGTGTATTTTAATAGTAATGCTTGTTTTAGTATCCCCACGTGCATAATGGCGATTTGCCTTTGTCTTGGGAGATAATTGAATTACTTCTCAATTATCTCCCAGGGCAGAGGGGAGGAAGCCAGGATGCATTGTGGGAATATATTGTGACTGTGTGTCCTATTTGTCTACTTGTCTGTCCTTTGTCACAGTCTCCCATTTGGTCCCCTAGGGGAGTGTCCACCAGGTGGGAGACCTGCATAAATACTGGGCATGTAGCCCTCATTAAACAGACCACTGCTTGACCCTCAACACGGAGCCTTGTCTCATCTTTGGGGGGATTTACTGAATGCTGATAGAGACTGATTGCTAGGAGTGTAAGCCGCTTGGATGCTTTTCCTATTCGTCTGCTAGCAGCAATTCGTATGGTTCCTGTTCGTCTGTTTGAAGTGCTAGATTGGATGCCGTTCGGGAGTTTGGAGCATTCACTTATTGGCGGTTCGTGTGTTTGGTGTTCTGCAGTAGCTGTGCCTGCATCTCTGGAAAGGGGGCCGATCGCCTAAACGGTTTTTACCCCTTTTGTGCAAAACGGTCCGTTACAGTAACTATGCACCACCAAATGTAACCAGAGGTTAAGGGGAAGAAACTTTTTTTTTTATTATTTAATGGAAAACTGTCTGTGTGTGTGTAACAGATAGCATTTGTGTGTAACAGTGCACGCATTTGTGAGTATGTATAACAGCTTGTGTGTATATTTGTAATACTATGTATATGAGTAAAGGTTTGTGTATATCTGTAATTGTTATAGTGTGTTTGTATCTGTGAGTATGTGTATGTAGTTTGTATCTAATTGTATGAATGTTTATACATGTAACTGTGTGTATTTGTGAGTGTATGATTGTGTATATGTGGAACAGGATGTGCTTTGCATTTGTAGCATCAGTTGTACATGTGTAACTGCGTGTGTGTGTGTAAACTAGCAAGAGCATGCATATCATTGTGTGCCAGTTTCAGTTTAATGTATAAATTGTATATTATATACAAAACCAAGAAAGTTATGGTGAGGAAAAAAGTGATTGAAAACCCATTCCACCTTAAGTCAGTGGATAGTCAATTCATTGTTAAACACAGATATGCACACCAGTCAAGCCACAAGACTTGCTTTTCCCACAGAAATCTCAAATTTGCAGCGCTGTTACTACTGAAAGGGATTCTGGATGGGCATATGTAAATTAGTTCAACAAAGAATCACCTTTTTACCTCATCATTAGTTTTAGTGAAAAGATCTGTGCTCAAGTGATTGTTAGTTTTCCCAATGAGAAAGTCCAGAAAGCTCACTGTGACACTGATTCAGATTATCCAGAAACGTATCCAATTCATTTTGGGGGCCACTCTTGATCATGAAGCAGTCATCTATTTACCTAAACAATTTAGGTACATAGATTTGAAAAGAGTTGTTAGCCAGCTCCTTGGTTTTGCACCCCTCCCTGCCACAGGTGCCTCATCTCAGTACCCTATTTATCCTTGTACTGCAGAGAACTTGATATAGAAGGATTTTCCCAAGTGAGTATCTCATTTAGTATACAGTTGGTTGTTAGAGTAGGACCTGCCAAAGATGGGGTACAATGACGTTGTGGCAGGCTTATGCAATGTATGATCATATAATGTAACTAAACCCCCATTATTTTTTGCCTAGATTAGGTGTTTTTAATAAAACTAGCAAAATCTGTCAGCACCAAAGTAGCTGTTTAGTAGATAAGAGAGTGCACTGGATTTTCAATTTTATAGGCCTATATCAAGGCGCTCACTGTTTAACCCTGACAAAGGTGCATATAGGTCTGCACTGAAATGCGCGTCGGGTTGTTCTCTGCTATGGGGGATTAATTCACTTCACGTTTTTGTTTATTTTGGTCACAGTTGGTGATTGACCATGAGTTTTATCACTTTGTTATGAGAATGACTTAAGTAATTTTTCTTTCTTTTATCTTTTTTCTCCTTTGCCTATTTAGTTAGATTTAAAGGGAGAGAGGCTGTTTCTATTTAACTATACTATTGTCTTTCTGTACACTCTTTTTGAATTTTGCAGAAGTCTGATTATATCACTCCCCCCTTTTTCTAAAACATGTAATACGATGGATTGACCCATGTAATGTGGTCATTTGAAAGTTTCTAATAAAGTCTATTTATATTAATACCATTTTTTAGTATACTATTATCCCACACTTTACCACTTACCTACGTTCTTCCCTTTCCCTTTTTTTATTTTTATGGCTTAGGAGAAGCCTTATAAGGCTTGTATTCACATTGGATAATCCTATTTCTGTTTAATATTTGAAGGGTAACATTGTGTTTAATATTTAATATTTAGTTATCACATTTGTTCCTCTTGTCCGTCCAGGTAACTATTCTCTACAGCTACTGTAAGATGTGCAATTTTCTTTGCTTTCTTAGGAAGAAAACTACACATCCTACTGCAACACCCAGTGGCAATGAGTAGCAAATTATTTCAGAGCAATTTTAATGCTTTAAATGTTTCTGGGACTAAACATGCCAAGATCCAAAACTTGTAATCCTAAAATTCTTCTGTGGTTGGAACACTATAAGTCAGAGGTACAATAGTATGTATGTCGTGGACTACATCTCCAATGATGCTCTTAAAGCCATAATGCTGGCAAAGGATCAACGAAAATATAGTCCACAACATTTGGAGTGTTAAAAGTTTCTTAACCCTGCTATAAGAACATCGAAGTTATAAACATTTAACTAGTAGTGTGGCAACTTAAAAAAAAAAAAAAAGTACCATTTTCAGAAATAATATTTCTATTGCAGGATATAGGTGTTAAAATCACCTAATTAAGATTAAGTGAATTCAGTGTTAAGAATACACATGACTAACTATTAGACTTGTGCACAATGAGAAAATGTGGTTTGGCGGAAACCTTTTTACCAAAAGTAAAATATTTACGGGGGAAATGAATTTCACCCATATGTCTGTTTGGCCCGGCATAAGTTTGGTAACCAAAAATTGATTTGGGAAGTTAAGCAGATAAACCAAAAGGATACAGACATGGCCAATCAGTGTACTACAAAATATATTCATAATATAAATAGTATGTATATATTTTACAGTACACTTATTGTCCAATCATTAGGTTCACCTATCAAGTGAGAAAAAGCAACCACTAGAAGGAAAACAGATGGAATATACAGTATATTAAGTATATATCTATAGATTTTTTTTAATTATTCCTCCTCCAGATTGCTGACTGTGAATCTGGGAATAGAATCAAATCAACATTTAGTTTTTATCCCCTAGCCATCAATCATCTTTTCCTCCCATCAATTATATATTTTTTTTTTTTGTGCCACTGGCAGAATTCATATCTACAAATTGAAGTGAACAAGCTTGGCCATTGTAAGTTTCATTTGGCTCATGATTCCGCTACATTTCGGGTCAATGTTTGCGAATTTGACCGATCACCCATTTTCTGACAAATTGCAGTTCGAAACAATTTGAATCTTCGAGTCTGATAACTATATACTAGTCATGGTGATGTACAGAAATTATAACATTCTATATTTATTGGCGCATCACTATAAGCCATTTTAATTGTCCTTTCCCAGGATTTTTAATATTATGGTTTACCTATCCCTATATTTAACAAATATGTCCTTCTGATTTGTAAAAAAAATAAATAAAGTAAATGCATAGATCTGCTCATCGTTATCCTGTAGATATTTTCATCAACAAGGCCTTTTTGTAATGTCTTCTTCCCCAGATAAACTGTTCTACAGAATTCAGTGTCGGTCTATAAATAATATTTAATAGTAATACTAATAATAAATTGAGCCAAAAATGAGTACATATTATTTCTTTCTCACAAATAATAGTTAAGCAAGTATTATAACTTTTCGTAATTTGTCCTGCCCTATTAAAGCATTTGCTACCAGATAAATCTACAGACCCTTGCTTTACAATTGCTATAAATGACTTCCACTTTCATTTTAACTCAGTAATGGCATTGCATTCATCATAAGTCCTTTTATTGAACATTACTTTTTCAAAGGACTGCTTTCTCATTATACAGGTTGAATGAGGATATTGTGAATATTAACATCCCATTGCAAAATAATATTTAACTGAGTAAGGGTGCAGAATTCACTGTAATGTTTGCATTCAGGGAAAACTGAGCTGCAAATGGAGCTCAATGAGGCAATGCTGCTTTGTGCCCAGTTGATTCAGTAATACTTAACTATGAGAGTGCCAGAGAGATATGCTGTTTATAACTGAGCCACAGTGAATATTTGTAGTATAAAGTAACAATATGGACTGCTAAGAATTGTAAGGGAAAACTATAGCTTCAGAAAATAAATGTGTAGTCCTAAAGCTATAGTGCCCTGGTAGCTGTTTAGGTCTCCAAACCTGCAAACATAGCGAGTACAAAAAGTATATTACTTATCCTTTTTCCCTTGCAGTGCCAGTCTAGGTTCTACCATCCTACCTCCTTGGCTGATATAATTGAAATAAACAATCTCAGATAATCCAATGTTTTCCCACTAAAAAATATCGCGAGGCAGAGATGAGCCAATGCTACTTGAACCAATCAGATGGCCTTTATGAGACCATCTTTTAGCAGACTCCATTACCTTATGTTTTCGGTTGTGCATACCCCCCACCCCCCGTTCGTCTCCCAAATGACCACAAATTAAAAACTTGACACCTTCACTTGAGTGCTTTCCCTGGCCATTTTGTCTCCCAAATGCAGGCAGCGGTACCTGGTTGTCATCATCTCCGCGAACCCGGGCAAAGATGGTACCGCTGCCCATCCTCCTTCCCGACCAACTAGACCCACGCCATTTGGGAGATTTGAGTAATCCTAATTTGAGCTCAATTATCTTTCAAACACAAAGGCTCTTGGGAAAGAAACCCTTGTGTTCTTGTTGTGGAAACCCCATGCTAGGGGCAATGCATAAAAGCCGTGTGTGGCAGAATAAAGTTCAATTGTACTCCCAGAACTGTTTGTCCATTTACTGGGGAGGAGGTGGACTATTTACTTGGCAATTTCTTATTCCTGATTTCTACCCTTGGTGAGCCACTGGAGGAAAGTCCCTGCCAGGACTAGGGCTCCGCGACACATCTGATTGAAATATAAGAGTTGTACTCTGCTATATCGAAGTATGCATCTCCTGTGGCTGTCTGAATGTTCACTTTCTCTGGAATATATGCCGTCAAGTTAAACACTAAAAATTACCTATAACTTGTGTTGACCTTTTTTTCATGTGATATTCTCTTTTCCTTTAATTTTTATTTTTTTTTAGATATATTCATTGCCATCATAATCCAGGTCAGACAAAGCAAACCAATGGCAAATATTACTAGTAAAAACATTATTTAATTTATCCTCTTCACTGTATACTTCCTTTATGCTGACTATCAGGACAAAGCTCATAACAATGATTGCATGCTAAGATGGGGCACTGAGCTGCATGATAAAGATGAGTGAATTCATGCATTTACTTTTATTTTTTACACATAAGTAAATTTTTGTTAAATATAGATATCAGTAAACCATTTTATTAAAAATCCTTGAACATGACAATTCCATCTTAAAGTGCACATTTTTAGCCAGTGCAAGCAGTGGGTCTCTACAGTATTGCCTTTTCAGTTCACAATACACAAAGGCACAACAGAACTGGTAAAAAGGAATCTTTAATTAAATTATTCCTATATTACACACAATACAAATGGAGCAATGTTGCAGTCACCTGATATTCGTCTAGCTGTGTGGAAAGTTGTCGTGCTTTGCAGGGCCAGGTCTAGTTTGAAATTAAAATAAAATTTCTCTTATAGAGAAACCAAAAAAAAAAAAACCCAGAAAATATTAACTTTAAGGAAGAAGGCGAAAAAAATAATTGGTACTTTAAGGAAGAAGGGACACAGAGGAAAAAGTAGGTTTCTATTTAGAGGACCCTAGTAAAATAAATACCAAATATGTTTGCTTGTTTGTTATTGCATCTCTTCCGTTCCTTTGTATTTTTGCTGTTAAAATCGTAGGAGTTCACAGATTGTTAGGAAAACCCGTGGTTAATGGAAACAAAATTGAAGAAACCCAAGCATGCATTTATCATTACACTCTACTTAATTCTTGGAGAGACAGAACAATTTTCATTTCCCACAATAAGGTTCTCACAGATTGTCTATTTATATTAGATGTACCACTTTGCAGATTTCAAACTGTGCATTTACATCAAGTCACAGAGCATGCACTTTTGTTGTATGTGCATGCACACATACAGCAATTGCCATGTATCAGTTTCTGCAGGAATGTCTGACAATTCCAGAAAACATATATTTTCATTCAAAATTTCATTGGGGACAAAATGTCATGTTGTACCTTTTTTATTTAGCATAATGAAGGATTCCTACCTTTAAACCTAGTGAGTTTCAGATGGAATCCCAAATAACATGACACTCTGAAACTAAGACTAAAGGAATTTCAAAAATTAAAAACAGGTGATTTTTTTGTTTGTTTATTTATACAATAATATAACGTTAATGCAAACAGGAAGAAATGAGGATTTAACGGACACCATTAATCTCAGGAATTAAAATCAAAGTCTACTGCTTTAAGGATGTTTAAATTTGTCAAATATAAGCGTCCGATCCATCCAAACTTAATTTAAATTTAGTGCTTGTTTTAATTACAATTAGTTCTAATTAAGTCAGAAAAAATTAAAATCCAACAAATAATTTTGTCATAGTAATTGATTACCGTCACACTGTTAACACTTTCACTACCACAGCAACCAACCATCAGAAGCTTTTTTTTCAAATTCTAGAAACATTACATTTATTTTTTTACAGCGTTATGTAAAGATAGCATATGTTTTAATGGCAAAAATTAATAAACCACTTACAGCCCTAAATGTTGTCACAATGGCCAGTCTTTTGCAAGATTTCCAACACTTACCCATGTTACCACTACTTTGTCCATATTGTCTATATTGTCATCACATTATCCACTTCCCCACCAGCTGCATATATATAATCACAATATTGTTCCTGTAGCTCAGTTTTATATAATATTGACAATTTTTCTACCACGTTGCCCATATATCCCATGTTTCAACTGTGTTGCACATATGACCACCAATTCACCTCTATAATCAGCACATCATTCCCAAAACTACCACAGGAGGACAGAACATTGTAAAACAACTCTGCAGGGTCCATGAACATACACAGCCAGAAACACACAAAGCACACACAAACAAACAAGCAGCCATACAGCTAGTAACTTACATTTATTTATTTATCTCTCTGAGTAGATCTTTGAAGTGTTGAAATCAGTTCAAATATCTGTCCAGAGCATAATTGCTCCATAGGAAATCATGTTGAACACCATGTCATACTTACAAAATGACAGAGCAGTTTCTAGGGCTAGTGTGAATGCTACACCTAATGAAACCAGGTGTACAATCTCACTAGATGAGCCCTGTCAGGAAAATGACCCCTTTCAGAGCCACTGTGTAGATCAGTGTGATGTGCTCCTATCTCACGTGACACTGAAATTGATACTAAATAAAGATAAGCTTAGCATGTCATGTCCATGTAATAATAGAGTGCTGACCAGGTTTCTGAGAACTGATCAGGAACTCTACATGCAATACAAGGTAACAACATATATACATATGACAGCACAAGTAAAAAAAAAAGAATCAAAAGATCAAGCACTAATCTAAATCAAGCAAGATACAATGCATGGCAAACAACCAGGCTGGTAAAAGTTGCACTAGAAGTTAGGTGATTGAAATTTTGTGTAAACTAATAACAATATAAAACAATAAAAATAAAATAAAAAACATAAACACATAGAAATGGGAACCGGTAGTGAATTATTTCCAAAAACCATTATAGAAAGATTGATACACTCACAATTTAAAGAGCTATATCTAACTCTGTATTTATTTATGAAATATTTTTCCAGGAAAGATACATTGAGATTTCTCTCATTTTCAAGTATGTCCTGGGTCCACAAAACACTGCACTGGTACAATAGGGTACAATAAAATACAAAACAATATTAATACACGATATATACAAAATTTAACATAGAATAGGTAGGAAATATATAATCAACCATGACAGGTGCATTCTGTTTTGAGGTATGTAGAGAGGGATCTCTTATAGGACTTTTGGCTTGGGGAAGATTAGAAAGTGTGCGGGAGGTCATTACATATTTGCGGTGCTCTGTAGGAAAAGGAGTATCGGGCTACTTTATTTTTGTATTGAGGTAGATTAAATAAAGTGCTAGTACTGGATCGGAGGTTATAGGAGGTAGGAACAGCCAGGGAGAGCATTCTGCTCAGGTAGAGTGGAAGCTTCCCAGAAAAGCTCTTAAACACAAGGCTGGAAAGATGAAGGGTGCGTCTGAATTCCAGCGACAGCCAGTTTAGTTCTTTTAGCATGTCACAATGGTGGGTCCTGTAATTACATTGTAGCACAAATCGGCAGAACGAGTTATACAATGTATTAAGTTTATTATGTTGGGCTTGCGGTGCAGGTGCATATACTATATCCTCATAACCAATGATTGGCATGAGCATTTGCTGTACAATCTTTTCCTTTACTGTAGGGCATTAGGCAGGATTTGTGTCTGTACAGGGCACCTAGTTTTGGATGAAGTTTAGATGCAAGTTTTTCTATGTGGAGGCCAAAAGATAGATTGGGGTCTAACAACATACCCAAGTATTTGAAAGAGTGGACTGCTGTCAGTGTGCTGTTTGATTTTGTTTTGATGGATAGGTGAGAATTGTGTAATTTGTGTAACTTAGGTACTGTTCCAAAGATCATTGTGACAGTTTTGTCAGTGTTTAGGAAAAGTTTGTTTTTTGTGATCCACTTTTCTACCTCTGTAAACTGGTCTTGGAGTACAGCCTCAAGCTGCGGTAGATTGGATTTGCTTACATAGATACGGTGTCGTCTGCGTACATGTGTACATTTGATGATTTGCAGACATTATGCAGATAATTTATAAATAATGTGAACAGTAGGGGACCGAGAATAGAACCTAGGGGAATACCACACATGACTAAGAGAGGGAGGGAGTCGCTGTCCGAAATAGACACATACTGTGAGCGATCCCACACATATGATCGAAACTAGGTTAGCGCACAATAACCAATACCTGAGCTTTTTAGTTTGTGCAGTAGAATGTAGTGGTCTACTGTGTCAAAGGCCTTTGCAAAATCAAGGAAAATAGCTCCAGTTAGGTCTCCTTGCTCCATGCCAGTTTGGATGTCATTGCAAACTTTTAAGAGAGCAGTTGTAGTTGAGTGATTCGGGCGAAAACCCGGGTCAGATAGTTAAATTGTTAGTAATACTCACATGGTTGAGTGTGGACACATTTTTCTAAGATTTTTGACAATAGTGGGAGCAATGATATTAGGTGATAGTTAGAAACCAAAGTTGTGTCACCACTTTTATGGATAGGCACTACCCTTGCAGTCTTCCAAAGTTTGGGTATGTATCTAGACACCAAGGATTCATTAATTAGGGTTGTGACAGGTTTAGCAATTGCCGGCGCACTGAGCTTCAACAGCATTGCTGGGATTTGATCAGGTCAAGACTGTTTTTTCATTTTTAGATTATTAAGGTGTTTCTTAATGACAGTAATAGGTACAGGTCTAAAATTGAAATTGTCTATATTGGGTCTTTGCAAATTTAGTGGGGCCTGATCCACATTTGTAGTTTCAGGATGTGTATAATTTATTAGCTTGGCAATCAGGGCAGTGGAGCATCCGACACAATAATTGTTAAAGGCATTTTCTACATCTAAGGGAAGTTGCAGGGTTTGGTTATCCACTTTGACAGTGGAGGGTTGGGAGTGGAGTCTGTAATTTATTTATGACTTTCCAAAAGTTTCTAGGGTTTGATATGTTATTGTTCAGATTTTCACAGAAATATTGAGCCTTGGACAATTTTGTTTGTTTTGTGCACATATTTCGCCATTGTCTATATGCACAGTTACCGCTTATAGGTCAAGTGATCGCTTGAACTCGACCACAATGAATCTTGAAACTGGTACATTTGGATGAGGCCAGCTGTGATTCCATTCATATGTGCCCCTTTTACTCTCACCTTACGCAGCGGGGCATGCAAATTCCAAACTTGTAAGTTTAATCTGTGCCATGGGAGGTTCTTGATGTCATTTAGAAAGGATTCAACTGGGTGGAATTGTTCCCACTTTGGGATATGTGAGGGTTTAGAGGCTTTAGTGATATTGGTCCAAAGCAGAATGTGCAACAACAAAAGCAAAGAAGGTACTTTAGGGTGAAGCACATCCACAGAGAAAAAAGTGAGATAAAACAATCTCAATATGACAACATACTCACATTTATTAGAGCTATGTTTAGCTCAAACATACCAGTATTGAGTACAACAATCTCTGCGCTATATGGGCTCCAGATGTCCTCAATGTGGATTTATATAAAGCATAAGAAAAATATAGTTCACTCTATTAACCATAACAGGTACTACTTACAGAGCAAAGAACAACATCATGCACAATCCAATCAGAGTAAGTGGTGCATCCCCCACTATGGAAAATAAGTTGTTGATCTTCCTTTCAAAAAGCTGCAAGAAAGACATACAATTAGGGCTCATAAAAACAAATTATATTTTGTTATATTATTCCAAAGCAAATAAAATAATAAGATTAATGCGTTAATGGCTTGAAATTGAGCTTTTTTCAAAGGAAGAGGCAAGGCTTGTCAGTCAAGGAGTTATAGCTGGTTGGTTTCTAAGTGAACCAATCACAGCAATCTGAATGACAATTGAAGGCATTGCAGGACCTTTATAAAGGCCTTTCCCATCCTGGATGTTAAGTCTGTGGACTTACATGGATACATTTAATTGTGGTGGATGTTTTATTTCTGTTTTGATGCTTTTTTTGTAGTTCTGATTTAGTAATATTTAAAATAAACAAACAAACAAATCAGAAATAAAAAAAAATATGCCCAACAATCCTGCAGTGGACATAACTCAATAATCAGTTATATTTATTGTATCAACAAGAAAATGCAGGAATAGATTATTAGCCTGATTTAAAATTTATCCAGGACTTGCAAGCAACATAGTGCTCTATCAGCTATTCTACTGCCATATGCAACAGGTAGCCTTCTGGAGGACAGTTTCCCTCCGACCCTACCACTCGGCCACCCACCCCAAGATCATGTCCTCATTTATAGATTGTCTCCCACACAACTTGAATTCTATGGAAATGACCAGTGCAAACAATGATCAGCACATCCTTACAATAATTTAACCCTTTAGAATACATCCCCTCTCTCCCTACAAATAGCTATATATCACACATCAATTCTATACACTTTTATTTAATTTTGTACTATTTATGGTTTGTTTTCATCTACGCACCTCATACCATATGTATATATACACAATACTGTGTAATAAAATAATGCTCTTGCACTCACGCTTTAGCGTCCCTTTGTAACTTGGTGCTAGCAAGCCAAGGCTGTATTATCCATTCTTCCAAGTAGGTGGCTGCACTCACAGATTCCTGATGAAAGTCCTCTATGTAGGACTGAAACGTTGATCGTCTTTTTTAACATTTATCAATAAATTTTGGACTTTTAAAATCCGTGAGTGCAGCTACCTACTTTATATATAAATATACATTTGTGGGTGTGTATGTGTACTTGTTTATTTCTACATATGTATTTTACTTTGTCTTGCCCTGCATTCCAAAAGCTAGTTGTTCCCAGCCCCACTCAACATTGTTAACTTAAATGTTATTCACCTATCTGCTTATCTCTAAAGACTTTCTCTGTTATTTCTGCATCCCCCCTTATTTTGATACCCACCCAAATGTCTTGCTTGACCAATCCTCACCTCCTCTGTGCATCTCCATTCCATAGCTTTATTGCAGCCCTCTCTGTCTTCCACAGTCTGAGTTAAAAGTTCCCTGCTGGAAACCAGAACAGTTCTCAGTTGCCCACCCACCCTACCCCAAGCTCTTTATTCCATTTGCTAGATAGAATCTCACAAACAATTTTAGTTAATTAGAAATGACAGCTACAAACACTACCTGCAATCAGAACACTCCTACACTCCCTTAATCCCTAACACTCTGTCCTCATTCTCCATACTTCTGCCCACACTGCTTTTTCAAAGTACTTACTCATTTGAGCAATGCTCTATCTTCTCCTCTTTCCCTTTTCTCTCTCTCAGCATCAAAATATCTCCTTACACCCACTTCCCTCAACAACACAATCACATCCACATTAATCCATCTCTGCTACACTCCCCCCTTCTCTCATCTCATCCCCTGCACTCATTTCTTTATTCTTTCGCTCCTGCTCCCACCCAATCTCATCCTAGACCCCGCCCATATAAAACCCATTCACACCTCCTGTCACTATCTCTCATCCTACTTCTAGCAGCTAGTGAAATCTCTCCCAATCCCGGGCCCTTCACCTCATCTGCTCAGACTAAAACAACTAGAAACCACACAAACCTCATCCAAATACCCTGCAGTTTATCCTTCTTTACCAACATTCACTGTGCACTCTGGAATGCTTGTTCCATCTGTAGCAATATTAAATCAACAGCCATACACAACCTCTTCATCTCTAATTCCCTCACACTACTAGCACTCACTGAGATACCGCTACTCTCTGATACTGCTACTCCATCTTCTTTATGTTTTGATGGACTACAATTCTCCCACACTCCCAGACTCAACTGTAAAGGAGGCGGTGTAGGCATCCTTCTCTCCCCTCAATGTACCTTTCAGCCTATCCTCCCCTGCCCTATCATTTACTTCCTTTGAAGTTCACGTTGTCCGCATATTTAAGCCCTTCTTCCTGGCTACCCCACTTTCTCTCCTCCAGCACCCCTTCCCTCATACTTGGAGACTTTAACATCTCAATCAACAACCTCAACTGCCCAGATGCCTCCCATCTGCTCTCTGTAACCTCCTCCTTCGGCCTCACACAGTGGTCGACTTCAGAAACTCATACAGCAGGAAACACTCTTGACCTCATCTTTACCAATCTCTGTACCACCTCTAATATCTCCATTGTTCCATTTCCTTTATCTGACCACCATCTGCTGAACTTTGACATCGGCATATCCCATACCCAAATCTCACCACCCTCAACGCTCCAATCTCGCACAACCTTGATCTTCAGCATTTCACCACCAAACTCCAAACTCTCCTTTTACCCACCTTAAATCTCACTTGCCCTAACTCTGCAATCTCACTCTACAACTCTACTCTCTCCTCTCAACTAGACATCATGGCAACTCCTACATTTAACCCCTTAAGGACACATGACATGTGTGACATGTCATGATTCCCTTTTATTCCAGAATTTTGGTCCTTAAGGGGTTAAACACAGCAAGTGTTCCCAATTACAACCCTGGCACACCAAGCCGATAAAATGTTCTAGAACTGCTGAACGCGGTTGGCCCCTTGAGGCCCCTACGCTCTGCCGAAGACCTGTGATGTACTCCCACACCTGATACTCGTCTCCAAGACTTCTCCAAGGTTGCACCTTTTCTGTGGAGCTCCCTTCTCCATTAGACTTTCACCCAGTCTCCACTCCTTCAAAAGATCTTTGAAAACATACTTCAGGAAAGCATATCATTTAAACTGTTAGCAGATTTTAATTTCCCGCTGCCCCCCTTGACTGCTCTCCTGCAACTGTCAAAAATAGCCTACTAAGTTCTCAGTGAATACTTTTCTAGCAGCCTATTTCATTACCTCTACTTATACCTTTTGTGTCACTATACCCCACTCCCTCTAGCATGTAAGCTCATTGAACAGGGCCCTCAACCCCTCTGTTCCCGTGTGTCCATTTGTCTGGTTACAATTACCTGTCTGTTAGTCCACCCATTGTACAGCACTACAGAATTTTGCTGGCACTATATAAATAATAAAATAATAATAATAATAATTAGGAATGTATCAAGGAGCTATCAACTGCAATACTGCTAAATGAGGCTAACCCCAAAAGTCTCATAACATCGGCAACCTTTGGCAACCCAGATATTGAGACTACATCTCCCTTGATGCTTTGTCAACATGACTGTATGAGCATTATATGAGATTTAGTACACAACATCTGGATTGCCTACCCCTGATATGAAATGTATCTTCTTATCACAACAGCTCCCTAATTTGTCACCCTTATGTGCGATTGCCATATCTATGAATATTAAATTTCCTAATTTGGTATCCTTAAATATGGAAAACCCAAATAAGGATACCAAACTAGAGAGTTATTTACTAAACAGCTGAAAGATCAAATTTATTAATTTTGATTGTTTTGCTGTGTTTAGTAGATAGCTCCCTCATTTTTAACCTAATGTGGGATTATTGTTTTTAAGATTTTAAGGCTAAACAGCACCTTAATTTGGTATCCTTGGAATAATGGCAATAATGGTTTCTGAATTTCTTTTTGGTTCTGAAATGTATTCGGATTGAATTTAAAATTACAATTCTGGATGGAATTTTGAAAAATTAATGAATTCAAATGAAAGGAATTAAAATAAAAATTTTCACCCATGTACATGGCTATGTCTTACACAAGAAATGCCTTGCAGGAGAAGCAGGAAATCTATGAATGATGCACAGTTCCTGCAGCTCTGCTTTCAATCATGGGAATTAACCCTTCAAAATCCACATGGCTGTACCTTAAACAACCTATTTCACATAGCCCAACATGTAACCACCCCCAAAACCTAATTACCCCCTTTCCTTAGTTTTATATATATCGACTCAATGCCTTAACCCTTGGTTTAACTCCTCTTAAACACTAAACACATCAAGTACCCCAAAACTAAATGTATCCCAACTCTAGTCCTAAACTCAATAATCCTAAACAACCATGAACAGGGATCGTAAACACCACCTGTACCCAAATACTATATTTAACCCCACTCTAACATCATTTAGGCCATAACTGTAACCTCTCTCAACTGTAAACACCCTATAAAATCTAACTCTGACATTAACCCCTCTCTAACTTTATACCTCCATTTGTGATAAATCTAAAATTATCTTTAACTCTGGATCAGGGTTAAATTATCTTTAACCCCAAAGCAGCTGTATACACAACACATTACAATCAGAAATAGACATATACAAGTTCATCTACGTATGCAATTGTTACATTTAAATATGTTTTGGGTTTTTTTTTTGCGGAAGGGCAGGAGGTTGCATGGGGAACTTTTGAATTATGTGCCTGCAGGCATCAGACATGTAAATCTAACCATGCAGAGAATCATGGGTGTTACAGTTCAGGAACATCTGGAGGACAGAGTTGGAGACTGCTATGAAGGTTATTATTTATTGAGCTCTTATGCTAAATGTAACATCACATATTCAAAATCATACTTAAAACTAAGACTAGTTTAGACTTTAATTGCACATCTAACACAAATAATTAAAACACATTCCATGCAGTCAATAACATGCTAAAAGAATTCAGAATGCATAAATCAAAGCAACAAAAAATAAATTGTGATTTATTGAACAGTACGTATTGTAACACATATGAAAATAGATTATTTTTATAACAAAAGAACAATGCTTTGTGAACCAATGTGTCTTAAGTAAATATTTTGGTAATAGGTAGGATAAATATTCAGTTCTATTAATTTCTTTGAGCTCTAATGAGCCTTTCAGATCATTATGTTCTATTTTTTTGTTGCTCACTTTAGGAACGGTTGAATGGAACTATCTGGTTTAGAAGATGAGGCTGACTGATTACTGTAATTCATAGGGCCTTAATTAGCTGCACAAACCATTAGCTACAATTAGACTATTATAAAACACTTGATGCTCTAAGTCAACCATGGGGGCTCATTGATTCATGTGGCAGATAGAGAAGGAGGGTTGAGCATATCAAGATCACTATTATAGAATCATTTTTTGATTTAAGATGTTGGAAATAGCACCTCAGAATTAATCTCAATAGTTGTCTAATTTATGTTGGTGGATTGTAAATTTCTTGTTGAATGCCACCGTCACTAAATGTGATACCTGAGGAAGCAGTTTTAATGTCAGTGCCTGAAGCTTCAAAGCCATATGTCATAAAACACTAAACACTAGGATTAAATATTTCCTTTGGGACATTTATTCTTTCTATGCAAAGGGCTGCGGATCTCACTTACGCTTTATGATCCCTTAATAATAACGATAAAGATGTGCAAAACAATTCTTTGATAGTTCTGAAAGGTTACGTTATTTAAAGTAGCACAAGTTATGACAATCATTGCTAATTTTTAAGATCACAAGAGTTGTGGTCATTTAAGTACTAATATGTGACATGAGACTTGTTTGATGTTGCTAAATCAATGGACTTGCATGTTTTGTTAATAAAATGTATTTTTAGATTTCCAAGTAAAATTCCCAGCATAACCATTTGAATTTAAATAGCTGAATGGCTTAAAGAGCTGAAAACTCAGGATCAAATAAATAATCAAATGGGTAAATATTTGATAGGAAATGTCCAAAAGATATGGCTAAAATGATATTTAATAATATTAATAAATGCAATATTTATAGATAGATAACTAGATAGATACATAGAAGATAGATGCCTGATCCCACCTTAAAACATAAATATATTATGGGTGCTGCTGGGGCCAATATATAAGATCCAATATATAACATCCAACGCACTCACTCATTCACTAAACAGCAATTTCAAAGCTCATAGAACGTTATAGTTTTTGTATTATTCCCCCTCTCCCCCCCACCAGATTAGGCAAAAACAATGGGGTTTTAGTTACAATATATGATCATACACTGCATAAGCCTGCCACAACGCCAATGTGCCCTATTTTTGGCAGGTCCTATTCTAGCAACCTAATGTCTGCTCTTATGAGATTAACCCACTTTCTTGGGAAATCCCTCCTTCTGCAGTTCTTTACACAGCATGGTTAAATAAAGCCCTGTTGGCTTCAGATTAAATATTTGTGCAGAAGTCACTTTAGCCACAGGGACTTACACCAAGTGTATTGGCAGTGTTTCATAGCAAAATGCACATGTAGACTCCAGACACCATGACCACTGCAAATTAGTGAAGTGATTGTAGTAACCATTTAAAAGCATAACACTTGTAGAGCATGCTAAAAAGGATACAATTTCCAAAATATTGAAATTATATGTTAATTACAGCAGGTTGTATAGCATGAGATTTTCTTTTAAATAATTAGAAATAAACCTTTTATAAAAATGTACTCAGTATGCATCACTGTTGCCATGCCATTATTATTTTAAAGATTAATTAAATTAATTTTAATTTACACTAATAGCAGAACTATTTTGGTTAAATATATTTAACCTCTTCAAATGTGTTTCCATCTGCTCTCTGTATTTGCATTATTTTGTAGCATGACTTAATCATTACATTTTTACAGTAACCTTTCAATTTTTTTAGGCAAAACAAGGATACAAAGAAAGAGGAGGTCAAAAACACAGCAACAAACATTAATTTAATGAGGGTAGATCTGAGAAGACTTATATGACTCCTATGGTATCCAAATATGATATATTTAATTTTAGATTATTGTTTAATCTATGTGTCATTTTCTCATAAGTTTTTTTTTTGCTAAATTGTGGATCTTTAACTGAAACTGCAGTGTTTTGTCTGATTCCAGCCTTTAGCTATACATACGTTTGTTGGTAAGAAAAAAATATAAGAATTTGCCATTAGACTAACTACGTTTTATGAAAAATACGCAACATTGCTGTTTCAGGGCTAGGAGAGACTGGAACTGAAATTATTTTCATATTGCACCAACTGATCAAGCATGTATGTGCAAAGAGACTAAGACAAGGTCATGGTTTGGTGAATTATTCATCCTGGCTAGAACTTATAAACTAAAGGGTCAGTAAGGACTAATATTCAAAGAGTATTAATTAATATGGAATATACATTTTACAGACAAAATAAGACAAAGTTATCCTCTTACAATAAGCAGTAGATTTGTACTGCTATTCGGCCAAGTTCGGGGTGAACTGATCGGACAAAGTTACCAAATAACTTATGTAAGCCCAAACATGTTAATTTCAGTTCTTGATTCAGAGTGCCTTAGTGTCTTTTTTTGTAATTGGGTAAATAAGCAGACTATTTTCCCATGATGGATGTGAGGTCTGCCTAATCATCCACATCCAAATACTGTACAAAGTGTCGGATTTGAAAAATTCGCCAAACGCTGGTTTTAACAAAATTCAGAAGCAAATCCACAAATTATCATTCACTTGACTTTAAATAAAAAGTATATGGGGTTAATAAGACCCTCATATTACTAAAAAGGTGGCATTTCACCTGCCTATGATTCCACTTGCCAATAATAATTTAATAATAATATGAAAGGACATTAGGCATCCTTTCAATACACAACCATTAGTGGCAAGTTATGTCCCTAATTATAATATTCAGTCTAGTACCCCCCTAGGCCCCATCTCATGAGTGTCTGATAGTTTACTAAATAAGCAAACAGGGGGTGGTGGACATGCCACTACCCACCTCTTAAAATAGTGGTTTCCCTCGCTAAATAAAAATTAAAATAAAAATACTCCTGCTGCTGCTCCCCGTCCCCCTTTTTAAATGCCTTTCATTGTCATGGCTGAGTCTTGGCTATACCTACAACCTCTGCAGATGTAGTTTGGAGAAGCTGATTGGGCGTCGTTATTTTCCACACTTAAGGACAATCACAAAAAGTGAGTGAACAAAGTGAGTGTGCATAGGCAATTGACAACCAACTCACCCTTCCACCCAGAACAAAGCTTTTCCACAAACCTTTCATTCAATGTGGGAATAAACAGGGGTCTATTAACAATTTCTACCAACTGAGTTTGCAGAGGTAAAATATACCACAAAACTAAGCCATGCAGGACAAAAAAGTAACAATAAAAGGCATTTGAAAAAAAAGGGAGTAATTTAATTTGAAAAAAGGGGATTTTTCAATAAATAAAAGAATGGGCAATTAATTACCCACTCACCTATTCCACCTTTTACTTTTTTGAAAAATCTCCTTTTTTCAAATTAATTTACCGCTGCTGCTGCTAGGCCACTGAACTACTGAAGGATGTTCACTCTCTATTAATTAATAATCATAATTGGCATTGCAAAAATGCCTGGTATTGCATAGCTGTTAGGCCACACAATATTGTAGCTGTGTACAGTATGTATGTCAGCACATTGTCACAATTTGTCCAGATGTTTTGGCTGTCCAAATTGTCAGTGGCTTGCAGTGTATTTTTTTTTAAATATGTCCAAAATGCTTTCTCAAACTTTTCTCAAATACTTTATTGACTGTCAAGCAAATACAAATTATAATAAAAAAAAAAAAATAGTTTTGTGGTCCAGATTTAAATATGTAGTAAGCCCATGTAATAGTCTGAAAGGCTTTCTTCTTACAAATGTCTTTGTATGTCGAAAAGTTCACACACTCATACTCCAAAAAGCAAGCTTTGTAAATTCTAATGTCTCGCTAGTACTATGAACATGGAACTGGGAAAGGCTTTCCATTAGTGTCTTGTTTGTCATCTGAAGATCATAACTAAACTACACTCCTGCTGCTTATGTTTCAGCATTTATTGCTTGATTGTCACGGCCAGATACAACAACAAGCAGAAAGGTATTTGTCTTGAGTTGCAGAAAACTCTATTTGCTATCATGTAAACTCTGTACATCATTAAAGGACCACTATAGGCACCCAGACCACTTCAGCTTAATGAGGTGGTCTGGGTGCCGGGTCCAGCTAGGTTTAACCCTTTTTTCTATAAACATAGCAGTTTCAGAGAAACTGCTATGTTTATATTAGGGTTAATCCAGCCTCTAGAGGCTGTCTCATTGACAGCTGCTAGAGGGCTTCCGCGCTTCTCACTGTGATTTTCACAGTGAGAAGATGCCAGCGTCCATAGGAAAGCATTGTGAATGCTTTCCTATGGACTGGCTGAATGTGCGCGCAGCTCCTGCCGCGCATGCGCATGCAGCCGAAGAGGAGGAGAGGAGGCGGAGAGGAGGAGGAGAGCTCCCCGCCCGGCGCTAGAGAAAGAAGTAAGTTTAACCCCTTCCTCCGCCCAGAGCCTGGTGGGAGTGGGACTATAGTATCTTTTCCTGGCACTATAGTGGTCCTTTAATTTCGTGCACATCCAGATTATTTTTGTGTATCTTCTACGTACTTGCCTCATTGAGTGTGCTCACATAACTTTTTATCTTATGCATTGGGATAGTATGGATTTTGGTTTTGGGACAGTAGTTACATTAAGGAATGCATGAAACATATATTTCCTCTTATGGATTACTCAAATGTAATTCAATGTAGGAACACGAAAAACCTGTGCAGATGTACTGATTTGAGAGAATATTTTGGTAGGGGACATTGTCAGTGAACCCAAAGAGAGATTATCAAGATGGAAAGTAGAGAAGTTTATTTTCATTAAAGTGATTGACAGATATAATGAGTCCTCATCCAAAAATAAAAATCAATTATAGGAGCTTGTCAAGTAAGGATGAGCTTCTAGTCCTTGGGGAATATGGAAAAAGATGACATTTCCACATATTGAGGGATTTGTTAATATCAGGCTGAAGAGCAGTGTCACAATCATGGTCTACATTATTCACATAATAGAAAATTACTATATACAATCTTACTAATGCAGGAATTCTACACTCAGAGCAAGGCTTTACACAAAACAATGTCGTACGCGGTGTCTGTAACCGATAAAACAGAAAGACGTACTTGAAAATGAGCGAAATCTCAATGTATCCATCCTGGTAAAATATTTTATAAACAAAATAAATGAATGTTACTAATTACTTATTTATTCTATGTCTGATATTACCAGACAGAAAGATGACTTGAACCTTAATTCTGTTACCTGTCTTTGAATATTTAAAGTATTTGAAATTAGGCTGTATAATTAAAGGATATATGTTATTATTTTATTTAGCGCTAGACAACATAGTTGACACATTAAATTTGTAATTGTTCTTTACATTTCTGCTATACTTTGTTAGCAAGTAATTACTAACCAATATTTTGGACTTGGGTTGCAGATAACAATAATTTTTCTCTTTTGTGTTTTAGGTGTGTTGAGCAAAACATGTTTGTGGTGTGATCATCTACAAATATTTTTCATTTCATTTGCAAAAGTAAACGACACAGTACATGACTTAAAGCAGGGGTGCCTGAAAGGTAGATCCCTAGATGTTGTAGAACTACAACTCCCATGATGCTTTGCATGCCTTTTGGAATGCCTTTAGAATGGGTACCGTGCCACTTCCAATGTTGTCTGGCTATCATTCTGTTGCATAAACCAGATGCCAATCCAGCTATTTATGCACTCAAAACCAATTTATAAAACTCTGCATAATAAATATGCTGAGAATTAACATTAGCCAGCCCAGATCTTCGATTCTAGGTTGACTAGTGATTCTGTCCGAGGTGGTTGTACATCTGGCAGTTAACATATCTCTGTATGTGAAGAGTTTCATACCTAAACACTGGACATACAGGCTCATTTTACCATGAAAACACTGAGGTGGTCATGGTGCTTAGAGTAACCCTTTAACTCATTTTTTCATCAAGTTATTATGTTGTTTGGAAGGGCAATCAACATTTTGGTGTATCGATACTATTCACTGTTTCTACCACTACTGAATAAATCTGTAGGGGCCAAGTCTTTCAGGATACTTAGTGATGAGGTGTAAGAGAAGGGTTGGATGTGCAGGCTAGGTTTTACTGTCACCACGATCCACCACAGAGCTGCAGGATAAAACTGTGTAAAAATCTGTAAAATCCAGTCCAGCCTTCATGAGAATAAATGAAAGTGATAGCTCATTGAGCCAAAATAAGCAATTAATCAGAGACTGAGATCCTGAGATTGCCTCAAACTGATAATTTTTGCCATTCAAATTGTCACAGCAAAAAATTCAAATTCCATTTAAATTAACTTTCAAGTAATTCACATGGTAATGAATACCATGATAGTACATTTGCACCTACCGGTGTCTTGTGTGTAGAACACAGTATTACCATGTCCCTATCCTCCTAAAAATTAAACATCATTATACCTGTCATGCCATTTGATCATTTTGGCAGTGGAGGAGATGATTTAAGAAGTGAAGACAATACGAACATTCATCTATAGAGAGAACCTTATAATATATCATCATGCACCTATTGGCTTGGACCAGTGGCGTACACACAACCCATAGGGCCCCGGTGCGAAAACTGATCCATGGGCCCCCCCCCGTGCTTACTCTGTGCGGGCCTGGGCTTATGCATAGGTGGTACATGGTCCCAGTAAGGCTAGCAAAGTTCTCCCTTTCAAATTCTTCAGTTTGAATACTGCGACGGCGGTATGTACACCAGTGCATGCAGATAGACATACACTCAAAGGACCACTACAGACAAGCACATCAGCTCAATGAAGTGGTCTGGGTGCCAGGTCCCTTTAGTTTTAACCCTGCAGCTGAAAACATAGCAGTTTCAGAGAAACTGCTATGTTTCACTGAGGGTTAATCCAGCCTCTAGTGGCTGTCTCATTGACAGCCGCTAGAGGAGCTTCCACGATTCTCACTGTGAAAATCACAGTGAGAAGACATAGTAATGCTTTCCTATAGGCGGTTTGAATGCGCGGGCGGCTCTTGCCGCGCATGCGCATTCGGAGCTGAGAGGCGGATCGGGGCAGAGGGATCCCCAGCGCCAAGGGAATCCGGCACTGGAGAAAGGTAAGTGCTGAAGACACACACACTCCCACGAACAGACGCATACACACTAGCTAACAGACACACACACACACACACTCTCACAAACAGACGCATACACACTAGCTAACGGACACACACATTTACTGACAGACACGCACTCAGTGACAGACATACATACACACTCACTGACAGACATATACACACTCACTTACAAAACATACACTCACTAACAGACACCAAACAGACTCACTAACAGACGCACACAAACTAACACACTCAGCAACACACACACTAACACCATCACAGACACACAAAAACTAACACTAGCACACACACACTCTAACACTAACACACAAACACACTCTAACACTAACAATCACACACTCTAACACACACACACACACACACACTAACACACACACTCTAACACACACACATTAACACACACACACACACTAACACACACACACACTCTAACACACACACTCTAACACTCATACACACACACACACTTTTAAAAAAAATTTAATCCCCCAGGCTCCCTACCTTTGGGAGTGCTGAGGGGATTCCCTGGGGTCCAGTGGTGTTGCTGGGCGGCCGGTCACTGGGCGGGTGCACAAGGGAGCACTCTCCCCTGACTGCTCCCTGTTCAGCTCCCTCGCGCGCTGTGTACTGATGCTGGAGCTGGAATGTGACGTCATATTTCGGCTCCGGCATCAGTACACAGTGCGCGAGGGAGCTGAGCAGAGAGCGCTCAGCCAGGGAGAGTGCTCCCTTGCGCGCCCACCCGGTGACACCAGGGCCAACCTTGGGGGGCCCTGAGGTGGCCAGCTCCTGGGCCCCCGAGGAGAAGAGGCTGGCCACACTGGGTACATACTGGGTCGCAGGCCGGCCGGGCCCGGTCGCGGCCGCGACCCCTGCGACCCCGGTATGTACGTCACTGGCTTGGACAATGGTGAATAATATGTATATTATGCAAAGAATGGCTACTAGTAGCAGTGAACAGAAAAATTACACGTGCATTGCAAAATATAGATCAATTTGCCAATTTGGAAAAAAAAATTAAATTGTGGTGTTTTATTAAACTGGCTACACTGGCTTAGAAGTTGCAATACCTTTGTTATTTTTGTCTAAACTTGCTATATTGTTTTGATACCATTGTCAGTTTAAAGTTTAGTGTATATTCCTCCCATAATGCACAGCCATCAAACAGACAGAATAGGCGTTCTTGGCTATGTAGACCAAGAGGCCAAATGTAGCAATCATTCTCTATGTTTTATCTATTCTTGCTAGTTAATGCTTTAACTAGACCAAAACTAGCAAAGTTTTTCACTAAAGTGAAAATTTTAAGTACTCTCAAAGGTAATTTCACATTTAAGGTAAAAGTAACTGAAGTGGAAACATTCTCAATGTCACCTATACTTTTATTTCAGCTACTCTGACCATAACATTTCTAAATAACTTTGAATTCTAACTTTAGTAAATAAACCTGTAATTGTCTTTAGAAAAAATCTGAAAAAAAAAATTTTTTTTTTTACACTGACTTACTTGTCAAGAGTCCTGGAACCCGAGGGAAAATTTTCAATTATGAGCCCCTTTCTTGTTGTTTTTTTTCAATGGGTCCAGAAGCACAATGTGTGTATTCTATGAAAAAATGGTATACTTATTTTTTTTTTCAATTTATTTATTTATAGTTTGCATACCAATATTTTTTTTCCACATAAAATACGGACATATCATACAAGAAAAAAAAAAGAAAAAAGGCAATATGCTCATCATATGAAATCTATAACACATCCCATACAAGCATGGGAGTATCCGCAAGCTTATTGATTGGGCATATAACCCTAACTCTAAAACGTGTACAAACTACATTAAACATTACAACAAAGACAATGCTCTTTTAGGCCTCCATATCAAGTGTGCCAATCCTTTCTAATAATTCCCTATAAATAGATATATTTCTAAACCTCTAACGAACTATTTATATTTAACAAAGCAATTTCTGTTTTTTTGATAACCATTCTACCAATAATATCCTTTATAGTTTTAAACACAAGATCCCAAAATTGAGTCAGTCTGGGGCAACTCCACCATATGTGATGCATGGTTCCCTCCTGTTTCAAACAGCTCCAACAAGCTGAAGAATTTGAAAGGGAGAACTTTGCTAGCCTTACTGGGACCATGTACCACCTATGCATAACCTTGACTTGTGTCTCAAGGATATTGAGACAATGAATATGTTTTTTTAAGTTTAAAAATCATAGAATCCCATTCCTTATAGTTAATGGAGATGGCAATTTTCCCATTGATTCGCAGCAGATAATTTCAAAATAGTAATTTTCAAATTTAGTAATTCCATAGCATTAGAGATAGGGAATTTATGACTTATACCATTAAATGTTTTCTTAAGTAAATTGGTTATAACTTTGTTCGGTTTTAATAGATGTGCTTTAAGAAACTCTTGGACTCAAAGGTATGTAAATATTTATCGATGAGAAAGATTCAATTTCTGTGTCAGTATATCAAAAGGCAATAACTGATAATTCTCACATAGTTCCCTAATTGTATAATCACTTTGATTTGTCCACCTCTTTAGGTCTATGTCCGGCATTATTGTCTCTAATATTCTAAACTTAGAGCCCTTGAAAATCTTATTGTTAATTTTTGGATGTTTCTTGATAGCTAGCCATTCTTTCAAAGTTTGTAATAATATTAGTGATTTCTCAGTGTCATATGGTGGTTTCTTACTTACTAAATCATTCCACAGCAGGAAAGCAAGATTATCCATGCCTACCCTACTTACTTCCAACTTATACCATGCCTGATCTTTCAAATCACTAACTTGTAGTTTATGGGCATGGACTGATAAGTGTTTGTAATAAGCGGATATCCTATTCCTCCCTGATGGTCATTTTTGGATAAGGTCCTAGTATCTATTCAGGGTCTTTTCCCTCTCCAGATGTAATTGGTAAAGGTGGACTGCACAATATCTAACCATTGATTTGGGATTGCTAAAGGGATCATGCAAAATAAGTATGCCCACTTGGGGAGGATATAAGCTTTGATAGTATTAATTCCCCCCCAGCAAGAAATTTCATTACATCTTCATTCCCTTAATAACATGTTAGTGTGTTTAATAAGTCTTAGAAAATGTACCTCCATTATGTATCTTGGATCAGCAGTAATATCAATGCCAAAATATCTCATAGCCTCAGGTGCCCAAGTAAAATCAAAATCCTTTTTAAGTTTTGTAAGGTTGTCTGCATCGATATTTGAGATTAGAACCAAAGTTGTATTCATATTTAATTTATAGTTTGATGCTATACTATAGCTTTTGAATTTCTGAATTAAATGGGGGAGAGAAGAAAATGGGTCTGTTACAGAAATAAGGATGTCGTCGGGATATAGGCATAACTTTAATTCCCCATCTTTTGTGACAATTTTATTCTTCATAAGTATTTTTATGGGTATTTCATGCAAACTACATTAAACATTACAACAAAGACAATGCTCTTTTAGGCCTCCATATCAAGTGTGCCAATCCTTTCTAATAATTCCCTATAAATAGACATATTTCTAAACCCCTAATGAACTTATACCATTAAATGTTTTCTTAAGTAAATTGGTTATAACTTTGTTCGGTTTTAATAGATGTGCTTTAAGAAACCCTTGGACTCAAAGGTATGTAAATATTTATCGATGAGAAAGATTAAATTTCTGTGTCAGTATATCAAAAGGCAATAACTGATAATTCTCACTGAGCATCAGCAGTGCTTTGCATATGTATAAACTTGTAGGGCTGCTTTTATCTTGGCATTCTTAAATTGCAAAATGGGACACCTCTTTCATGACAAATTGCATCAGCGACTTTGCCCCTTCCACCCCAGCCCTTCCTGACCGAAAATGCATTTTAAAATAAATATATAATGCTATGTTTCTACTTTCAAATTATAAATAGCTGAGAAGAAAATAGGGCCTAGAAGCCTACTTAGGAAAATTACCATAGCCTGACTGTTTAGTGAATAAGCCCACATAACAGCACAAATGCAACATTTTGCCTTGATTTTGTAAAATAATATGTAATATTTTACTTGGGCACATTAATGTTGATATGTTTAAATCGACATATAAAATAAATAAAAGAAAATATCTTGTTTATGCTGTAATGGTTTGTAAAACAAATAACATTTATTTATTTAGTTTTATTTGGGAAATATGTTTTGAGAAGTTTGGATTTTTAGTCTGGCTCATTGAAGCTGCAAGCTTCTCTCTGACTATTAGACATTGTGGATATTAGTTAGAGTGCCTGCCAGGAGGACTATTAGAGAGTATCGTATGTCTTTGAAGTTCTCAGGCTCAGATTCATATTAGTCAACCTGTCAGAGTGAGCTATCTTCTCCTTCAGGGAAGAATTTATGATGCATATATATGACATGCCAGCTGAACAGATATTAGATGAATCTCGGTAGGATAAATGAAGAAGTAGCGTCATCAAGCTACAGCTTAGGCCGGATGCTACAAATTACATGGCCAAAAATGAGGACTCATGGGTAATTTTTCAATTTAATAGGTTTTGACTCATTCTACATTTTAATCTCCAAACAATGCATTGTAATATTTATGCTACATATATTATCAGTGCGCTGTATCTCTTTTCAGTGCTTAAGGTATGAATTCAATTTAAATTATTTTGCTGTTTTAGTGATAAAGAAATAATAAGCTATTTTTTTTTCTGTAGGTAAAATACATACATATATATATATATATATATATATATATATATATATATATATATTGATATAGATACCCGTTTAATCTTAAATGACTAACATGGTCATATTTCATCTAGGTCATTATTTTAATGTGGACTTGTGTCTAGTAAATTTAAAGGGATACTTTAATCATCAGAACAACTACAGCTTATTGCATTTGTTCTGTTGAGTATAATCAGTCCCTGCAGGCTTTTTGCAGTAAACACTGTCTTTTCAGAGATTTATACTAGAGGTGTATCCTGGGGCAATGCTGATCAGTGTGCAGCACTTACATTCAGTGTATCCACCCATGATCTGCATGAAGACACTGAACTTTCCTCACCCATCTGCATGAAGACACTGAACATTCCTCATAGAGTAAGAGAGGTGGGGACGGAGCTGACAACAGAGGCAGAGCTAAATCGACAGTGGGGGTGGAACTAAATGTGACCTTCACCCACTGCTGTTACGTTACTGCTGCACACTGAGGAGAAGCAGGAAGGAGTGTGTGTGACTTTCTGCCTGTGATTGTATAATGCTGGCTGTAACAGGGGGTGTGTGGCTAGCTGCCTGTGACTGTGTGTGACTGTGTGCCTGTAATTGTGTGTGTGTGTGTGTGTGACTGTCTGTAACTGTGTGTGTTTGTGTTTGTGTGTGACTGCCTTCCTGTAACTGTGTGTGTGACTGTGTGCAAGTGACTGTCTCTGGGACTGTGTGCATGTGGCTGTATTTGACATTATATGTGTATTACTGTGTGCCTCTAACTGTGTTTCTGACGGTGAAACTGTGTGCATGTGACACTGCAAAAAATACACATCTGCATTCACACAATGGCCTACGTGCATTTTTATTTTTTAATCTGAATTAAAAAGCCATTACAAATAACACACACAGTCAACACACATATCACACACCCATAACAAATATAAAACAAAGAAGCAGAGGGGCAGACCAGATTCTCAGCACACTGGACCACCAGAGATCAGCATGCCCTCTTCCCTACAAGATAACAACATGGAAGGGGAAATTGAGATTTGTTTTTTTATTTTTTGTAATAATTATTAATTTAACAAAGCCCCCTTTACAAACACTGCACACCCCTATACACATACTACATACGACCAGGGAGGGGAGCGGTGTAGATTTTTGCACAGGATGCCTAAAGGCCAAAGTCCGGTCCTGTTTGTAGTATTTTTGTATAAAACACACAAATGCGTAAAGACAATAACACACACAGCATTGTATGCAGGACAAGCAAATAAGTTGTGTTCAGCTGTATCTGTGACACCATTGACTTGCTTACACATGTTTATCAGGCACTTATAAAGTTACAGGTAAAAATTAGGACCTAAGAGGTTTGCCTTGACGTGGCAGGTGGGCTTACATCTAATGGCCATTGTAGTGGTAATTAAATCCTCCAGTTATTTAAATGTGCACAGGGATTTGGGAGAGTGCGCAAGTAACTATTTTCTATGGTTTTTATTGTATGTATTGTGGCTGATGTGTACTTTGGTCATTGCTGCCGCCCAGGAGTGATGAGAGTCTGAGCTCAGGACTTATTTTTGTGTATTTGTATTTGCTTTTGTATCACACAGCTATGTTACAATGCTGCCACCCAACCCATGTGTTCCTTATTAAGGGTTAATAAGTTTGCTGGGGTTTAGAAAAATACCCATCTCTGTCTCATTAGAGATTTTTTTTTTTTTGCCTGAAGCTGAAGGAAGCAAGGTGACTGGTTAGTGTAGGACCCACCTAAGAGGTTTCCCTTGACAGGGCAGGTGGGCTTACATCTAATGGCCATTGGAGTGGTACAAAAACTGCCAGGTTTTTAAATATGTGTAAAGATTAGAATAGTGCACATGTCATTATTTTCTTTACAATGTGGAGGTACACAGCAGAGATTGCACACCTTAGAGGTAAGTCTTTTTATGTCTATATATAACTTTATATAACTAATTCTTTAGTTTATTTTGATTTAGCTGTCCTGAAGAATGTTCTGAATAGAAACTGAAATGTTGATATTTTATTTTATTATGGAATAAAGGATAATTATTGGAAGTTCCAGAGTTCTGGTTACATATTCTATTATATCTATGTGTGTATATATATATATATATATACACAAACACTAAATCTAAAATTGATCATACATGCAGCTTATTTTTAAGACTGAAAGTTATAAAATGCATATAAATTGTAATGTGCATTCCTCGGTCAGAACAGCAATTAGTACAGCACAAGGATTTAGCAAATTGACATTTATTTATAAAATATTTTACCAGGAAAGATACATTGAGATTTCTCTTGTTTTCAAGTATGTCCTGGGTCCACAAATCATTGCATTGTTACAATTAGGGTACAATAAAATACAAAAACAATATTAATACACAATAAATACAAAATTTAACATAGAACAGGCAGGAAATATATAATCAACCATGACTGGTGCATTCTGTTTTGAGGTATGTAGAGAGGGATCTCTTAAAGGACTTTAGGCTTTGGGAAGATTTTAACCCCTTAAGGACACACGACGGAAATATTACATCATGATTCCCTTTTATTCCAGAAGTTGTGTCCTTAAGGGGTTAAATTGTGCGGGAGGTCGTTCCACGATTGTGGTGCTCTGTAGGAGAAGGAGGATTGGGCTGCTTTCTTTTTGTATTGAGGTAGACTAAGTAAAGTGTTGGTACTGGATCGGAGGTTATAGGAAGTGGGAACAGCTGAGGAAAGTATTGTGTTCAGGTAGGGTGGGAGTTTCCCAAAAAAGCTCTTAAACACAAGGCTGGAAAGATGAAGGGTGCGTCTGGATTCCAGCGACAGCCAGTTTAGTTCTTTTAGCATGTCACAAACTAATCATTGGATTAATACAGAACTGTAAAAAGTTGAATGTAATCCACAAAATGTGTTGTTTTTTTTAATAAGTGTCGGCATTAAAATTGCGTTTCCCATCTGGCAATTGGCTAAAATTAATAAAATAATTTGGCTAGAGGCATGCATTTCTCACTAGTAATGCTTCATGTAAATGTGACATGTGTAAGCTGATGATGACGGTAAAAAGATAAGAAAAGTAGATGCACTTTTGAAATTATTTTCTCCATGAAGGATGACTTTGCACAAAAAAGAATGGGAACCACTGGTCTACGATACCAAATTTCTTCCATCTTGCATGTTTTTGCCTTAAAGGGACACTATAGTAACCAGAACAACGATGGCGTAATGTAGTTTTTCTGATGTCTATAGTCTGTCCAGTGGCAATACTAAAATAGAGAGGGCCTTGATGCAGCAAATGTTTTGGGGCCCCCTATCGCAAGGATGGACAAAAAGATAAATTCACATCTGTAGTACAACTCCCACTATTCTTTGCCAGGTGGACATCAATTTACCCATCCTTACAGGGTTGTACCTTCAATGAGAACTGTTTGTATGTTTGAATATAAGCCTGTTTTTGTATGGCGTATGTGGGTGTGAATGTAGGCATGTATTTGTGTGTAGTGTTGTGTTGTGTGTTTATATATACTGTTGCCATTTAAAAGCAGTAGTTTATTTGTGCAAAGTGTTTGGCTTTGAATACAGGGGTGTATTTGTGTGTAGTGTAGGAGTCTGAATGCTGAGATGTATATACATAAACATATACACTTTGACACACACATATACAGATACACAGTCACATCCAGATACACAGACACACAGATAAACACACAGACACACATGCAGATACAGATACACACTAACACACATACAGACACACAGATGCACAGCTACACACACTGACACGCATGCAAATACACAGACACACTAATACACTTACAGACACACAGATAAACAGATGCGAAACTGACACACATGCAGATAGAGGCACACATATACACACAAAGATCAGATTAATTTATTTAGCCACTCCTCTGCTTCCATACCTTTTAGACCTTGGAGTATCGTGGCATCTGGCTGAGTATGTTGGGGGTCTGCTCTCCCTTCTCTCTGGTCCTTGCTCTCAGTCTTCCTCCTCTATGTTAGTCTAATACAATAGGTATCATTGTATACTGTATTGTATACTGCAATACTCCCCTCTGTTCAAAGATTGCCATCAGTTGGCCCTAAATGCATGGACCATCAGATGGGCCCTCTGAGCTTGCGGGCCCATCTGATGGTCCACTGGCAGGAGTTCCACCGCTGAGTCTGTCCCAGCAGGCTTTTTTCAGAGAAAAAAACAGAGTTTTGATTACCGTCTAGTAACAACTCACACAGAAAACCACCAGAGGTTCTTCTTAGGTCAGTGCTGCACAGTGTGCAGTCCTGACTGATTTGCTGAACACTTCCCATAGAGATGCGTTGATTCAATGCAACTCTACGAGGAGATGCTGATTGGTGCAGCATGGCATTTTGTCATGCATGTCCAATAGCCTTCTAGTGCTCTTCTATGGGAATGCATTGGATTTGCTGAGATCATCAAATTTGGTGAGGGCAGCTGCAACGAGACCAGGACAGCACTGGAAAAAAGGTGAGTAAAATGTTGAATAAAATCAAGAGAGGGGATGGTAACCTAAACAGTGGTTTTACCACTATAGTGTTCCTTTAAGTCAAGTATCAACTCACTACAACTTAATGTTTAATGTATAAAGCATTGTCTAATTCTTTTTTGATGTTGTTGTTTTAACAAGTTAAAAAGAAACACTTATGCATTTATAAAGATTAAAAAATGTGTATGTAGCATATTTTTTCTGACTTTTTATTATCTGCAGTGAAAGTAAGTACCAAACAACTTCTAATTTAAAATGAGAGGTTTTAAGTGGTGAATATTAAAAATTGAAAATCAGAATATGATTTATTATGAGGAATTAGATAAAGTGCTTAACCAAGCTCACTTATCTGTAATTTTATATCAATGAATAAGGCAGCTTTGGAATTAGAAAACAGACATATGTGTATCACAAGCAATTAGAAAGACGAAAACATAAAAAATTCAGCACAGATCATTTGTTGATTGCTTCAGTTATTACTTATTCAAATTACTTCTGATTCTAATTAGAAAGTATTAAAAATTATTGTAATTTTCAAACATTTTAAACTATTCTAAGAAATATAAATGCAGATGGTTTCTTCCAATAAAACTTGTAAGTGTAGCTTATCAGACTAATCTAGGAATCTAGAATGATAATTTTACTATACTTATCTCAAACAAACACAAATCTTAGTTTCATGACAATATCATAATTCTGAGTTTTTAATGGAATTTACATGGATTTACTATTTTGTATTCTCTAAGTTATAGATGATCCACTTGTCATATGTATGAGATAGTCAGGTAATGAGGTATCTATTAACTAAACAGTGAGCTAGAATGAGTAGATAAATGCGTTGATTGAGTCTCACTTTAATAGCACCTGTGACCAAAAGCTTGTTTATGCAGAGACAAACCAAAGGGCACTTCAGCGTTATTTTCTGTTTGTGATTTTAAGGAGGTCTGGGGAGAAGAGAGTGTTACTAATGGTTTGAGGTAAATGGCTCCCAATTGCATTATTAATATGAAATCCAGAGTGTATCCACACATTTCACAAAACGGATTCAAAAAAGCTTCTGCGTTTTAACTCCTTAAGGACACATGACGGAAATATTCTGTCATGATTCCCTTTTATTCCAGAAGTCGTGTCCTTAAAGGGTTAAGAATTTATTGTCATCATGTTTTGTAAATTGATTTTGATCTCTCTTTTTTTTGTGACACTGTATCAGTAGTTTATATTTATTTGTTAATTGCAAATTATTTATTGGAATATATTATAGCAATGCTATATTATGTAATATATAATAACTTTTATGACTACAAAGTTAAGAGTAATTCAGAATGTTGCTTTGGACCTGGGGAAGATAAGAAAACCTTCAAAAGCTTGTCTTTTAAGTATTATGTTAGTCTTATACAATAGGTACCATTGTATACTGCAATATTTAGTATTTAGGCAAATTTAAGGTCGACTTAAAAAGTTAACTGTGCTTTGAGTTCAGCTACTCTGGCCTTAAGTTTGAAATTCACTTTTAATTTTTAATTTAGTAAATAACCCCATATATGAAATCTATTTTGCACATATTCAAAAGCCTGATTCTGTATCTCAGTATCTCTCAGGGATTACTTTATCTAGATAGATTACGTTGATAGATAGAATGAAAGACAGATATATTTAATGATTACTGACTTTTTATTTGTGTTTGATATCAAGTTAATATGCTGGTTTACTAACAACCAGAATATTCCATATAGAAATTATATTTTAATGTTGTAAATAATGAATTGTTGACTGTGAAGACAATCTAGTTCTTATTTTAACACGTGGCTCGCCTGTAGAACAGCGCTAGTGTAAGTTGGTTGGTATGTTGTAAACAATATATACAATAATTGTACTGGAATTTTTTTTGCTAATTATAGTATATAGTACAATTCAGCAATAACTCCAATATATATTTAAAAAATATTTGAGCAATTTATGTTTGTTTTTTGTTTGTTTGTTTTTTGCAACATTAAATATTAATTTTATTTTCCATATCCACTGGTTTTCCAAACTTTTATAGTCAGTGCTCCATGCAAACTGGCTATTTGTCCCTGTGAGATTAATGCATTTTGACACCAGCAGGGCACTGGGATTAGGGTCGCTTCCCTTGGCTTTTTCAATTACACATCTTGCTGAGAGGGGCTGAATCAACCATGAATGTCATCTTGCTCACGCTGAGTTGAAGAATGCTTTTTCTCTCTCTCTCTCTCTCTATTTTTTTAACCATATTAAATTATGTCTGTCATGAAGAAAGTAATGTTAAATCACTAAATAGTTCCCTAAATTTGTGGGATATGTCAGTACATGTTATTTAAAAACTAGAACATGTTTATAATGGTGTAGCATTAAAATTTCTTGTAAGACATTTAATGTGTATTATTATTATTGTTACTGTTTTACTATGTACAACATCCTTGTTTCTAATACATAGAAAAACTGTATAATACACTGCCTGGCCAAAAAAAAGTTGTCACCTGGAATTAACTAAGCAAATAGATAAGAGCCTCCTATTGGATAGTTACTGCATGGGCAAATATCTTTCAGCTGGCAACAAGTTATTTAACCCCAACTGATGCAATGAGTAGCTTCTCATTTCTTAAACAACCATGTCGAAGACACATCTCGTGGTCGTGGAAAAGATGTTAGTCTGTTTGAGAAGGGTCAAATCATTGGCATGCAATAAAGCAGAGAAAACATCTAAGGAGATTGCAGAAACTACTAAAATTGGGTTAAGTACTGTCCAACACATTATTAAAAACTGAAAGGATAGTGGGGAACCACCAGTGATGGGCGCATCAGGTTAAGAAGAGAGGCAGATGAAGTGATGCACCCATCATGCCTAGTGCCTACTGTACAAGCTTGTGGGGGCAGTGCTATGATCTGGGGTTGCTGCAGTTGGTCAGGTCTATGTTCAGCAACATTATGTGCCCAAAGAATGAGGTCAGCTGACTACTTGAATATACTGAATGACCAGGTTATTCCATCAATGGATTTTTTCTTCCCTGATGGCACGGGCATATTCCAAGATGACAATGCCAGATTTTATCGGGCTCAAATTGTGAAAGAGTGGTTCAGGGAGCATGAGACATCATTTGCACACATGGATTGGCCACCACAGAGCCAAGACCTTAACCCCATTGAGAGTCTTTGGGATGTGCTGGAGAGGGCTTTTCGCAGTGGTCTGACTCTCCCATCATCAATACAAGATCTTGGTGAAAAATTAATGCAACACTGGACAGAAATAAATATTGTGACATTGCAGAAGCTTATCGAAACAATGCAACAGCGAATGTGTGCCGTAATAAAAGTTAAAGGCAGTCCAAAAAATATTAGAGTGTATGACCTTTTTTTTTTTTTTGTGGCAATAAGAAAGATTCACAGGCACTCCAAATGTGAAGCCGCAGGCAGATTTATTGTAACAAAATGAACAGCAACGTTAACTTATTTTTGGTGGCAACTTTTTTTTTGGCCAGGCAGTGTATATTCCGTAGATTCAGCAAACAAAATACTCACATCTGCATGTAATACATGCTGTGGGAGCAGCATTATGTAGAGATTTGAAAGCAAGAACCAGAATTTTAAATTGAGCTCTATATTTTATAGGAAGCCAATGTAGGGACTGACAGAAGGGTGAGGTATGGGAGGTGCGGGCGGACAGGAAGATGAGCCTCGCCGCCGCATTCATTATGGACTGTAACAGCGCAAGTTGGGAGCACGTAAGACCCCTGAGAAGTGGATTACAGTAGTCAAGGCGAGAAAAGACAGTGGAATGGACCAACACCTTAGTCGCATCTGGCGTTAAGTAGGGGCGGATGCGCGCAATGTTTTTGAAATGACAGGATTGAACAGGAGGCTTGAAGGAGAGGTCGGAGTCAAAGAGAACACCTAGGCAGCGAGACTGCGTGGTGGAGCTGATGGTAGCACCATTGACTTGGAGAGAGAGAGACACAGGAGTAACGACACTTGAGGGAGGAAAGACCAGAATTTCAGTTTTGGTCAAGTTTAGTTTAAGGAAGTGGGCAGCCATCCAGTACAAATAACAGTTAAGTGATATTTTATTGTAAGACTACTACTCAACCTTTTCTAAGTTACTATCTTTATTTCTACAAAAACATCAACTAGAAAATTTTGCTCAAGCAAACCATAACATCAGGATTCACACTTAAGCCCTGCTTTCTGTATTGAGATGATAAATTGCAAATGGGTTATCTCTAAGTCACTGATATCATCATGTTCATACTCTGCCATTCAATGTGTACTACCAGTATCCATTTTTTACTGTTCTTTTGTTACCTTGATAGCTGTTCTGTATTAGTGTCCATTTTTCTCTTCTTTCCTATATTTTCAACTATTTTATCAATATTCTGGAATGGACACCAACATTTACCACACATCTGAAACTACATGTTGAGCAAACTTTAGCTTTTTAATACGAAAACATGGACTGGATACAATTTGGTCTATGGCTATTTGGACCAGTATTGAATGCAATCTGCCATCTACATATCATAGAGCTTGGGTGCTATGGGACCATTATTATAGAAGAGTCATTTGCAGCAACCCTACAAGCCATGTTATGTATGGTCTGGAAGAAGAGCTAGTGACTATTCTCCAGGATTTACAAAATTGACTTCCCAATATTCATGCACCCAGAGTTGAAGAGAAAAGGTAGCACTCACGTAACCACTGTTAATATTTGGGTCTGGTAGAATCATGCAGTTTTAGTAAATATATCTTCATACCTCATCTCACAGATTCCCATCTATCATGCATTCATCTGTTCACTGAACATCATTTGGTAAGAATGATCAGATTCTGACAGGGTTTGCAATTCTAATACTTAATAAAGTCAAACCTGGAATATTGTTTATTCGATCGGATCCATTTCGTGTCTTGTTTAAAATCAGTACTATTTGTGTGTGAATTCTAAAATAACATAGGATTTGCATGTTTGCCAAACACCACATTTTAACTGGCTCTTGCTAAAATACAAGCATAATAATTAACTTGCTATAAGATAGGTGAATTTTTAAAATCCTGACTATTTGCTACCAGCAGGAAAATATTAAAAAAATACCTCCACTGTGTGGTTAAGTATGTGGCAGCTGGTACGGCACTTGCTAGTCAGTCACCACAAAAATGGTTGTAACCAGGCTACAGATCTTGCCCTTCCTTTCTGTAACCTAATAGACAGTGTACCAGTCAATGAGACTGATGTGAACAAGAATAGACTCTGGGATAGCTGAAATTGTGCTCTCAGCAAAGAAACTATGGAAGCTCTGAGGATATCCCTTTACCAAAGAGTTTCCATGGTCTGCAGAGATACACAGTAGAGTTACTGCAGCAGCTCAGAACCTGATGAGACAGGCAGAGATAGCTGGATCAAGGGATATGTGTGAGTGTCTGGGGGTGTAGGAGAGAGTGATAGGGTAGGGCTGGGTGTGGTCAACGGTGGGTAATTGGAAGAGTGGGGAATATAAAAATGGTCCGTTTTCTTCCCACACCCCTGCCATTTTATAATCAGCTAGAAATTGTTTCCCTTCCTCCCTCCTCCGATTTCTGTCCTTTAATGTTATGTTTTGTTGTTCTGTGTTGCTTTCACTTGCCTTTTGTCACAGCAGGTGGGTGGTTGTCCTTGCCAATTGTGGGTTGGACTGGGGAGTCCAATGAGTCTGACGGAAATTGGGGCTGATCCCTCCCCTAGCCTGGGTGGAAATTAAGGTATGTGTTGTTATGGATGTGGCCACTGAGCCAAAGGCTGACTAGTGGTTAGCATGATGTTGGTGGAAGGCCAGGTTTTGTGGCCAATGTTGGTTGGAACGAGGGAAGAGGACAAGAGCCCAGGAGTTCCGAGGTTACGGATAATTGGTTGGCAAGAATGTGTATGTTTCTGTAGGATGTTTTAAGGTATATTGTATTTATGTTCAAAGTTAATAAGATATATATTTCATACAAAGTTAATATTGGTAATTATGATTGGTGAGATAATTTTAATAAAAGCTGTGTTATTTTTCATGTTGTGTTATTGGGAATATAAGGGGGTTATATAAAGGGACACAAATTCCCACTACTTGCACATATGAAGATCACCCTGTGCCAAATTGTTTTCATGATCTGCGAAGATACACAGTATGAGAGCTGCAACCGTGGTTTCTAGTATCTACTATAAAGAAAGTATTTTGATACTTACCCAGCTGACGAGTGCTGCATTAAAAATCCAGCAATCTGGTGAACAAGAGTTATCCGAAGTGACATGTATAGTGATCCATTCTGAGTGTCTAGAATAAAGGAAAACAGACTTATTTTCTTGGATATAAGGCTTATTAAAGAGCTTGGGTATATTTTATTGCCATCAGCAACATAAAATCTATCAGGTTAGTGCTACCTACACCAAGAGCCTCAACAATGTACACCAAGAGCCTCAACAATATGCACCAACCATCTTGTAGGACACAAGGCATAATTTAACAAAGCCATTGGTAGATAGGGGTTGTAGTCTGAGCATATACTGACTAAGTTTGTGCTGCTGCAGAAACTACACAGGACTGAGAAATTACAGGAGCGGTTTAACACAAGTTAGCTATTAATTTGCTCTCAGCATTTGCATTTTTGCATTTATGATAATTCAATATATTATCTACACTTATATTTCTAGTTTACCCTTTGTGTTTGGGAGTGGTCATTTAGAGTGTGATTCCCATCTACTTAGTTGGATGGGTTTCTTCATATGCAGAGGCACTGACTACAGTAAGATGTTCCAATCTCTAGATTTTGTGGAAACTCAGACTCCCTGTTAGCGTTAAAGTCAAATGTAACCACTGCTGTACTTGCCTTCTTCAAACGCAGAAAGGAAGGGTTTACAAAAATAAAAAACAATAAAATAAAATATTTTCAAATGTTCAGATAGGATTTCAGCCTCTTGAAGTCACACCAAATTCTGGCTCATTCAGGACCATTATTGCAAAGTGGTGTGAACAACGTGCAGATTTAGCAGATTTCAGTAAATAGCTGGGGTTTTTTTTTGTTTGTTTTTTTAATATCAAGCAGGGTTATAGCGACAAACAACAATGCTATTTTGCGGTAAATATAACTCACTACTTCTTAGCACTTACACCACAATTTAAAAAAACCGTGTTTGTTATGAACCAAAATCAGAGACTAATTAACATGAGCAGATTTTATCAATCAAGTTATTTGTATAATCAGAATTTAAGCCCGGTGGACCAGGGTCATCAAAACATCATGTTATTATTGTTTAGTTCTCCAGAATACATTAGTACTATTTATGAAGGAAAATGGTATAACAAAAATATCACAAGTCTTGCTTAAGGAAAGTTTACAATACAATATATCTTACTGTAACAAAACAATGCAACATGTTCAACCCTGACCTAAAATGGACAAGAGAGAAATGGGAATATTGACAATGAAAGTTATTATCAGGTGCAAGAAGAGTCAAGTGAGAGAGACAGGCTACTCACAGGCCACTAATGTGTTTTTGATGCTCTCTATGACCTTTCATATCATATTGATTGAACAGAGTAAGAAACTAAAACAAACCTCATGGCTTGATTAAAAAAACATGGGGAATGAGTAAAATATGGGCATCAATTTTATGAGGAACACATGCCAGGTTTAACACTTTAACAAGTCAACAGAAAATTTTAGATGTGGTTATTTTGGGTATGGGAAAGAAAAGTAAAAGTTAATTTTAAGATTTTGGGCTGTGTTTTTTCACATTGAAAAAATGAGCAATTCTAACAATTAAGGAGCAATCACAATGGAAAACAGTAGACTGTCCCATGTCCAATGTCAAAAAGTGTATTTCAGCTGACCTGAAAAATAAAATGTACCTAGAAATGTTGGGAAAGAAATTCAGGCAGCCAAAAGAGCAGGAAAAAAAACAATTTTGCAACAATTGCTACAATATTGACTGACCTAATGGCTACCCAAATGCAGCCATTTTCTAATGCCAGTTTTGAGTTGCCAAAATTAAATTATTATATATCTGGATAAAGAAAAATAGTAAGTGAAAGAACTTAGCTTTATGATCGATTATAATATTTTTCTTTTTGCTATCTTGTATTAATGAAAAATAGACATTTAATTTGAAAAAAGGGATTTGGCCACACATTCACCCCTTATACACTGAGAAGAAATAAGCTTTCCAACATATCCAGACTAACATGAGTGACAGTCTTTTAGTGTGTAAAAAACACAGTATCCTATCAGCTTACACCAGCTGCATCTGTAGAGGTAGCAGACACCAAAAGGCTCAGACAGGTAGCGTGAAACCACTACAATGAAAGGCATTTGATAAAATGGGGAGTATCAGGAATAAGAGGGATCCTACACATAGAGTGTAACAGAATAGTAACATGTACCGGATCTTAGAATGGCTGGGCTAACGTCACAAGGACGGAGAGTAATCAGGAACAAGCCAAGGTCAGGGGAGCCAGAAATCTAGAACAGCGAGGGTACAAAAGCCGAGTCAAAGGGTTACAGAAGGTAGAGTAGTCAATCAAGCCAAAGTCAGAACCAAGAGAATAATACAATGTATAACGCGCTACTGGGACTGTAAGAACCACAACAGAGCAATGAGACATGTCCTGAACTCCTCTTATCTACTGTGTTCCTTTAATTTGTAGCCACACCCCCAAAACATTAAAATTTGAATGTTTTGGCGGGCCATTACATCATTAGTGTCATGATGTTGGCGCGCAGTATCATAAAAAGGGGCGGGTATTTTGCGGCCCGCGCGAGAACCGCTGGAAAGAAGAGAGGGACTCTGCATGATGTCTTCAGAGTATGGCACAGCCTGTGCCAACACATAAGGTACCCTGACAAGCAGCAGGAGAAATTTAATTTGTAATTGTTTTATTCACTGGCTTATCTTAAAACACTTTTAGAAACAAATATTGAGGTGTGAGTGACCAGTTGGATCTCAGTTATCAGTATCATAGTGAAAATCTGTTAGGATGGACCAAGACACGACACGAAGAACTTAGGTGAAAGACTTAAGTGAACTATACTAAACCAGAATGCTAAAGCGTATTACCAGGCCTTATTGTCACCGGACATACCACCAAAGAGAATACTATAAGACAGATCAAAACAGAGAGTAACATAAACAAGAAGACAAGCCAAAGGTCAAGGACAATAGACTGGACAATGGTCAAGATACAAGTCGGGTTTAGATAATGTAAATACAACTATAGAAAATGCCCTTTCAGATAACATAGATAGCAACAAAAGATAAACTATGACAGAGCAGAGTATAAGGGCCACAATGAGCACAACTAGTGTCGGAGGACAGTGATTGGCTGGTTGCAGTCATGTGATGCCAGAAATTACGTGAACGACGTCTACGTGATGACATATGCACGTTCACGTCATTACTTGGGTTATGGAAGACAGGATCATATAGGGCACTAATGTGCAGCAGCTAGCATCAGGAAGAACACAAGAGGAGAGCACAGCTGCAGAGGAGGCAGGCAGATGCAACTCTATGGGTAAGGTGTCGTGCAGCATGGGAATGCACCATATGGGTGCTCATCTAGTGGGTGCTGTGACGAAAGCAGGGTAACTGAAATTTGGAAGGTTCAACTTGAGAAAGACTATTTACTGGACATTTGTGAGTGTTGGGGCTTTAGAATCTTCCTTGTAAGAGAAAACACTCACTTTTTACACTTGTAGTGGTGTGTGGACATGAAAATAGCTGCTGGGCAACCAGACAATGAGCAGGCCATACACTCCTCTCCTGACCTTAGTAGCTCAGAGCATCTTCACTAGGAGGCAAAACACATAAACACATGTATACTCTGACCATTTCAGAGGCATTAACCCCTTCGCGATGCTAGACGGAAATGATCAATCATGCTTGTCCTAATGTTTAAGACGCATGACAGAAAATGTCCGTCATTTACTAAAGTTAACCCCAGATCGCGGCGATCGTGGGGTCTGCCTCCCTGGCTTCTGTGCTCAGTGTGATGCGCAGGGAGACAGAACAGTGATGATCCTCTTCACCCTGTGGATAAAAAAAATATAGTTATATCCCACCACCCCCTTTCCCCAGCTTTTATTAAAATTAACCCCTTCCCAATGATCAATGATCAATTGGCAAGGACTAAATTTTACTGTGATCTGTTTTTTTTTATTTTGTTTTTAAACCTGAGTGTTAACTTTTATTTTTTTTAACCCTCAGGGGTTACATTTATTTTATTAATTAATTTAAATATTTTAAAATGGTATATTTAGCTAGCTGGGGTGGGTTGAAGTTAGTGGGGAATTAGGGAATTTGGTGTTAGGCAAGCTAGGGTTTAAAGTTCGTGTATCATCTCTGTTGCTAGGTCTTCTGTTGCATCAGGCAGGGTCATTGTCTGGGTTGGGGGGAGAGGGGTGGGAGGATAGAGAGAGAAAAGGAAGAGAGAAGGGAGAGAAAAGGGGAGAAAAGGAAAGGAAAGGAAAGAGAGAGGAGAATTAAAAAATAAAAAGGAGGGGTGTAAGTGGGTGGGGGGATAGAGGAGGAGGGGGTTCTTCTGGTTGGAGGTGGTTAGCCATCTCAGAGTTTATGGTGTCTGTGTGGGTCTCAGTAGCCAAGGGTCCCATATTTTATGGTAGGAGTTAGGGGTATCATGGATCAGGGCAGACAGTCTGTTCATTTCCATTATATCATCTATTTTCTTTAATACTTCTGTTGTGGTCGGGGGTCTGTTGCTTCCCCATTGTCTGGCTATGGTTCTTCGGGCTGTGCTCTACGGGCTGTGAGTTTGTTTTGGGTTAATGATTTATGGGGTTAATGATTCATGGGTTTTGGATAGGAGCCATATCCAGGGGTCTAGTGGGAGGTCGCTATGTAGTGTTCTGTTAACCATTCGGGCCATGTCGCGCCAGAGTCGGGCGATGCATGGGCAGTGCCACTATAGGTGGATGTATGTGCCTTGTTCCCCGCAGCCTTTCCTGCATTGGTCAGAGGTCGTTTGGCACGTTTGTTTTAGTCTTAGTGGGGTGATATACCAACGGAACATGGGGAAGTAATAAAATATATTTTACCCTTTTTTTTCTCAATCAGCACATTTTGCAAGTATTCTGTTTGATTAAAACAACCTGCCTAATATTGTGTAGGTCCCCCTCGTGCTACCAAAAAAGCTCTAACATATTAAGGCATGAACTCTGAATGTGGTGTCTGGCACCCAGACATTAGCAGCAGATCCTTTATGTCCTGCAAGCTGCAGGGTGAGGCCTTCATATATAAGTGTCTATAGTGCTTAGAGCATCCCTTAAAGGGACACTGTAGGCACTTTAAAAATGTCATCTTATTAAAGTTGTTATAGGGCCTGCTGTCCTGCTCCCCTTCCTACTCTCCTAAAACCACTATTTAGCCACACCTCCAAGCCCTCTGGGTATAAGAGTTTGGAATCTTATTTCCAGACACTCATACTGTAGCATACCATGGTGTAATGCATGCATGCACTGTGCCATCATGGTTGGTCAGAGAATTATTGAATACAGGCTCATTGTGGCAAGTGCTGCACATGCACTGACATTTCACTATGTTGCTCTATGATGAGTATTTCCAGACCACATGATGATTTGGAGCATTTCCAGAACACAGGATGATTAAGAGGGAGACCCAGCGCTGGAGAAAAGGTGAATAATTTTTTAACTATTTTTAGTTTTTAATTTTTAATTTTGTGAAAAATGATGAGGGCCACCAGGACTGTAGCATTAGGAATACAGATAATTAAGTGCATTAAAATAAGTATGAGGGCAAAAAAGTCTTAAATAGAACCCTCTATTCTCAATTTTGTGATTTTTGCCTGCAGTGACCCTAAAATTTGGAAATCTCTGGTGAATTCCTGACAATGTATGGTTTAGAAATAACAGTGTCATTTGTGGGGTTTGCTCACTAAATTAGGAATTGTGGAGAATAGAGAAGATCATTTTAAATTGTAGACTAAAGTGTAACATTGAAAAAAATAACAGAGTTGGATATATTTTCTAATTTGGCCATTTTAAAGATTTACAAATCTCTTTATTGTTCTCAACAATTTCCATTTAGCTAATGACCCATTCAGCATTGCATTTTAAATCCAGAATGACATTCTCTAATAACTCCATTGATATGCCAAAAATGTAAGTATAAACAGCTCTTTTTGCCCATAGTGGTGTAACATTGCTATTTATTACATGAACCGATCATTCTGCTTCTAATTGATATTTGGATAAGGTAATATTGCAAATAGGAATAGAACATTCCTATGCATATAGTATTTTCATATAAATAATGAGAGTGGATGTAATTTTTCATTAAAGTCATTAATTAAAAACAGAAATAAAAGAAACTATATTGCAGTTTCAAATTAGAACGTTTTCTAGCAGTTTAATTTTATTGATTCCTTAGTTATTACATGACTTTGCCTGAAGCCCAAGAGAATTAAAAAGAATTAATACCAGAAAAATATAACAATGAGTTTTTATTTGATGTTGACATTTGACATTTACTTCAAACATATAATGGATAATCATCTTAGACCAGGTATTGATATATCAACCAATTGCAATTTAACAAGAGTATTGTCTGTCCTTGTGCATTAGATTTACCTTCAATTGCTAAAGATGGTTGCCCGACACACTGTATCACTCAGACTTGACAGAGGAGATGTTCTGTCACTGATTAAAGATCTGGATGTCCTCTTTAGCAGAAAAAAATCATTAAAGGGAACAACCTTGTGTCTGTCTTAATGGATTCTTTTAGTGTAATAAGAGGCCCCATGCTGAAATAAACAGAAGGAATTGAGATTAAAGAAATAAGACAAATGGGAAGATATTTTGTATAAGGAACATTTTGTAGAATTATTATGGTAATGAATATGCATGTTTAAATGTAGATATAGAAAGACTAACATTATAATAAGAGTTATTCATGCTTACACATATGCAGAGAGATAAAAGATTGACAGATATATAGATAGATGGATATCTTTCTATCTATTGATAGATAGATAGATAGACTACAACATTAAAACCAGTGACAGGTGAGGTAAATAACATTGATTATATTATTACAATGGCACCTGTCAAGGGTTGAGATATTTTAGGAAGCAAGTGAAGAGTCAGTTCTTCAATTTAATGTCAAGAAAGCAGTAAAGCAGGAAAAATGAGAGAGCAAAATTATCTGAGTGACCCCATGAATAGAGACCGGCCTGGAACTGTTTTAGGCTAGCGCCTTGTGTCTGGCTGGTCAAAACTACCTCTATGGCATTCCTGTTCCACCAAACTGGTCTGAGTGATCTTTGGATATGTTATACACTCAGATTGGGGCTATCCGAGGATGTACTTTTTGTGGGGTTCCTAAATATGATGTGGACACTTTTGAGGAACTGTATTTTTGTATGGATTTTCTGTACATGAGAGATAATTGAATTATAGTTTTTTTCTTCTTCAATTATTTCTCAGGCACAGAGGGTCTTGGGATTGAAATCCCTGTTTTATTGTATTGTAAACCCCATGTAGGGGTCTGGGCATAAAAGCCATGTGTGACCAAATTAACCTCAGTTGACTCCCAGAACTGTGTGTCATCCAGTTACTGTGGGAAAGTGTCTTGGAATATTTTACTGCTTATTTCAGCTACGAGGACTAAACAGCGGAGATACTTATGCTAGGTATTGAAGATTTGCTACATAGGACTTAATTGATCTGTTGCTAATATCTTGGTGCCAGATACCACAGGAATTGTTAAGAGGTTGAACTGTTTTGGCTGCACGAAGGAGACTGCAAGTGTTATTAAGGCTGTGGCTGATCGGTGTTCCAGCACTCTCATAAAACATACCAACAATGAGGTGCTCGTTTAGGAGGCAGCAAGCTCCCCATGCAGGTATGTAATATAGTAGAGCCATCCAGAGATGAAATCTGGTAGAGATAACCATAAAAGCCTCATTAGAATTTAGAAGAATTCAAGATTTGTGAAGTCTTGTTCTCAATTTAGTAATGTCTGCAGTGAATTATACAGTACCTGCAGTCAATGACTTCTAGACTTCCTCTTGTAACTGGGCAAACTGAACGAGTCAGATATAATCAAGTGTTATCAGGTAAAAGGATAGCATTCCCTCTCACTGTTACTTATTGTTCTTTGCCTGAAACCATCCTTATGATAATGAGATTCCAGAGGCCAGACTTTCATCTGCGATGGAAGGTTTATTCTGTGCTTTTCTTATATCAATGTTTGGGCAATGGTTCAGTAACATACCAGTGTAACCCCTTGCTCTCCACCAAGATCACCCTGGGACACATAGAGCAGCTGATACTTGACAGCCAAACCAGAATGTTTGTTTTGTAGAAGTCACATATGCTCACCCTTTTAAAATTGTGATGTTTTACTTAGACCTAGTTTTACAAACTAGGTACAACCAACATTTACAAGGAATTATTTTTAAGTGAAAATAACCCCAAATTGTACATTAATTTGCCTTTAAAAACTATACATATACCTATATGTACATATACATTTTTATTTTGCTATTGTTATATTGTTGTACAAGGTAATAAATATCCGATTTATACAGAAATTTTAGAAAGTCAAGAACAAATATATTAATGCATTTCTTATATTGAATTTTTCTAATTTGCGAAGGCAGTACCTTTGTGTCATTAGGCACATTTATCTCAGACATCACTTTCTTAGATGAAACATAATTAATAAGACAGAGGCAAACTATATATTGAGTCTTAAACATTGAAACCTTGAGTATATCTACATTATGATGCACCAGCAGGCATGTCTAGACATCTGAATTTCATTTCCAGAATGGCAAATTTTATGTTCCCGTGACTTTGGTAGGTGCCTTTGTGAAGGTCAGTTTATGGGCATAATTAGTTTAAAAAGTATTGTATTTAAGTTTACTCATTTTGATGCAATTACTCCATACATTCTGTGCTATAAAAACAGATCAGACATAAATATTAGTGTACAAGAGGTGTGATCATTTTATGTTGTCAGAACAATATTGTTTGTAGGAAGCCAAGCTGTTACAACCTGTTCTGATCCATCGTAAAAATTAGAGCTATACTTTTATACTTGCGAACAGGCATGCTTCTCTTTTGTTCTTTGGTCTCAAATAACTGAATTTGTATAATCTCGGCAAAAACTAATATTAACCCCTTAAGGACTGAGCAAAATGTACACATTGTGATCAAAATGTAAACAAAACCTGGAATTTGCGCTATATGTTGTTCAACCATAATTCACCTCTTTCATATTAAGTGCACCCACACTTATTATATATCATTTTATTCAGGGGAAACATAGCTTTCATTTAACATCAAATATTTAGCTATGAAACATAATTTAATATGATTAGAATATAAAACAAATTGGAGAAAATAAGAAATGTTTTTTTTTAGTTCTACATGACATTTTAACTGTGAATGTCATAATACTGTTTGTCTTTACTGCAATAAAATACACATATTTGTATTCAGTGATGTCTCAAATGTAAAACAGTACCCCAATATACAGGTTCTATGGTGTTTTGGGAAGTTACAGGGTCAAATCTAGCATGTTAAATTTTTCATTTTTTTCACATTGAAATTCACCAGATTGGTCAATAGTAGACAACCCAAGGTATTGCAAATGGGGTATGACCAGACTTTTTTAGAAGCCACTTGGTCACAAACACTGGCCAAAGTTAGTGTTAATATTTGTTTGTGTGTTAAAAATGCAAAAAACTAATTTGAACACCAATTTTGACCAGTGTTTGGGACTAAGTGGCTTCTAAAAAAACTGGACATACCCCATTTGCAATTCCTTGGGTTGTCTACTATTGCAAATGGGGATAATTCTCATTCCTGGGCTACCATACGGTCTCAAAGGCAACGTAACCAATCTGGCGAATTTCAATGTGAAAAAACTGAAATGCAAGCCTTATATTTGACTCTGTAACTTTCCAAGAAACCATAAAATTTGTACATGAGGGGTACTGTTATACTAGGGAGACTTTGCTGAACACAAATATTAGAGTTTCAAAACAGTAAAACGTATCACAACAATTATATCGTCAGTGTAAGTGCCATTTTTGTGTGAAAAATGCAAAAATGTCACTTTTACTGACAATATCATCGTAATAATACATTTTACTATTTTGAAACACTAATATTTGTGTTCAGCGAAGTAAAACAGTACCCTCCCATGTACAGGTTTTATAGTGTCTTGAAAAGTTAAAGGGTTAAATATAGTGCTAGCAACGTAAATTCCCTGGACTTTCGGCCTGGGTTGTCAGGCAGGTCCCGCAAATTGTAATTAATAAAATGACCTAATTATGTAAAATTATTACATAAATATATACGTAGAATATATACATATTTTTATTATTTATTTAATTATTTATTTTTAATTATTATTTAATTTTTAATTTTTTATGTATTTATATATTTATTTTATATATATATATGTATATATATATATATATATATATATATATTTAGTTAATATCATTTATGTATTTTGATATAAATATATAATTATATAATATTAAAATACACATAGACAGTGTATGTGTATGTAAGTGTATATATATATATATATATATATATATATATATATATATATATATTTATATATGTGTGAACTAAGTATATATTATTTTATTTTAAAAAGTTTTTAACCTTTATTTAACTTTTTTCAGGCAACAGGGGGTCTACCTGTCATTCCAGGTACTCCCCCTGCTGGCTCTGCTATGGACGGCTATTCCATCCATGTGATTGTGAGGTCCTCATATTATAAACAATAAAGTTCAAAGAATAAATATGTTATCATAGGCATGGGAAAATGGAGAAGGTGGAATGAAACTTTGTGAAATACTGTACATAAAGCAAGAAAAAGGTGGTCCTAAATATAAGTGACTTAACCCTTTCACCACTAGAGAATTTTCAAAAAAATCACTGTCATTTTTTTTTTTTTTTCTTTCTGGCTGTTAAAGCGTCATTTTATTTTATTCATGCCTGTATATACAATTAAAGGGATTGTATAGTGTAAGGAATAAAAAGTTGTATTCCTAACAATGTAGTTCCCTCTGCTCCCCGCTCCTCCCCCAACATGGAAAAAGTTAAAAATCCCTTTGTTTACTCACCCAATTCAAGCGATGATCTCCGACTTAAACTGATGGTGGTGTGAAAATGCACATGCGTGGTGTGTGCATTAGGCCTTCCAAACAGAAGAGCTATGAATTAATGCTTTCCTATGGGGAATTGTACTGATGCTGGATGCCCTCATGCAGAGGACATCCAGCATCAGCTAGGTGGCCAAAAGTCAGTTTGCCACCAGGACAGCCTCTAGTGGCTGCTAAATTGACAGCAACTAGAGGCAGTCTTAGTCTTGCAATGTAATTATTGTATTTTCTCTACAACTGCAATCATCTGATCATCTATGATCGGACCAACAATGCAGGTTCACTGGTTGTCCTTTCCTTGCTCCATTTTTTGGTAGGTACTAACAAGGAACACCCCAAGACTTTCTATTTTAAAGATTCTCTGACCCAGTTGTCTTGCAATAACTGTTTGGCCATTGTCAAGTATTTTTGCTTGGCAATTTGTCTGCTTCTAACACACGAAATTAAAGAAATGACTGTTCACTTGCTGCTTAATAAATCCCACCCCATTGACAGGTGCCATTGTAACAATATACTAAATGTTATTTACCTCACCTGTCACTGGTTTTAATGTTGTGGTTGATCAGTCTATCACTATCTATATCTACATTTTATCCATTATCCTTTTCTAAAGTAAAATCTAAATATTCAATATAACAACTGTAGAAAAGTGTTTATATTCTCCTTTGTGAATAACGCTTTTGAAAATGGGATTATTTTTTTTTTCTTAAACATTTGCTTATGGAGCAATTAAGTTTTTATTGCCTCCGTATTGTTTATATTGCCTTATTGCCCAATATATGTCAACATCTTTAGTTTAACAGTTTAGCTGTTTTAGCTTCAATGTTACAATTCGGTTAGAATTCACTACATTTCAGATTTTAGTTAATAACCCTGTCTGTATTGACACATACAGTTGTGCTCAAAACTTTGCATACCCTTGCAGAAATTTTGAAATGTTGGCATTGATTTTGAAAATATGATTGATCATGCAAAACCACCTGCAAGAATTAGGGGCCTCATAGACAACTATTACAAAAGACTGCACACTGTCATTGATGCTAAAGCGAACAATACTAATAGTATTAAGAACTAAGGGTATGCTGACTTTTAAACAGGGGTCATTTTTTTTTCTTTGTTGCCATGTGTTTTTTTATGATTGTGCTATTCTGTTATAACCAACAGTTGAATATGAATCCCATAAGAAATAGAAGAAATGTGTTTTGCCTGCTCACTCATTTTCTTTAACAATGGTATATATATTACCAATTCTCCAAGGGTATGCACATTTTTTAGCACAACTGTATCACCCCATATATAGCCATAAGGTCCCATGTATATTGCATCATATGTTGTCACATTGTCCCAGTTTTATTGGTTATATTGCATTGATATTGTCTTATTTGTTATGTTGCCCCTATATACATTGATACAAACACACACATGGATAAAAACACACACGCAGGGATTAGAACTCAGAGCCACAAAAATATTTGGTTTAGCCCAAATAATTTTTTTTCCATTTGCTCATTCGTATTCTGACAAAATTCGGTCATTATTTTCATTTTCAAACTTTATTTTAACTAATAAAGTTCTGTAATCTGCATTGTGTTGTTGTTTAGCAGATAACTCCCAATATTGGACCCTTGTGGGAATGCCATATTAGAGAGTTGTTTAGTAGATAGTTTCTTTTTAGAAATCTCACATAATGATTAGGGAGTTTTCTACTAAGAAGCTGAAAGACAAAAATTACAAAAAGCCTTTCCTTTTCTTAATTTTTGTCTTTCAGACAACTTAAGTAACCAAGAATGATCTTCAGATGGTGCTCAACAACTACAGACACAAGAAGACAACAACTATACATACTTTTGCTCCTTTGTCTTTTGAACAACAGTGGATATGTCAGATTCTGGTTGTGGCTCGCTAATTTACCATTTCCATCAACACAGCTCACATTCTGTTTGTGAGTGTGCCCATCATCCATAAATTATGTTCAGGTGTAATGGCATAACGCTAAACTTCATGTATACATGTGATTAGCAGTGAAGAAGGTAAATTAAAATCTTATTTTAATTTTTATTATTATTACTACCTGAAGGTTGAAGTGATTTTAACTGATATGTTCAATTTAAGTGATATTTATATATTTAGGAGACCTTATTTGGAGTTCTGTTTAGTTAATTGTATACTTGATAGATAGTTTGACTCGATTGATTTCAAAGTAGTTTCATTTATAAGAGATACAGCATCTCCAGACGATCGTTTCAGCCTTCTTTGGGCCTCGTCAGCCAGGTGAGCTATTACCCCTCCAGGCACAGTGAGCATGGGGTCCGCATCTGGATTACCCTTTCAACTTAGAGAAAGCCATGTTAGTGCAACAAAATAAAAAAATATGAAAACCTTGAAAACAGATAAAAGTTATACCATTTGTGAAACACTGATAATCAGGTGTATTTTTTTTTTCATGTGGTCCTCTGTTTTCCTTTCAATCTGTATTCAAAATTAGCAATTAGAATTACAATTCAATGTGGTCCAGACAAGACCAAGAAACACATTGTTTTCATTTTAACTCCTCCTCTCTACTCTTTCTCCATGCTGCCTGAAGTATACAAAAGGCAGAGCTTATGAAGCAGGAAGTCAAGATGGATGCATTCTGTAACATGCAACTGTAACCATGATTCTAAAAAACAACAACCTTGACCCTAACTCCCCATCCAAGTATTACCCTATCTCACTACTGCCTTTTGTATCCAAGGTCTTTTAAAGAATTGTGTATGCAAGATTGACAGACTTTGCTCTCTCCTGGTGCTCCTCATACCTCTCCCAGCGCTCTTTCAGTATTTCTTTCTCTGACTCTGCCTCTTATCCCCAGCCTCTCTTTGTTTGTGTTACCCGAGGTTCAGTCCTTGGTCCCCTACTGTTCTCCATCTATACTGCCTCCCTTGGTAAACTCATCATCTCCTTTGGCTTTCAATATAATTTCTATGCGGATGACACACATATCTATCTGTCCTCTTTTGATCTCTCCCCACCCCTCTTAACTCATGTCTCTGACTGCCTCTATGCTATTTCTAACTGGATGGCTGCCCACTTTCTTAAAGTCAACCTGTCCAAAATAGAACTTCTGGTCTTTCCTGCCTCAAGTGTTGCTATTCCTGTTTTTGTCTCCCTCCATGTTAACTGTGCTTCCATCAGCTCCAACTTGCATGATTGCTGTCTAGGTGTTCTCTTGGACTCCAACCTCTCTTTCACCCCTGATATCCAGTCAATCCACCCCTATTTAACACCTGATGCGGCTAAGGTGCTGGTCCATGCTACTATCCTCTCTTACCTTGACTAGTGCAATTCACTTCTCAGTATTCTTATGTGCTCACAACATGCCCTGTTACAGTCTATAATGAATGCAGCTGCAATGCTCATCTTCCGCACCTCCCACACCCTCTGTCAGTCCCTGCATTGGCTTCCCATAAGATATAGGACTCAATTTAAACTTCTGGTTCTTACTTTCAAATATCTACATAATGCTGCTTCCTGCTATCTATCCTCCCTAATACACAAGTATGTCCCGTCTGGGCCCCTACGCTCTACTGAAGACCTACATCTATCCTCTGTTTGTACTACCACCTTTGATGCCCGCCTTCAAGATTTCTCTAGGGCTGCACCCTTCCTGTGAAATCCCCTTCTCTTCTCTGTTAGATCCTTACCCAGTCTCCACTCATGAAAGCGTATCAATTAAACTGCTAATAGCTCCCAATTGCTTCATCTCCTGCAACTGTCATTAAAAAACACACTAAGTCTCCAGTGAATACTGTTCTACCAATTTACTTCTCTACTCTTACCCTTACCTTTTGTGTCACTTTACCCCACTCCCTCTAGTATGTAAGCTCATGCAGGGCCATCAACCCCTCTGTTCCTGTGTGTCCAACTTGTCTGGTTACAATTACATGCTTGTTAGACCAGCCATTGTACAGCACTGCATAATTTGTTGGCGCTATATAAATAATAACAATAATAATTATGTTTCAAGTTAATTTAAACCCTAGGGGTTTTGATGATTCCCCTAATGTCAGTGAGGCAGAGCATAAGAACAATGATCTTGAAAGATAATGTTTTTTCCAGACAGATGAAAGAATTTTCTAGTGGCAGAGTTTATCATAAAATTAAAAGTATCTGTATGGGAGCCATGAACAGGGGATTAACATAGAACAGACAGGCAAGCATCAGTGAATGGAGAAGAGTTCATTGACTGGGTAGGAGATGCAAACCACATCATTGGGAAGACCTATTTTCCATCATGGCAAACTAAGCTGCTTATTACATTCCCTTAAACAAAATCAGTTTTCTCTCACCCCCACCCCCTCCTTTTTTTTGATTCAGGATGAGAAACCTGTATCTAGAAGCATCCAAATATGTTATGCCACAGCGCTAGTCATTTTCTTGGTTTTAAGTCTGCAAGATACTTCTGAGACACAAAATTTGCCCAAATTACAGGTCAGCCCAAATTTGGGCACATCACAATTTAGCTAAAATCACTTTCACATGTCTAATTGCAATATATGAGTGCACAAAAATGAAACACTATAACAGAGAGTTAAAGGAAGAGCAAGCAACAGAAAGCCGTCAAGGTTACTTAATCCAATATGTTAACCTGGAATAGATCCATGTCTTTTATTTACTATATTATTTCACAGTTTAACAAATTCTCAAAAGATAGGCAAGAGTTAAGCAAGTAGAAAAATTAGGCATTCACTTGAACAAGTGGGTGCAGCCTGCTGAATACATAGAACTACTTTTGTGTGCATCAGCATTATTACTCAGTATTATTGTCTGCTGATGCAGGGAGGCATATGCTTTGTTGAAATAAGCAGATGCTATTTTATAATCCTACAGGTTTATCTAAAAAAGCTAAACATGCAAACTAGTTGATAAGAAGGAAAAAAAAAAGCGAAAAGAAGAGCATAAGGTATTTCTAAGAAACACACAAAAAAAGTCCTTGCACGGTAGTGGTTAATGCTGAAGACTTATGGATAAAATCATGTGGAGTAGGGAATTAGTCTGCAGAGACCTTGCAAAGTGCTTCCTACACACACTGTTCTGTCAGGCTCACAGCTTCTTATGGTTCAGAGGTAATTACATAGATTTTCTGTCTTGTACTTGCAAATACACAGGACAACCCAGCACTTCACCAATGCTTGTAACTCAGTACGCCTGTGCTCCAGGTGGACCGGACTGGCAGACATGTTTCAAAATTTTTGACTATTGTAAACAACGATGCTGAATATTGATGCTAGAAATTAAAACTACATTACATACTGTGATTTTGTTTCTACAATGATTTGTGTTTGTTTCTTTATTTTTTTTTAATTTTTTTTATAAATACTCGCTTGTAAATAAAATGTTTGCTTACCGGTGAATGAGAAAAAATTTTTTTTTTCACATGTTCAATATTGCAGACAAACATTGCATTATTAATGTTCTCCCCATGCAGAAATCTCTTCTACAGGAAAACTCAGCATTTGTTTTGCGGTAAAGTTACACAGCTTGAAATACATACTGATTTATTTGTGTGATATTGTAACCTGGATTACTTTTTTTTTGTTAACCCTTATGCAAGTGTACAAACTGCTCAATCAGTCAAGCTCTTATGTGTAAATAAAGATAGTAATAAAATAGTGTGACATAATAGAACATTTTTATTGCAAGAATAAATCATATAGGACACAATTTTCACGTGACATTTTAGAAAATATATATTTTTTAATAGTTAAACTTGCAAAACAAAAATAAAATATTACAATCCCTGTATAGATATGCCTTTGATAGTTTAGGGTATCATATTTTGATTTTTAAAAGTAGCATAGAAACATAGAATGTGACGGCAGATAAGAACCATTCGGCCCATCTAGTCTGCCCAATTTTCTAAATACTTTCATTAGTCTCTGGCGTTATCTTATAGCTAAAACACATATTTGTTATCAAATGGAAACAAATTTGCTAAATAAAGAAATACGTATTGTTGGGAAATATCTCATAAATTGTTATTTAGAAGACTGGGCTGTTTGCTTTTTTGTTTGTAAGAAATATGTAGTAGTGAGCATGTATAACCTAGCACAAGTGCCCCCAAATGTTGTGTCCACAGATTTCTGTAGCCACATGGTTCAAACCTCAACAATATCAGATATAGGTTCAGGAAGGGTAAATCATATGACCAGCTAATTAGCCAATATAGTTGGAAGATGCTTAAAAGTGATCCTATTTAGAACTCTGGCTAACTCCAAGCACACAGGAAATGTTCAGCTGTCATACAGGGCACCAGACAATCATAAACACACGAAATAAAGGTAACATAAACAAACAAAAATGCAAATGGCTTGTAATGTTCCCTGAATTTGTTGGTACAAGGACAGGGTTTAGTTAAAACTAGTCATGTTTTCATCACATTGTGGTACCTACACTAGGCAAATTCTATACTAGCCATAAACTGAAAATCTAACTAAATAAGCACCGGTATAACATGGGAAGCATGGTATCTGTCAGGTATAGCCTGAGATGCATTCCGCCGTAAGAACCCACTTCCGGGTTCACGGCGCTTAGCCCCGCCCCTTTCTCTGACGCGGTCCTTCCACGATACTTAGGAAGACCGCGCCAGATTCAAAACGCTGGATTATTGCACAGGTACCTGAAAAAGTGATCAGCTGCTTTACCCCGTTCCTGCCTGTATCAGACCTCGGCTTGCTAAAACCGGACTTCTACCTTCTCCACTCCTTACCTCGGCTCACTAAAACGGACTCCTACCTTCTCCACTCCCAGACCCGGCTTGTTAAAACGGACTCCTACCTTCTCCACTCCTGGACCCGGCTTGCTAAAACGGACTTCCACCCTCTCCACTCCTAGACCACGGCTTGCTAAACGGACTTCTACCTTCTCAACCCATCGGGTGAAATTAACCCTTCAGTTCCAGAAACTGCCTTTTAAGTTAAGTAACTTTTCTCCAATCAAGCCACTCTCTGTTACAAATCATAGACAGTTAACTGTGTCATTCTCTCAGTTTATTCTCCTTATTCATAAGGATCTGCTAATAACGCTAACTCTTCCTCCAATAACCAAGTCAATTATAATTACAACTTCTCCTGCTTCATTAATAGTCTTTATTATAAAAATTCCTTCTTAAATTAATCTGGAATCTAACTCTGCATTATTTCCAAAAAAAGGAATTAAGTGGCTTGTGCAAATCAACAGATTCTTATACTTTACTCACAATTAACATCCTACATGTGTAATTAAAGTGACAGTAACTACTCCTTCATTTCAATATAAAAGGAGGTAAAACTAATAGTTACTGCAATTAGAAAATTTTGCAGTTGAGTTCCAATTAAAATAAGTGTTACAGTATCAGATTGGTTTAAAACAAGGAGCTGGTTGGGGCAGTATAAAATTCCTAAAGGAACATTCAGACAAAAACAAAGAATATGAGAACTCTGAGAATGGACAAAAGCTTAGAGGAACTCAATAGCTTCCCCTTTAATAAATCCCCACTCAGTCCTCAAAAAAAAGTTTTTGCTGGTGCCATTACAGAAAGAACCAGTTCCAAGGCATATCAAACTCATCCCACCCATGAGTCCAGAACCAAAATGCCAGCATGTTCTCTCTGCACAAGAGATACAGCAAAAAATGAATGATCGTTTCAGACTTTTTTGTGCCTAGTCAGCGAGGTGTAGCTGATACCCCTCTAGGCACAGAGAGCACAGGGTCCACATCTGGATTACCCTTTTAACTTGACAGACAACCAAACACTGTAAATCAGAACCACAAGAAAGCAGGTTACAAACTAGTAGCAAAGATTGATCATAATACCTAAAACCTTACATTTGCTTCCACATTATGCAGGAAAGGGGCACTATTAGTGTAAGGCATAAAAGGTACTGTACTGTTACTTCATGTTAGCAGAGGTCATGGTGACCTTGCTCACTATTGCTTATACATCCCTCATTCCACTCGGTGTGTGTTATTATTACAGACAATGTATTGGGTTCCCCTAGTTAGCGTTATGTTATGCACTTGTTATTCTCAGGTTTGTAAAGTAAGCAGCACCAATGGCAAGAGCAACATTGATCTATCCCATATTGCTCAGCTATCAGCTATATTGCTTATAAAAATGTGAAACAATATATGTGTACTTGCATAGCATACTTACATACAGTTGCAAGAAAAAGTATGTGAACCCTTTGGAATGATATGGATTACTGCACAAATTGGTCATAAAATGTGATCTGATCATCATCTAAGTCATAACAATAGACAATCACAGTATGCTTAAACTAATAATACACAAAAAAAAAGTATGTGAAGCCTTGGATTTAATAACTGGTTGAACCTCCTTTGGCAGCAATAACTTCAACCAAACATTTCCTGTAGTTGCAGATCAGACGTGCACAACGGTCAGGAGTAATTCTTGACCATTCCTTTTTACAGAACTGTTTCAGTTCAGCAATATTCTTGGGATGTCTGGTGTGAATAGCTTGTTATTTAGGAAGGATAGGAAAAACAAGAAGGGTGGTGGGGTATGTTTGTATGTCAACCATGATTTAAAGCCAAATCTTAAGCAAATGGAATGCGATGAGGAAAATGTGGAAGCTTTATGGGTAAATATCTGCTTTGGGGAAAAGAAGGGAAACCAACTATTGGTTGGGATTTGTTATAAACCACCTAATGTTAATATTGATGAGGAACACCAGCTGTTTGAGCAAATTGAAAAAGCTGCAAATCTGGGTAACACTTTAATTATTGGAAATTTTAATTACCCAGACATAAATTGGGACAGAGGGACTAGTAGCTCAGCAAAGGGAATTAGGTTTTTAAACTTGTTAAATGACACCTTCATGTCACAACTTGTACAAGCACCAACTAGAATGGACGCTTGTCTGGACCTGGTTTTAACAAACAACGTTGATCTTTTGACCAACATTCAAGTAGGTGAGCACTTGGGAAATAGTGATCACAATATAGTGTCCTTTGAAATAAACTCAAAAAAACAAAAGCACATGGGGATACTAAAACATATAATTTTAAAAAGGCCAATTTCAATAAGTTAAGGGAAGCTTTACAATATATTGACTGGCATAAACTCTTTAGTGAAAAGAACACTGAGGATAAATGGATCATCTTCCAACAAATATTAGAAAGGTACATTTCTCAGTATGTACCATTGGGAAATAAATATAAAAGAAACAAATTAAAACCAATGTGGCTTAGTAGAGAAGTAAAACAAGAGATTACAAATAAGAAAACAGCATTTAAAGCATTTAAATCGGACAAATCAGATGCATCTTATAAAAGATATAAGGAAGCAAATAATGCGTGTAAAAAGGCAATTAGACTTGCTAAACATCAAAATGAAAAAATGATAGCTAAAGAGAGCAAAACCAACCCCAAAGCATTTTTTAAGTACATAAATTCTAAAAAAAACTAAAATTAAAGTGTAGGTACACTAAAAACTGAAACGGGGATGTTAGATAATGAAGACAAGGAAAAGGCAGGAATTTTAAATAACTATATCTCCTCCGTATATATTACAGAGAACCCATGGCAATAGATGTGCAAATGATTGCTACTAAAAACTTGCAGAATAATTGTAATTGGTTAACTCAAGACAAGGTGCTGCAGTAACTAAAGAAAGTTAATATAAACAAAGCTCCAGGGCCTGACGGTATCCATCCACGTGCACTTAAGGTACTAAGTGTAGAAATAAGTGAACCTCTGTTTTTAATCTTTCAAGATGATTTTCTTTCAGGAAGTGTTCCGGAAGATTGGAGGAAGGCAGATGAGGTTTCTATATTCAAAAAGGGTTCAAAATCCTTGCCTGGAAATTATAGATCTGTGAGCTTAACTTCTGTGGCTGGTAAAATATTTGAAAGGTTATTAAGGGATAATATTCAAGAACTCCCTGAGAAGAACATGGTTATCAGCAAAAATCAGCATGGTTTTATGAAGCGCAGGTCATGTCAAACTAACTTGATTGCGTTCTACGAAGAAGTAAGTGGAAGTATAGATCAAGGTATTGCAGTGGATGTGATCTATTTGGATTTTGCCAAGGCATTTGATACAGTTCCACACAATAGATTAGTGTTCAAACTCAAGGAAATCTGTCTAGATGAAAATGCTTGTTCTTGGGTAGAACATTGGCTTAAAAACAGAGTACAAAGAGTTGTCATTAATGATAAATTTTCAAGCTGGACAGCAGTGGCAAGTGGTGTCCCTCAGGGGTCTGTTCTGGGACCCCTTCTATTTAACATGTTTATAAATGATCTTGAAGACAGCATTGAAAGTCATGTTTCAGTGTTTGCAGATGACACAAAACTTTGTAAAATAATACAACGTGAGCAAGATATTACTTTGCTGCAGAGGGATTTAGATAGACTGGGGGACTGGGCACTCAAATGGCAGATGAAATTTAATGTTGAAAAATGCAAAGTTATGCACTTCGGCGTAAAGAATACACAAGCAACGTATACCCTTAATGGAAGCAAATTAGGGATAACAACACACGAAAAGGACTTGAGAATTGTTATAGACAACAAACTATGCAACAATGTGCAATGTCAATCAGCAGTGGCCAAGGCCAGTAAGGTATTGTCATGCATGAAAAAGGGCATTCATTCTCGGGACAAGAATATAATTTTGCCTCTTTATAAATCACTGGTAAGACCCCATATTGAATATGCTGTACAATTTTGGGCACCTGTTCTAAAGAAGGATATTATGGCACTAGAAAAAGTGCAGAGGCGGGTTACAAAGTTAATAAAAGGAATGGAACATATCAGCTATGAAGAAAGGTTAACAAATTTAAACCTATTTAGTTTAGAAAAATGTCGCCTGAGAGGGGATATGATAACATTATACAAATATATTCGGGTCCAATACAAACCATTGTGTGGAAATCTATTCACAAACCGGACTTTACATAGGACACAAGGCCATGCGTTTAGACTGGAAGAAATAAGATTTCGTCTAAGGCAAAGGAAAGGTTTTTTTACTGTAAGAACAATCAGGATGTGGAATTCTCTGCATGAAGAAGTGGTTTTATCAGAGTCCATACAGATGTTCAAACAGCTACTAGATGAATACTTGCAAAAACAGAATATTCAAGGATATAATCTTTTAATGTAGAGTTATAACTGCTTGATCCAAGGATAAATCTGATGCCATTCTGGGGTCAAGAAGGGATTTTTTTCCTAGCTTGTTGCAAAATTATGCTTCAAACTGGGGTTTTTTTGCCTTCTTTTGGATCAACAGCAAAAAACAAATGTGAGGAAGGCTGAACTTGATGGACGCAAGTCTCTTTTCAGCTATGTAACTATGTAACTATGTAACTATGCCACAGCATCTTAATCGGGTTGAGGTCAGGACTCTGACTGGGCCACTTCAGAAGGCGTATTTTCTTCTATTTAAGCCATTCTGTTGTTGATTTACTTCTATGCTTTGGGTCATTGTCCTGTTGCAACACCCATCTTCTGTTGAGCTTCAGCTGGTAGACAGATGGCCTTAAGTTCTCCTGCAAAATGTCTTGATAAACTTGGGAATTCATTTTTCCTTCAATGATAGCAATCCGTCCAGGCCCTGACGCAGCAAAGCAGCCTCAAACCATGATGCCCCCACCACCATACTTCACAGTTGGGATGAGGTTTTGATGTTGGTGTGCTGTGCCTTTTTTTTGCCACACATAGTGTTGTGTGTTTCTTCCAAACAACTCAACTTTGGTTTCATCTGTCAACAGAATATTTTGCCAGTACTGCTGTGGAACATCCAGGTGCTCTTGTGCAAACTATAAACGTGCAGTAATGTTTTGTTTGGACAGCAGTGGCTTCCTCTGTGGTATGCTCCCATGAAATCCATTCTTGTTTAGTGTTTTACATATTGTAGATTTGCTAACAGGGATGTTAGCATTTGCCAGTGACTTTTGTAAGTCTTTAGCTGACACTCTAGGATTCTTCTTCACCTCATTGAGCAGTCTGCGCTATGCTCTTGCAGTTATCTTTACAGGACGGCCACTCCTAGGGAGAGTAGCAGCAGTGCTGAAGTTTCTACATTTATAGACAATTTGTCTTACCGTGGACTGATGAACAGCAAGGCTTTTGGAGATACCTTTATAACCCATTCCAGCTTTATGCAAGTCAACAATTCTTAATCGTAGGTCTTCTGAGAGCTTTTTTGTGTGAGGCATCATTCACATCAGGCAATACTTCTTGTGAAAAGCAAACCCAGAACTGGTGTGTGTTTTTTATAGGGCGGGGCAGCTGAAACCAACACCTCCAATCTCATCTCATTGATTGGACTCCGGTTGGCTGACATTTCACTCCAATTAGCTCTTGGAGATGTCATTAGTCTAGGGGTTCACATACTTTTCCCACCTGCACTTTGAATGTTTACATGGTGTGTTCAATAAAACATGGCAACATTTCATGCTTTGTGTGTTATAAGTTTAAGTAGACTGTGATTGTCTATTGTTGTGACTTAGATGAGAATCAGATCACATTTTATGACCAATTTGTGCAGAAATCCATATCATTCCAAAGTGTTCACATACTTTTTCTTGCAACTGTATTCTGGTGCAGCTTTATTCTTGTAGAATGTGTAGCAAATTATTAATCTCAGAGCTGTTGACATTTCTCTCTATCTAATATTAAGTTAGTAATGAAGATTGGAAGATTTGGTTTAAGTCATTGTTTTTCCCATTCTTAGTGTCTAGAAAGTAGTGAAAATATGAACCAGCTTCAAACAACCACCTTGCACTGATCTGAATTACTTTTTTAATTTAATTTATGGGGGGAAATTAATTTTCTGAAAATAGATTCCTAAACTCATTTGCAATTCATTTGGTAACTCCTGATTAAATTAAAGTCAAATACTACTAGTGTAGTAAACTGATACACCTTAGAACTGGGTATTTTTATGGACTGCTACCAGATACTACAGGATTATTCCTACAGGTAACCTACCGTAATTTAACTAACATTTATTGTAATTCTACCCTCTAAAAATATCCTGTATAATTAACAATGTTTAATATTACAAATGCATTAAGTTACTTGGCTTATGTAACTATCATGAAATTTGGTTAGAGTGATCACTTATTTACATATCTTTTTGCTATATTTTTATAGGATTCATCCAATCTTTACCATCGTTTTGGTGTTCTAGAAAGAATCCTTTGTCTTTGGCATATAGATAATATGTCAATCCAGAGATCCAAAGGATTTGTTCATTTTTCCATTTTTAAAGAAAAAACTGATCAATGCCCAAAACCAAGCCTCTTTGGCTTTAACTGAGATAGATAGTTGGGAGAAGGTGGTGCCAGGGAAAGATATACTGAAGGAGCATTGGTAGAGGTAGGAGAAGAACCAGGAAAAAGTGATGTTGACCAATGACCGATGCTCTAAATGGTTTGAAGGATCACTTGGTCGACAGTATTATCTAATGTTAAGTATATCTTTGAGGAAAATAAAACAACTGTATCTCATATATATTTGTTAGCAATTTTACTAACACAATATATAGATTATTTTAAATTTAATTGCTGCACATCAAATGCCCATTTTATGATGTCTAGCCATTATTCTTTAGATTCTATATAATGTATGCATTGTAATATATATTTTGCTATCCATACAATAAAAGTTATTTTCTTTAAGACATCATTGTAGCTGCCTTTAATTTCTCCACCATTTTTTAGTAAAATCTAAATAACAGGCATCTGCTGTCAACCCTAGGCCAGATCATGGCATGCCACACACCAACTGCAAACATTTTACCACTCATTATTATAACACATTTCCGTTGTAAAACTAGACATTCACCATCTGTACTACAAAAGTGCACTTTATCACAAGCCAACAAAACAAGGACAATGGTTTAATAGCAGATACATACCAGTCTGTCACTAAACTAAGAGTGGTTTTCGAGCCTAAATTCGAGCCTAAAATTTGATAAATTATATAGGGGAATTAAGAATAAAAGACATGCCATTTTAAAAAAAATATATATTTTTATTACAAAAGTACCATGACTCAATTAAAAAGACAGTTTTCCCCTCATAATATCCCCAGAAATATCATTGATTTTGTAATATAAAGGAAAAGGCATTGCAAATTGTGCTCATACAAATGCTTCTAGTAATTGAAGAGCTGAGTTTTAGCCTGCCAAAAGAGGCACTATTGCAATGCATTTCATTTGGTTTGTACATATTTATATTTTTGAAATGTCAGAATTGAATTCCATGATTTTTGTTTAACTTATGTTACATTATCTAAGAAGTATTTACTATGCAATAAGCAATTTTCATTGTCCACTAACTTTATATTTAAGGCCATACTCTATGTAAGGCCACTGACTGAGGTAATAGTGAAAACATTTTTTTTTTCCATACATTTGTCAATTATATCATCCACTTGCAGTTTCTTCAATTTTGCACTAGAACCTCAACTTTATGGAAATGTTTATATATGTTCTAATTACAGCAAAGTCACACTGAGTTGAAAAAAAAATATTTTTATTTGGCCAGAAAAAATCCTCCAAATTGCAAAATGCCTTCGGAACAACTCAATTCCATATAGATGGAGATACCCCACCAAGATCCTGATATGACATGTAACGGATCGCCTGGCACCCCGACTGGGTACCTCCGTTGAAGGATGCTCCTAGCGCTTCCTGAGGACTCCAAGCACTCTGGCAGACACCACAATCACCGAACCGGAGAAACAAATAAATTCTCCCAAGCATATGAATGCTGTAGACCGTTGAATAGGAACCATACGAATAGGTTTACTCTCCTAGCAGTCAAACTGGAACAGCATACAATAAATCCTTCCCCCAATAATGAGACGACACTTCACTTTGAGGGTTAAAACAGGAACTCCCTGTACTGTCACATACAGTCTCTTTTATTCCCAATCCACAAACATAGTACAGCCCACAGGGCGTTACAAAACAACCAATCACATCACAGTTACATCCCACATATTCCCTCCCCTTATCCTGAGAGGAAACTCAATTATACATACAGTTAAAACATACTTTCTACCCAACTTTCATAACTCCAAAACCATACATCACATTCACATAAAATTACATATTCACAATCAATCCATTCAGGGGAACAACATATTCAAAAATGGCACAAATCAGACAAGGGGTTCAAAAGTTAGTAAAAAGTCCTTTGTGACTAAATGAAGCATGGCTTTCTGGCCCAAACCAGTTTCAGAGTCTTCTATCCTGGAGATAAGTAATTCAATTATCTCCCAGGACAGACACAAGACTCCATTAAGCACATGGTTGCAAAAAGACACAAAACACTTTAAAATACATAAAGTCACATTTACACATAACACACAGACATTTCACATATCCCCAGATAGCTGGGATCTGAGTGCACATTATTAGATGAATGGCACTCAGATCACACAAATAAGCCTTTCTGCAGGGGAAATAAACGGTTTAACCTGCAGGGCCATAGTCCAAAGGGAGCAGGCGAGCAACCAGGCTTCTCCAGTTCACAGTGGCGAGGTTGGTTTCGCCACACTTCTCCCCTTTACCAACTAGACTAACAGGGTATCTGACCTCCTGCCGGTCAGTGCCCTGGTTAGTCCAACAACCCACCCACAAAACAGAAACAGCAGTACAGCCCACCCACAATAACTGGTTACTACACCTGGGTAGAGGAGAACTTTGTCCATGTCCAGGTGCCTCACCACGACTGTGTGGGCAACTGTTAGGCTGCCTTGGTGGGTTGCTGAGTGGGCAGAGACCAGCGGTACTCTGCCCTGATGCCAGTGCTACCACGGAAGTAGCCTGGTGGGAGCCTGGTTGTGGGAGGGAGAGACCGACTGTCTCCCCTCTGGATACAGCCGCTCTGTGGCTGGGGAACAGGACCGACTGTCCCTACTCCTTGTGCTGTAAGTGCAGAGACATCTGCACTGTTGGGGGGTGTAACATCTCCCCTTGCTGGGTTAGGCTGCCGCTGGAGAGAGGGTGTAACAAGCTCCTCTCTCTGAACTGTAAACTGCCGCTGGGGAGAGGGGGTATCAGGCTCCTCTCCCTGACACTCTCTCTGCTGGTGGAGAGGGGGACCAGCTGTCTCCCCTTTCATTATTTTGTCCTGTGGTTGGGGTGCGAGACTGACGGTCTCTGCTCCCTGCAGGACACTCTGCCGCTGGGGAGGAAGGACTGCACCTTCAGCTCCCTGTAACACACACTGCCCCTGGGGAGCAAGGACTGCACCTTCAGCTCCCTGGGGTACACACTGCCGCTGGGGAGGAAGGACTGCACCTTCAGCTCCCTGTAACACACACTGCCGCTGGGGAGCAAGGACGGCACCTTCAGCTCCCTGTAACTCACACTGCCGCTGGGCAGAGAGACCAATTGGCCACAGCCCCAATCTCCGCATTCGGCACTCACATTCCCATGCCTCTCGATTCTCCGCATCCAACTTGCGCACGGTTGCCATAACTGCCTCTGTTGAAGGATTCGGGCCATATCTGGTTAACCGTCTCATGACCTCATCCCGGTATGCATCGCCCTCAAAGCGATAGGTCATGTTTGCTGTGACCAGAGGCGCTGTACGAATACTAGCGTTGCCCTCAAATTGTAACTCCAAACGAACTGTGTCTCTGAGCTGCTTTACCTCGCACTAGGACGCCATCCCACCGCTTGCCACCAATGTAACGGATCGCCTGGCACCCCGACTGGGTACCTCCGTTGAAAGATGCTCCTAGCGCTTCCTGAGGACTCCAAGCACTGCAGCAGACACCACAATCACCGAACCAGAGAAGCGTATACCTTCTCTCAAGCATAAGAATGCTGTAGACAGTTGAATAGGAACCATACGAATAGGTTTACTCTCCTAGCAGTCAAACTGGAACAGCATACAATAAATCCTTCCCCCAATAATGAGACGACACTTCACTTTGAGGGTTAAAACAGGAACTCCTGTACTGTCACATACAGTCTCTTTTATTCCCAATCCACAAACATAGTACAGCCCACAGGGCGTTACAAAACAACCAATCACATCACAGTTACATCCCACATATTCCCTCCCCTTATCCTGAGAGGAAACTCAATTATACAAACAGTTAAAACATACTTTCTACCCAACTTTCATAACTCCAAAACCATACATCACATTCACATAAAATTACATATTCTCAATCAATCCATTCAGGGGAACAACATATTCAAAAATGGCACAAATCAGACAAGGGGTTCAAAAGTTAGTAAAAAGTCCTTTGTGACTAAATGAAGCATGGCTTTCTGGCCCAAACCAGTTTCAGAGTCTTCTATCCTGGAGATAAGTAATTCAATTATCTCCCAGGACAGACACAAGACTCCATTAAGCACATGGTTGCAAAAAGACACAAAACACTTTAAAATACATAAAGTCACATTTACACATAACACACAGACATTTCACATATCCCCAGATAGCTGGGATCTGAGTGCACATTATTAGATGAATGGCACTCAGATCACACAAATAAGCCTTTCTGGAGGGGAAATAAACGGTTTAACCTGCAGGGCCATAGTCCAAAGGGAGCAGGCGAGCAACCAGGCTTCTCCAGTTCACAGTGGCGAGGTTGGTTTCGCCACATGACATAAGGGTTCAAAATACATCTTTGCTTCACCAAAACAAGACATGAAGACTCTTATAGCTTGGAGTTTAAAACAGGGAGGAGGACCAAGCAAGCACTTTACCATCTAAATGCCAACTCACAGAATGGCACCAGGTATCACAGGGGGTGAGGAGAAGTTGCTACGTAAGGACCCAAGAGGAGACAATATATGACTTGTCCAGCCATGGATGGTGATGGCTTGGTGGTAGCACAATTTTTATCCTAACGGCACACACTCCTGTAATACTCCAATTATTTAGAGCAGATACACTCCTATTGAACATCCACATGTTACCCAGCCCATTCTTTTAATGCTTACATACAGCATTAAAAGACTATTTTCTCTATAATATTAATGATGATTCTTCCATCACATAAATATGGCTAGCACATAAGGCAGTGATGTGAAGAGTTTATATTAATCACAGATCCATCACCAATTGAGAATGGGCTAAACAGGGGAACTCATTATAGAAACTCCTGGTCTTCCTAGAAAGGGAAAATTAAAAATCCTCCCATAGCTAGATGAATAGACTAAATTGTGAAAGTTAAAGCAGAATTGCAAGCTCTTCAGCTGTCCCACATTTAGCAATGCATGAGGAAATTGGTACATATCCACTATATCCAGGGGAACAAGGCAGGGAAGCTTATATCATTCAGATTTAAACATAAATGCTCACAAATGAAAACTCTATTCTTATTTGATGCCCAAAACAAACTCACTAACCCACAGGACATAGTTAATGAATTAGCAAAATATTATAAGTCTCTGTACAATCTTCATGCAGACCCCTTACCTTACATATCATTGCTGCAGCTGTAATTTCTATCATCCACGTGTAGAAATCATATCAAGCTCCCACCAACCAAGCTGTATCTAACATATTACTCATCATTAAGAAATAAGAAGAGATGTCTCAAAGAATATCTGGAAATCTATAGAGAGTCCAAACAGTGTGGGCGGAATGCGAGCAGGTCGACTGGGACAATGTGGTCCACTTATATACCTTATATACCTAAGGTTCAATTCTCATTACCTCTCTCTCTTCGTACTCTTTTCCTTTCCACTACTCTCTTCTCTCTTTTCTAATGTCACCATTCTCCATCAGGCCCACAAAGCATATTATGATAAGCTGTTTTAGTCTTATTATAGTGTGGACAATTTTAATCTGCTATATATCTCAACAGGACCGACGCTTCCTATAAGGTGAACTAGGCAGCCCTTATTGTTGGCCCTTCTAATGCTGCAGCTGCCTGAGTGCTCTATAGAAAGCCTCAGGTGGCTGCAGCACTGCCTCATTCCTCACCTCCCCTTCCCTGAGCAGCGTGGCCGAGCTCCTCTCCAGTCTGCGGTACAGGAACATTTGTGAGGAGAACAAACAGGGGGATTGAGGAGAACACATGAAAGGGGGGGCAGAGGAGAGCAGAGACCTCTAAGGGGGAGACAAGACACCACTAATGGAAAGTCGGGGAGAAAATGAGAGACCACTAGGGGAGGGGAGGGGAGGAGAGTAGAGACCACTAAGGGGCAGAGGAGAGCTCTATAGGACAGGGGGCAGGGCAGGGGGCAGGGCAGGGAGCACTTTCACACTACGCACACACATACACACACACACAATGCATCCCTGCACACACAGAAACACAACATGCTTCCCTTACACTTAGAGAAACACACAATGCATCCATTACACACGCACAATGCAACCCTTACACATAAAGACAATGCATCCTTTGCACACATACACAGAAACACACAACGCATCCCTTACACAACCAGAAACACACAATACATCCCTTGTAAACAAACACACACTGCTTTCTATCCCTTACACAAAAACACACTGCTTCTACTACACACAAACATACTGCATCACCTGCACAAACTGGTATCCCTATACACTACATTCCATAAGCACACACATTAGATCCTCTACAATAACACATAGCACATCCCCTACACAATCCACTTCTGTCCGTCACAGAAGGGAGACCCTTAATGATGAGTGACGGACCTCGTCCGTCACGTGGTAAAATTAACCCCGGATCGCCGCTATCGTGGTGATCGCGGGGTTAATGGTGCTCCGGTATGCCTCTGCATTAGAGGCATACCGGGAGCACCTGGTCAGGCTGCCCAGCACATGTGCTCGCTCTGACTGCAAGTCAGAGCGAGCACATGTGCTCTGTATACTTACCTTCCGGCTCCCTGCACTTCCTGGTTCTATGTGAAGTGCAGGGAGCCGGAACAGTGCTTATCCTGCCCCCTGCTGTTAAAAAAATAAAGTTAATTTAAAGTCCCCCCCCCTTTACCCATTTTAATAAAAAATTAACCCCTTCCCTGCCAATTGATCACTGACTACAGTGATCAATTGGCAAGGATTACATTTTACTATGATCTGGGGTTAAATAATCAGGGGTTAAATCTATTTAATTAATTAATTAAAATATTTTAAAATTATATATTTAGCTAGCTGGGGTGGGTGGAAGTTAGTGGGGAATTGGGGAATTTGGCGTTAGGCTAACTAGGGGTTAACATTAAAAAGTTTTAAAATAAACTTTAAAAAGTTAAAAATTAAGCTTAAAAAAATGTTTTAATAATGTTTAAGTAAAAAAAACAAAAAAAACCCTTTACCTAGTCCAAATAAAAATTAACCCCTTCCCTGCTAGTCGATCACTTCCTACAGCGATCAAATAGAGATCACAGTATTATACTGTGATCTAATTTTTTTTAACCAGTGAGGATTAACTTTTTATTTATTTTTTAACCCTCAGGGGTTCAATTTATTTAATTAATTTAAATATTTTATAACTATATATTTTGCTAGCTGGGGTGGGTGGAAGTTATGTGAAAATGGGGAATTTATTGTTAGTGCTGCATACTGCTAGTTAGGGGTTAACGGTAAAAAAAAAAGCTTAGAAAAATGTTAAATCTGTAAAAAAGTTTTAAGAAAGTTTAGGAAAGTTTAAAACAATTAATAAGCAAAACAAAAGTTTAAAAACTAGTTTTTAAAAGTAAAAAAGTTATAAAAAGTAAAAAAATACATTTAAAAAAAGCTCATTACCACTACACCTGGAAAAAACTAGAGAAAAAAGTATCCCACGCCAAGGTTCAAAATATGCCTTTTGAATTAACCCAGGGTGTATTCTTTAATAAAAAGTATGTGTTTGTGGGGAAGTTTCAATAACCAACCGTCTGAACTACTCCAAATTGGAACATGGACACAGCGTAAAACTTCAAAGTTAGAAAAAAATGGCTGCGTCTCAAATGCGCCCCTTCAACATCCACATATACCTGGCAATGGTACATACGGGGGTATTGCTGTACTCAGCTGACATAGCTGAGCAACATATGAAGTATTATACAGTCGTAGCACACATAAGGTTTGCAAAATATACGGTGCAAACTCACTTTGTATGTCAAAAAGGCAGAAAAAACGCTTATTACCACTACATCTGGTACAAGCTAGCGGAAAAATGATCCCACGCTAAGGTTCAAAATATACCTTTTGAAACACCCTGGGGTGTCTACTTTAAGAAATGGTAGGCCTTTGTGGGGTAGTTTGAACTTAAAACCTGCGAAGATGCTTGGAAATTGCACATAGGCCCAGCGTCAAAATTCAAAGTTTGGTAAAAACGGATATGGCTTGGTCTCCTATATGGCACTGTAGCTTCACGAAATGGTGCCAAAGACATTCATATGGGGTGTCATTTTACTCAGAAGACTTAGCTGAGCATAATTTGGGGGGGTTGAATTTAGTGGCACATATGAAATCTACAAAACGCCCAGCAAAAATGCAATCCGTATGTAAAAAATGCACAAAATAATTTTTTACCACATACTTTGGCATATATTGGTGAAAAAATGGGGGCATGTTAAGGCACAATATGCACATTATGAGATACTCTGGAGTGTCTACTTTTACAAATGGTAGGCCTTTGTGGGGGGTTTTTGAACAGTCAAACTGTTATAATACCCCAAATGGAAGCTAAGGCTCATTAAATCCATCTCTCAAAATTCTACTGTGAATACTGAAAAGGACAGGTATCCTGTATGGCACTGTAACTTCACGAAATAGTGCCAAAGACATACAATGGGGGTGTCATTTTACTCAGCAGATGTAACTGAACACAAAATAAAACTTTGTACAGGAATAGCACACACCAACTTTACAAAATATACACGAGAATTTCTTTGTTATAAGTTTGTGTGCCAAAAACAAAAAAAAACACAATTTTACTCCAATATTTAGCAGAGGTTGGCAGTGAAATGGCTACGTAGAAAGTGTCAAAACAACCTTAGGTAAATAGCACGTGATGTCTACTTTATATAAATATATACTTTTGTGTGGCAATTTTGTTTTCTTTTATGGCTATTAAGCTTACAAGACAAACATACCAAATTCTAAAATCGCTCCACATTAAAAGTCTATTTTACTCCTTGTGCTTTGTGACCTGCAACTACCAAAAAAAACTTAAAATCCCAGACACATTATATATTCTGTAAATCAGAACAACTAAATTTATTTATTTTTAATTACTTTTCTTAACCTGCACTAATTATGCACACATTATTATTGCAAAAACTGTAAAAACAAAAAAAACACAAAATTTTCAATTTCTTTTACATTTTTCTGTATTGTTTTATAATAAATAAGCATTTATATATATGTGTGTTAAATCAAATTAAAGCCCTTTCTGTCCTTTAAAAAACAATGTATAATATGTGTTGGTGCAACAAATTAGTAAAATGCTAATTGCAGTTGAACGCAAACAGCAAAAAATGAAAAAAATGCTGTTGTCATTAAGTGAAAGACAAGCTTTTGAAGCTCTGCCCTTAAGGGGTTAAGCTATCTTGCCAAAGATGTGCTGGGTCACATGAATCCTTCTTCCCCTTCCTGTTTTTTTCACCATTTAAAAAGCATCTTACAAAAGTGATCCATTAAACACCTCAATTACTGAAACACTGTATTGTAGTTGATATGCAATTTATGCATAATGAAAACATCTGTCTAATTCTGAATATTTTGTACGGTTGCTTCACAAAAAAATAAATGCATTTGGTTTTTATAACTGGTTCTTACAAACATAAGCATGATATTACATTTTATTATTTACTCTATGGTACTGATCATATGTAGCTATTTACCATGATTTGGCAATATAACAATTAGTGAAACAAGTTAAACTCGTGGGCATCTGCAGAAATTTCTTTGATGAACAAATGTATTGACTGTCCACCCCTCTTCTAGATTTCCTGGCTGTTTTCTTTTTCCTCTTGGTCTAAAAAAGAAAGAGTTGAATAGACAAGACAACTTAAGTGTGCTCACTTGTGCAGTCAACAAAAACGGAATATCAAAGTTAAACAGGGTACTCATAACTCTGCAAACAACAGCAAAGAGTAAATGTGTCAGCCCAGTAAGACATTTGAACACAGGCACTTTTGAATACATGAACACAAGCAATATATCAGTTTATAGGAGAGAAATTAAGAAACGTTATACATTTATTAATGGGGATAGAAAATTACCAAATTGCAATTGTGACCCAGGAACATTTACCCTTCACAAGTATGCTCTGAGAACAAAGCATGTTGAAAAGACAAGACCCTATTTGTTCAAGGGATCATGGTTACAGTTAATGTCGAGATGTACCCCATGTTTAAAGGTGTTTCCAGATTTGGGCCTTGATCATCTGAGATATACTTCTGAGCCTATGCTTAGCCCAAAATAAGTTCTGGAACAACTTTGCAGTGGGCTTAGTGCTGTTCACACTGATTATTTAGACATCTGGCATACTTTTAAGTTGTGTACAAATGTAGCTGATCTATTCTAATGCACTTATGAGAAACTGCATGTGGAATAGCTAACATGTATAAGGTTGTGCTATACTGGCACTCCAAGTTAATTTAATTTTACAAGCTGCTGAATGCTCTGTACTTCCATTTCAGTATATGTTTCTCACGTGTACAAATTTATGTTCTCGGAACTGGCAAGCTTTTCCTCACTTCAGCAGGTGTACAGAAGAAACATTATAGTGGTTATCTGTTGAATGGAATTGGAAGAGGCTTGAAAAAAGACAGTCAATGTGTCTAAAAATGGATTCGCAGAAGAAAAAAAAAAAAACATGAAATTTAAATGAACTAATTAATTAACCTAAGCTATTGATGTATGCCAAACATATTATTAGACTGCAATATAGGTTGATGGGTGAAATGAGAGTTGAGAAAGGAAGACACACTATATTCATATGGGGTCCTTCCTTTACTATCTAACCCCAACATCTGCCAAGCTTGAGAATGGAATGACATCATGTAGGAGAACACGTTACACTGTTTTATATTTCATTATCAAATTTGACAATATGCACATCTTATTATCAATATATGTAATCCTTAAAGATTTAGAAGGATTTCCCAGCATTAAGCAGACTTAACTGTACACACAGATCACATGTGGACATTAGTGTTAAATATACACAAAGAATCCCTTTGAAAATAAATCTTTCATTGCTATGATAAATCTGAAATACCAAAACTACAGGGACACTTCTACTCCTCAGTAAAAAAATAAATCTTTTATAACCACTTTGATTCATACTATTCCGGTCTTAAAATGCTTCCATTCTTTTTCAGTAAGACATTTCATGTAAATCTTTAATGATCTCAGTGGGGAAATTGAATTTATCTTAAGGTATAAGGTAAAATGCTGGGGAGTAAAATTGCTTGAACATATCTGGCATTTTGATATTGCAGTTTAAAGAATTTATTAATACAGCCTGGCTATAACTGCTTAATTCCCATCTCTTTTCTAGCACTATAGCAGGCTTAGTAAATTTCAGCAAAAGTAGAGAAAGATTAGATTTCTTTATGTAACAGCTCTTGCTCACAAACTTGTAAAGTGGGAACAGGTTAATCAATTTACTTGTTTTTAAATCATTAGAGATTGGTGTCAGCAAGAGTTGGGCATGATAAAAAAAAAAAAAATCAGATTTGTCCCAATCAATTCATCAAAAAAAAAAAAAAAAAAATGTTTTCAGTGACACAGAATTCAACCACATGAATTTTGTTTATGTGATAATTTTGGAAAAACAATTCAGGTGAACCAAAATGTAATGGAAATTGGCCAGTGTGCTGCAAAAATATAATTATAATTCTATATATATTTAGCAGTAAATTAATTGCAGTAAATTGATATATTATATATTTATTTTGCAGTAAATTGATAGACCAATTTTTATGTCAGTTAGTACAGAGATCAAGTGAGAACTAAAAGAAAAAGATTTAGAGATATATGAAAAATATATTTTTTATTTTAAAAAAATCTAATAATTATACCTAATCATAGGGTGATATTATCCATCCAAAAATCTGTGGGTACTACTACCAATGTACAAAAATGCTAACCACAAAGTGATATATAAACAGATAAAAGGACCACAATCTAGAATCTCAATATTCTCCTAAATACAGCATAATATGCAGAATACCAAGCAAATAGTGAACCAAGTTGCAATAACTGGTTATCAAGTTCAAAATGTTCCATCCCTCTCCAATTCTATCCAAAAACAACAAATATTTACAAGTGATAAATGTATAGAACAAAAGTAGAGCATTGTGAATAAAAACACATGCAATGGCCTACTGTGGAGTAGAACAACCCCAGGAGTTAACCAGAGGATTACCGGTGTGGTGTGCAGCTGCATTACTAGACCCACACAACGACCCCGGTACCCCTGATGAGATGGGACGACAGTCACAAAAAATGTCAAGACGCACAATGACATCAACCTCATGCTGCAGTCTCCCCTGCTGGCCAATTCCTCCAGAAGCCTCCCCCACGCAGTACATTGATGGGGATTCCATACAGAGTTTGGCTGCTACTACAATGGACAGGGACACCACACAAGAAACAGGAGGCTTTATCTCTGACACTAAACAGGACATCCAGTAATGCTGACTGGGCTCCAACTAAACCTGAGACATATATGGGAAGCGGACTCGAAGGTCCTTGCAACTGAGGTACAAGCTATGACAGCCTGCACCCAAGCCGCAGAAGAGGAGGTACAGGGCCTAAAACATGGCATGGATGCACTAAATGACATGGTGTGCCAACTGCAAGCATCACATGTTAACCTCACCCAGCAAGTCACTCTGCTGGATGACAGAGGTAGGAGGAAAAACATAAAATCAGGGGGTATCAGAGTCTGTGTCCCTGGAAGAACTCCCACACTTCATCAGGCTCCTAGTGATCTCACTCCTACCCATGAAAGAAACCAGATATTTCACATTTGATGGTGTATACCGAATTGCCAAAGAGCCACAAGCCACAAAATCAGTGCTACGTGACCTTATCCTATGATGTCAAACACTATCTGAAAAGATGGCCTTAATTTAAGTACTTAAAGGACAGACGGCTTACGAGTTCAAATTGCTTTCTTTCAGGACTTAAGCAGAGCCATGCTACTTTGGTGTAAGAGCATGCAGCCCATTACCAATTACCTCCAGACAGCAGGAATCACCTACAGATAGTCACTCCCATGTCGTTTTGGGTCACCAAAGACAGGAAAACATACAAAATCTCTGACCCCATAGAGGGACCTGCCCTGATAGCTACAGTAGGACTCTAACCATATTACCACCAAACTGAGCTCAGGGCCACTGAAAGCCTACTTACCACTTAGATTATGTATCCCCCCCACCACCCCACGGTAAAGGAAGCACTTACATCAAGCACCTAAAACACGCTGGATGCAGCCTCACACTAGCTGCTCCCTCCAAAAAGTAAGGTCTAAGGTGACCACCCTTACGCTACACACTTGATAGCTTCTACCTAGCCTACTTTACAGAAACTCATTCAGAGAGCTGTCACACTTCACTAGACTCCCTAAAGCATGACAGACCAAGCCAATCATACCTACTTCATAAGATGGTCAAGATCACAGAAAAACAAATACAGAAGGAAAGGATCAAGTGAATAATCACATTACGCCATAACCTAATTTCTGATGCCAGACACCTAACCAAGGGTCTCACACACAGCTAGCCTTCCTCTAATGATAAATTAATGTATAGTTGTTTTAACCAGAATCTACCTAAGTTTAGAGTTCCTAACATTTGATGAATCGTTATAACTGCCTAGCCCACTCATAACTGTGCAATGTTATTATATGCCATAACTGTATCTTGACTTGTTAAGCATCTGTTCATATGACTATGATCTCTTGATAACATGTCTAAGCCTTTAACTCATTTGCACTGAAAAAAGAAAATACGGTGGAAAAGTTATAGTGTCAGCTTATGGGGTGAGACTCTCTAAACAAAAGTCTGGAACCTGCCTAGACAGACAGAACAGCCTAGACAGACAGAAGTGCCAAAGGCAAGTATTGATTGTAACATTATTTAAAACAAAAACATTTAAATCTATTTAAAAACAACAAAACCATAGCAGATCACTTATCAAAGTTCTGGTCCTTAAGTCGTGCCAATACAAAGATCCGTTTTACTGAATACAGCTTCCACAGGTTGCCAAGTGTCAGGATTACTGTTTGATCCAGCACGTAGAACTGTACAGCACGGATGACAAATAAGTAACGTATTACCGGTCCTTAGAATGGCCGGATTTAACGTACAAAGAATAGTCAAAAATACTAGCCGAGGTCAGGGAACACAGAAAGGGACACAGCGATGAGGAAAGCCAGGAGTCAGGATACCAGAATATAGAGAAGTCAATAAACAAAGCCAAAGTCAAAAAACAGGTAGAAAACTATAAACAGGAACGCGCTCTCGGACAACCACAAGGGAAACCACGACAGGGCACTGAGCAGGCTGAGAACTGGGCCTAAATACCCCTCCTTTCTTTCTGATAGGCTGTAACCGGCCTTTGACCCCAAAGTCAGTTACCAGGTTTCATTTGCATAATTGCTGCTCAGCATTAACCCTTCTGTGGATTAGGTTGCTGCTCGGCACAACTTTTCCTGTGTGGACAGTAAATGTCATTAACCACTTTTCTATAAGCGGATGAATACATGAGACCAGGTTTCATTTGCACAATTACTGCTCACCATTAAACCTTCTGTGGATTAGGTTGCTGCTCGGCACAACTTTTCCTGTGTGGACAGTAAATGTCATTAACCACATTTCTATAAGCGGATGAATACGTGACACCAAGTTAGGGACACTTTGGAGGTATGTGCTTTATTATTTTGCCAAATTATTGTCCATAAGTTCTCGTAAAAACTCAAAAAACTTGGAGATGGACTGTTTCATGTTATACGTGATTCTAGTGATAGTAGCAAGACCTCTAATGTCTGAATATCTTTTTTGGGGATGGCTATTTCACCCATTCTAGATGCTGAGGTTTAGTCTACAGAGAGTTCATTTGCCAGATACTCGTTAGCTGCTTTTTCCAGTTGACATCAAAAGGATAATTTTGAACAATCTTTATTTACCTTTAGTAATCAAATGTAAACATATACATTAACCCCTTCACTAAGCCATTTGTGGATATGTGATTCTCACTGTATTTTTAAAGATACATGTAAACACAATTTTAAGAATTGCCAATAAAATGTGTTTATTGCAAATTAATTTTGTTTAATATTGCTGCCCATATAGGAGAGCATGCACTAATATTTTAACACTGCAACTATATTTAATCTGCCATTTGAGTGCCCAGTCACCCAATCTATCTATTGCCCTCTGCAGTGAAATAATATCCTGCTGACATTGTATTACTTTACAGAGTTTTATGTCATCTGCAAAAATTGAAACATGACTTTCATTGCAAATTTCACATCTGGCGTTAAGTAGGGTCGGATTTGCGCAATGTTTTTGAGATGGAAGTGGCAGGATTTGGCGATAGACTGAACATGACACGTAAAGGAAAGGTCGGAGTCAAAGAGAACACCTAGGCAGCGAGTCTGTGTGGTGGAGCGGATGGTAGCACCCTTTACTTGAAGGGAGACAGACACAGGAGTAGCAACACTTGAGGGAGGAAAGACCAGTTTTCATCACTTACAGCTTCTGTCCAACTTGAAAAGGTACCATAAATGGCAACTCTCTGTACTCTATTTTTATGCCAATGTTCTACCCAAGCGCAAGAATTTTCATGTAGACCAATTTCTTTTAGTTTTAACACTAACCTATTATGTGGACCCCTATCTAATGCTGTAGCAATATCCAAGTAGATAACCCTAATCTATACTTCTACTTACTTCTTGTAGAATGTAATTAATTTAGTTTGACATGACCTATGTTTCATAAAAAACCTGCTGATTTCTGCTAAAAACAATATTCTTCCCAATGAATTCCTGAAAATTGTCCCTTATTAACCCTTCAAATACTTCCCCAGCCACAGAAGTTAAGCTCACAGGTCTATAACTTCCAGGAAAAGATTCTGAACCGTTTTTGAATATTCCAACCACATCTATTTCCCTTCAGTCCTCCAGTACAAATCCTGGAAATAAAGAATCCTGAAAGATTAAAAACAGAGGATCACTTATTTCCACACTTAGCTCCTTAAGTACTCATGGGTGAATATCATCAGATACTGGGCCCTTGTTTACATTCATTTTCTTTAGTTGCTGTAACACCTTGTCTTGATTCATTAAATCACAATTTGTCTACAAGTATTTTTTTGCAGCAATCATTTTCATATCTCTTGTCATTGGTTAATCCTTAATATATGTTGAGAAAAAATACTTATTTAAAACTTCTGTATTTTTTTGGTCTTCATTAACTAACACGCCCATCTTTGTTTTCATATATATATATAACTTATGTACACAAATTTTTTTTATTTGGTTGGCTCTCTTTGGCTAGCCCTTTTTTATTTTCTAGTTTAGCCAGTGGCAGATCCAGGGGTGGGGAACGGGGCAATTGCCCCCCTCCCTCCGAGATTCTCCCCTGCTGGCTAGTGCAGGCCTGGCTTTGTACAAATGCCAGCCCTGCAATGTGCCTGCGGACCGGGCAGGGAGATCAGAGATCTCCCTGCCCGGTCCGCAGGCACATTGCTGACAGCTGACAGGGGAGGGAGAGGGAGGAGAGAGGACCCGGGAGCTCTTACCTGCAGCTCCTCCGGTTACCATGGCAACGCTCCAAATCTCGCGAGAGTGAACTCTAGCTCTGGAGCGTGGGCTATAGTTCACTCTCAACACCACTGGGACCACCAGGGATTCACCACCGGACCACCAGGGATCGAAATATGTCCCCCCTCCTCCCAGTAAAAGTAAGAAGGGAGGGGGACATAAATATATTTAATTTTAAATTTAAAAAAAAGCCTCCCTACCCTCCTTCCCCCCATACAAACACTGCCCCCCATACACACACTACACACACTGCCCCACAAACACTGCCCCCATACACACACTACACACACTGCCCCACAAATACTGCCCCCCATACACACACTGCCCCACAAACACTGCCTCCCATACACACACTACCCCACAAACACTGCCCCCATACACACACTACACACACTGCCCCACAAACCTTGCCCCATACACACACTACACACTGCCCACAAACACTGCCCCATACACACACTACACACACTGCACCACAAACACTGCCCCCATACACACACTACACACACTGCACTACAAACACTGCCCCCATGCACACACTACACACACTGCACAATCTGCACACACACTCTGCCCCACAAACACTGCCCCCATACACACACTGTCCACCATACACACACTGCCCACAAATACTGCCCCCATACACACACTGCCCTGCCAAACACGCCTCCCACACACACTACTCCCACAAACACTACCCCATACACCCATACACACACTGCCCCACAACACTTATACACACACTTTCACACACTGACCCACAAACACTCACCCCATACACACACTACACACACTGCCCCACAAATACTGCCCCCATACACACACTGCCCCACAAACACTGCCTCCCATACACACACTACCCCACAAACACTACCCCATACACCCATACACACACTGCCCCACAAACACTACCCTGATACACACACTGCCACACAAACACTGCCCCATACACGCACTTTCCCCATACACACACTACCCCAAAAACACTGCCCTCATACACACTGCACACCCATACATACACTCTGCCCCACAAACACTGCCCCCATACACACTGTCCACCCATACACACACTGCCCCACAAATACTGCCCCCATACACACACTGCCCCACAAACACTGTCTCCCATACACACACTACCCCATACACCCATACACACACTGCCCCACAAACACTGTCCCATACACACACTACACACACTGCCCCACAAACACTCTCCCCCATACACACACACTACACACACTGCCCCACATACACTGCCCCATACACACACTTTCCCCATACACACACTGCCCCACAAACACTGCCCCCATACACACTGCACACCCATACACACACAGTGCCCACCCATACACACACTGCCTCACACACACTGCCCACCCATACACACTGCCCCACAAATACTGCCCCCATACACACCACACACTGCAACCCTGACATACACTGACGCCCTCACGCACTTGCACACACACTTCACCATTCACACACACTTCACCCCTAACACATACTACTGCTCCTATACCCTATATCCCAGCAGACCCCAGGTAAGTTGTCAAACTGTTCTTAAATGGTTTGACTACTTACTCTGGGATGGGATCCTGGTACTACTGGCGCCATAACTACTACACTGAGCTGTAGTGGTTATTGTGCCTGGATTATTTATTTAAATAATCTACAAGTGCCCCTCCTGAGATCCGGCTCTGGATCCGCCACTGAGTTTAGCCCATCTAATCACCTTTTTGCATCCATCACTGGCTTTCTTAAATTTTATATAGGATGCATCTGATTTGATTTAAATGTCTTTTTCTTCTTTTTAATTTCTTGGTTTACCAATCCACTAAGTCATAATGGTTTCAATGTATTTATTACCCAATGATACATATTGAGAAATGTACTGTTATTTTTGTTTGAAGATATTCCATTTATCCCCAAATGTTTTTTGTTTTCATTAAAGAGTTTATACTGGTCAATGAGTTGGTAAAACTGCCCTAAACATATTAAAATTGGCCTTTTTAAAATCATATGTTTTAAAATCTCTCATCTGCATTTGCTTGCTTAAGTTTATTTCAAAAGGCACCACCACCTGAACGTTTGTCAACCAATCAACCACCTCTAGACAAGCATCCTGTCTAGTTGGTGCTTGTACCAATTGTGATATGCCAGTGTCTTTTAACAGCTTTAAAAACTTGATTACTCTTGCTGAACTACTACTCCCTCTATCCTAGTTTATGTCCAGGCAATTAAATCTCCAATAATTAACGTGTTTCCCAGATATGCAGCTTTCCCAATTTGCTCTAACAGCTGTTCTTCTTCATTAATATAAACAATAGGTGGTTTATAACATATACTAACCATGTTTGCATTACTAATGCTATAGTGTTCCTTTAAATAATGGTTTTCTATGCCTAATAAATGTTATTTTCTAGGACACCCAAAATACTTGTGGTGTCATGGGGGGAGACTAATGGGGTAGGGCTCCCACTTCCATGGGTGGGAGTGGGAGCCCTAATAATAATAAACCTTGTGTAAAGGGGGGAAAGTACTGTTACCTTGGATCTTTAGAACACAGATGCTAGGAAACGTGGTGCAGAAACCCCTTTATGAAGTTGTTTCTTTTGCTTATTTTACTGGTCTATATGGTGGGAGTGGAAAGAAATGGACAATTTGATATATGCTGCTTTGCACAATAGTCAGAAAGATAAAATTACAATATGTATAAAAACAGTGTTTCTTTAGAATCAACATTTCACACTACTATTCTATTCAAATACAAATATGAATATCTAAAATGATGAATAGTAAAAAAAAACAAAAAAACAGAAGAAATGTGATGCATATGCGATGTTTGAATATATTTAAATATTACATCTCAAACTAAATTAAAAAGGGCATTTTTTAACGCAAGGAGTTTGCCAAGAGTCTCATGTGTAAGCCAATGTACTTGAGCTTACAGAATTTGTGACTCTAATGAAAACACAAATGGATTTACTGGAAAATCAGATACACCTCTGTAATAGCTAATTCCTCATTCTTCAAAAGAGATTTATTCCTTTCTGACTGACATTTTTAAACCCCAGGAGAAACAAAAAGTTTTAGCAGAAATGTGTTGTACTGTGATAGTATGGGTGTCAATATTTGATAATGTGACACTTTTAATGAACCACATATGTGCAATGTTATCACTAAATACAGCTATACCCTGCTGACTGGGATAGAAACTTTTAAACAAACTCAGCATTCTTTTTACTCATTACACTGACCTGTCAGAAATGACAACTTAGCTGAGTTGTGTTATTCCATGCTGACACGGTACTGTGTATGTGCGGCTTTTAGAAGAATATCAGCTGTTAAAGGCGCAATGTGCAGTGCCGAGGTTTAACAAAGCTAATTTTGGTAAACACTCTGCCTGACAAGTTTGGAATAGAAAATGCTTATCTTAAAGTTAAAACTATACTGCACAAAGTACTATCATTGTGAAAAATGTACGTCAATAATCAGTTTAATTTTTCTGCTTAATATTTTAATATCTGCTAAATAACAATAATTTAAAAACTTGAGCATTTTTATATCTATCTACATATCTAACTTTTCTTAACACATTTGTTTGAATAACATTTATTTATGTATGTAAAAAAAAGGTATTTTGTCTACATTGCAACACCATGTATGCATGATTACACCGTCGTAAACACAATTTGTTTGTTGCAAGAACAATTCATTTTAAAATATAATTTAAAATCAAGATGGGAAGCTAACACCTGGATAAAGGCAGTTAAACTGTTCCCTACAATATACAAGATATTTTTAATGTAATATAATAAATATTTTTGATTTATTTTAATAAAATATATTAATAATAATATTTTAAAAACTTTACAATATATTAATATGTTAATAAATTTAAATAAATAAAATCAAACAAATTGGAAATATAAGATTAGCACAGACTAGTACAAAACAAGCCCAATACCAATCCTATTACCCTTATTAAAGTACTAGTCCAACATTTGAATGAGAAAACCTTACAAATGTATAATTCACAACTTTATTAAATCCCTATAAGGATGATACAACAGTGCCAGGAAAAAGTGATAAAGTGAAAAAATAGAAAATAAATAAAATTGGACAAGCAGTTGGATCCTATATAGATTGTTAGAATGATCTCCCAGCTTGGAAATAGACTAGAAAGCAGGTAAACGTAACCTGACACCATGTTGCAAAAATGCATACAAATTGAAAGCACCCAGCTAAGTCTTATGAACTGCTTAGGAATGTCTGATATGGTATCTAATATATAACAATAAATGTAGATAAAGAACAGCAGACTGCTCATAAGGCAGTGCAATAGATCATAGGCAGAAATTGTAGAGTAAAGAAGGCTCTGTATGGTGATAACCAGTGACTGTCTTATTAACCAGCTTAACTAATCATTAAGAAACCAAAGAAAGAAAAGGAAATTTGAATATTTGGGGTAATCCAAAGCAGTAAACCCCAGGCTGAGAAACTATAACAGCCGGGGAACCAACAATTGAATATGAAATTGCCCCTAGTATAATATCCCTTATGGTCAAGTGCTGAGAACCAATATAATAATATATAGATGATAGACAAGTATGCAGACCTCAATTGGTCCGCTCATAAGTAAAGGAACAAATAGTCCCATATAGGATACAGAGATACAGAGATTAGCCAATAGTCCAGTAAACCCCTCATAGACTAGATATATCCAGTGTGAAATAAGCTAAACACTGCTGCATCAAGGCAGCCTATCATCTACCTAAAATAGCCGATACAAACTCATCTACTACTACTACTAAAAATAGAAAATGCCTATTTGCCCAGGGAGATTGTTAAGATTTATAGTAATAGCAAGTTGCTAAAGCATGCAAAAGCTATCCAATTATTAAAAATTATCAGTGGAGCTAAGATCATACTGAAATCTTGCCTCCTTTAAATGGAAAATGGAGCTGCCCCTTTGTTTTTTTGTTTTTTGTTTGTTTGTTATGTCAGTGACAGCTGTATATCTTATTAAGCTGAGAAAGAGGAGGAGGGTCATTAGAACCATTAAATTAACCTCTGCAATGCCGGAGGGCCATGGAAGCAAACAAATTAACGCATCCAATGCCAGAAAGCATGTAAAGAATTCAGTCAATCTTAAAGTATATATCCCTAATAGGGAGAAGAAAGATATTAAGAAAGTCTTTCAAAATTGGATGTCCGGTGTAAGCATCAGATGAAATATAGAAGTGTTAGACATAAAAATAAGATATTAATGTACATATCTATGTATCTTGTCTGAGCTTCACATATAGATGTGACAAGTAACCGGAACAAAGTTAATGTCAGGGTTGGATAGAAGAGAAGCCAATAATAAAACATATTTATAAATGTATTGGCAATTAAATAAATGGTGCAAAAGAGATGCCCTTGTTTAACCCTTTAGGTTGAAGAGTCTTCAGACGATAAATCCAGAAGCTCTCATGTTGTCTCAGGAACCTGTCATAATCACCCCTTCTTTGGTTGCGTTAACCAGTTCCAACCTACAGAAATGAAATCCTTGGGAATCTCCTGAGTGGAATTCATTAAGGTGACGGGCGATGGGGGGTCTCTATGCTTAACTTGGGATACCTTACATGTTCCCTAATCCTTTCTTCAAAAGGATGAAAGGTATTACCAACATATTTAAGATTGCATACACAGGTTAAAAGGTAAACCATACCAGTGTTGCAATTAAAGAATGTATTAATTTTGAAGGACTGTTTACCTTCACTGTAAGTTATGTTTTTAGAATCACATTTGATAAACTTGCATGCCACACATCGCCCGCACCTGAAGAAACCCACGAGGGGACTAGTAAGCCATGTTTGCTTGATGTAATGTTGGGGTTGGAAATGGCTAGGAGATAGAAGATCTCTCAAGTTTTTACCTCTACATGTCGTGATGTTAATGTGGGGGCCCAGAATTTGTTTGAGGTGTATATCTCCAGTTAGAAGAGGCCAAAATGTTTGAATACCTTGTTTCACCCCGATCCCAGCCTCCATCATATGTTGCAATCATACTTGGTGAATTCATGGATTGATCAGGAGGGCGACTACCAAGTAGAACACTTCTATCAGCCTCCAAAGCTCTCCTCTAAGCATTTTTGATGTATTTGTTAAGGGTAGCCCTTATCCTTAAATTGCTGCCTTAGGACCCTAGCTTTATTTTTGAAGTCCTCAATAGTGCTGCAATTTCTACGGACCCTAAGCTATTGGCCAGTGAGTATGCCCTGTCTCAATGGCCTAGGATGGAAGAATTTCCAGTATAGGACACTGTTGGAGGCTGCAGGCTTTTTGAAAAGGGTAGTTTGAATAGTTCCTTGACTTGTTATTGAGGTTGTTAAATCAAAGTTGAACCTCCGAATTCAGAAGTGAATCTCAAGTTTAAATTGTTGATATTGAGAAGTGTTACAAACAGATTAAAATCCTTGAGAGTATCCTTCCACACAACCAGAATATCATCTATATATCTGACCCAAAGGTGTATCATGGGGACATATGATGATATTTTGTCTGACATAATGACCACCTCTTCCCACCAACCTAGGTGAAGGTTGGCATACGATGGGGCACAAGCTGTCCCCATCACACTGCCCCGCACCTGGTGGTAAAATTTGTTGTTGAAGTGGAAATAGTTTTGTGAAAGGATAAATTCGAGGAGCTTCAAAATGAAGCTTGACTGTGATTGGTAGTCTGCCTCCCTTTATTTTGAGGTAGAATTAAATATGTTGGATACTTCATGAGGTATTGAGGAATACAGAGATTTCACATCCAGACTGCAAAGTGCTGCTGATTGGGGCACACTCAGATCAGAGGGAAGAGCCAGTGTCTTGTATGAACAAGGGTAGGGATTCTACATATGGTCTTAAGATTCTATCGATATAGATACTCCCATTTTGCGTGACCCCGGATACCATGGGGCATCCGGGGGAATTTTGTAGATCCTTATGTATCTTGGGCAAGCAGTAGAAGGTTGCTATCCTTGGATTATGATTTAATATGAATTCATATTCATCTTTAAATAGCAACCCTCTGCTGCGGCCTATATCTAGAATTTGTTTGTATTCATTTAAGAATACATTAGTGGGATCAGATTTTAAAATATGGTATGTATCCCTGTTCTCAAGAATCTTATGAGCCATCTCAGCATAGTTTGCCAAATTCATAACAACAATGTTGCCCCCCTTATCGTGGAAACATACACTTTGTATAGATACCATTGTTAGGTTTTTTTTTTTTTTACTGGGATACGATGTACCATGACACTGATATGAGAGTCATGGCATCTCATTCCCTCACCTCAGCATTTGCTGTAGAACTTAGGTGAAATGAATGCTAAATGTTAGAACACATGCATCTTTCCCCTAGCTAGCTAACAACAAACAGCACTCTCTGAGAAGTTAAAGAGGGGAGACATATGGTATTTGGTGTAGGTATCCTTCTCTCCCCTCAATGTACCTTTCAACCTATCCTCTCTGCCCCGGACCTATCCTTTACTTCCTTTGAAGTTCACACTGTCAACCCACTCCTCTAAGAATTGCCATACGTTAATCCCCCCACCCTCCCCCCCGGTCATCCAAGGCTATCCATTGAACACTTTTCTTCCTGGGACCCCATTCCATCTCCTCTAGCACTCCTTTCCTAAATCTTGGGGACTTTAATATCCTAATAAAAAACCCTAACATCCCTGATGCCTCTCATCTGCTCTCTATACCCTCCGTTGGTTGGACTCAAACAGTGGTCTAATTCTTCAACTCATAGAGCAGGAAACACTCTTGATCTCATCTTCACCAATCTCTGTACCACCTCCAATCTTTCCAATGTACTATTTCCTCTATCTGAACACCACCTGCTGTCCATTGACATCTGCATACCCCGTATCCAAAGTACACCACCCTCACCACATCAGTCTTGCAGAAACCTCCATTGTCTTGACCTACAGCAATTCTCCACCAACCTCCAAAGTCTCTTTTCATCCATCTCACCTGCCCTAACACTGCAACCTCACTCTACAACTCCACTCTCTCCTCTCAACAAGACATCATGGCACCTCTTACACTTAAACGCACTATGCCCTTAATGAACACTATCCTAGCAACCTACTTTTTTGCCCTACCCTTACCTTTTGTGTCACATTCCCTGTCACACTCCCTCTAGCATGTAAGCTCATTGATCAGGGCCCTCAATCTCTCTGTTCCTGTGTGTCCAACTCGTCTGGTCACAAATACTTGTCTGTTAGCCCATCCATAGTACAGTGCTATGGAAATTGTTGGCGCTTTATAAATAATAATAATAACAATAATAATTTGATAAGTATATAGCATAGTACATACACATAGCTTATTTATGAGTTGCCTGGGTAAACTTCTGTCCATTTCTTTGTTATCTTGTAAAAATATTACCACCATTGCGAGGTGCTTGAAGTTTGCTCCTGCACAAGCTCCGATGTAAATCCAGCATGGAAATGTTCACCTACTGAGATTACCTCTTTGTATTTATAATTGACATCATTCTGGAAATGTTCACTAACCAAGATTACCTCTTTGTATTTATAAGTGGCTCTTCTGGCTTGCTTTTTGGCTTCCAGGGCTGATGTGATGAGTTGTATTCACTATTGCTACCTGTATTAACCCCCTATAATCATGTTGTGAAATATATTAAATCTGGAGATATCGTTAAAGTGGAAATTAAAACCTAGCATTGTTGTCAGGAACTGGAAAATTTAACCAGAACTAGTTGAATAGAGGAAGCTCGAAAGTTGAATAAATGTAAACTAGCCAACAGCCTAAAGGAGATGTACACAAGGGAATGTAAAATAACAAGCTAAAATTCCCAGATCTTACTAGTAACATGACGTAAAGTCATGATTTTATTAAAGACACGGAGGCGAGTATTATGCATAACTCTTTCTTTATTTCCTCAGCAGCAAAGAAAGAGAAATATAAATATTATCAAAACTGAAGAAAAACTGTATAGGCACAACAGGTAGCCAATCACAGGATATAGGAAGTAGCTATATAAGTCTTGTGTCTCCCACAATCCCCCTCTTTCTTGCGAACCGAAGACCAGGTAAGATGAACGATGTCCCACTTGGTCGAAACAGGGTAACGGGAAACGATGCGACAATTTCAAGCTAAAAAAGATAGAGAAATATGGTAATTTCTTAATTCAGAACTGCAGACTTACCAAACATAAACTTGGGGAGACACAGGTAAAACAGAGTCCTGAAATATAAAACATCAGAATTAGTACACAACATAAAGGTACAACAACCCGTACAAAAGATGCAAATCAAACTGATAGAGTACAGACCAAACTGGAAAAACATACCTGTAGAGCCACCAAGCATCTCTTATCCCAACTCCACTCCGGGAGGGTGGGAGGGAATAATACTCGCCTCCGTGTCTTTAATAAAATCATGACTTTACGTCATGTTACTAGTAAAATCTGGGAATTTTATTAAAGACACGGAGGCTCATATTATGCAAGTTCAAAGCTGCGCCACCACACGAGATGCGATGTGCTCAATTGGTCTGAAGTAGAAGGTTCGGAAGGTCGATTCCCAAGACCAATCCGCCGCTCGCATAATGTCCTCTAGGCGACATCAGACTGAAGAGGCTTTCGAGGCCATCGCGCCCCTTACAGAATGAGGCGTAAATATTGAGGTGTCTATACCCGCGGAGGATAGCAGCCAGCGCACCCAACGTGCTAGGGTAGGAGTCGAAACCGTCCGGTGAGGTGATTTAAAGGATATGAACAGATCGTGCAGGTCTGCTATGCGAAGGGGACGTGTAACATCCAGATAGTCCTTGATGCAATCCACCGGGCAGAGCGTTGGACAGTCTGAAAACCTAGGGTATGTAAGTGACTTAGACGCAGACTTGGTTCTCCTGGAAATGTCAAAGGTGACGCCTTCTGGGGTGAATGCAACGGCGTCCCAGTCCAGGGCCTGAACGTCAGAGACTCTTCTGCAGGAAATCAGGCACAGTAACATAACCAATTTGGCAGACAATTGTTTGAGAGTCAGCTCCAGATTGGGGTACCATGACGATAGGAACTGTAGCATCACGTTGACGTCCCAAAAGGCAGCAAAACGAGGTCGAGGAGGATGAGCAAGGCGAATACCTTTGAGAAGTCGACAGACAAAAGGATGCTTGCCGACCGGAGAACCGTCCAGGCCTTCGTGACCGGCTGAGATAGCTGAGCGGAAAAGGTTGATCGTGCGGTATGCCTTGCCCGAATCAAATAGGAACGTGAGGAACTCCAGAATCAAAGGTAGAGGGGCAGATACGGGATCCATTGCCCGTTCCATGCACCAACCAGACCATGATCTCCATGAATGTCGGTAAGCTGTCCGTGTACCCGGGGCCCAGGCGTTATCGAGGAGTCGGAGAGTTGACTGCGAAACGTCTGGGATAACCCAAGGTCCCCTGAAAGGAACCACGCTATAAGGGGTAGCTGATGTTGCAACACCAAGTCGTGAGAGTTCCCATCCGGATCCAGAAGGAGGTCTTGGAATACCGGAAGCAAACGAGGGTAGTCTATGGACAGTTCCATCAGCCGAGGGAACCATGGGCGAGACCTCCATAGAGGGGTGATCAAAGCCATCCGACAATCGTGGCGGACCAGTTTCGAGATCGTGCGTGCGATCATGTTGAATGGGGGAAAGGCGTACATCAGACCCGGTGGCCATTCTTGGAGGAAGGCATCTGTCGCTATTGCAGCCGGGTCCGGCCTCCAACTGTAGAACCTCGGTAACTGAGTGTTCAGGCGTGACGCGAATAGATCCAACTGGAACCGGCCCCACAACCTGTTCAGGCACTGGAACACTGAAGCGTGTAGATGCCAGTCCCCGGAGTCCCGTAAGTGTCTGGAATTCCAATCCGCCCCCGAATTGTCCAGACCTGGGATGTGTTCCGCCGTCACCGAAACGTTGTTGTAGAGGCAGAACTGCCAAAAATCCTTTGCCAGAGTCGCCAACATTTTGGATTTCGTGCCCCCTAGGTGATTTATGTAACGAACTGCTGATACGTTGTCCATCTTGAGGAGAACGCAACAATTCGCCCTCCCTGGAGCAAGGCTGCGGATCACGAAGGCACCTGCCAGGAGTTCCAAGCAGTTGATGTGTAACGACTTCTCTGTATCGGACCACCTGCCTCCAGTGGAGACGTTGCCACAACGAGCGCCCCAGCCGTGTAAGCTGGCATCGGACTCTATCACCACATCCTGGGCGGAACCGAAGATGGCTCTTCCATTCCATGCCTCCATGTGCGCCAACCACCACGCTAGCTCGTCCCTGGACTCCTCGTCTAGCGTTATCCGAGATTCGTATGAATGGCCGGAGCGAAGTCGTGATCCCTTGAGCCGTTGGAGCGCTCAGTAATGCAGGGGGCCCGGGAAGATTGCTTGAATAGAGGCCGCGAGGAGGCCGATAATTCTCGCCAGTTGTCTGACCGACAAGTCTGGAACACGGAGGGCCCTCCGAATTTCCTTCTGGATGGCTTTCACCTTGGCATCCGTGAGGATCAGAAACTGTCGGATGGAATCCACTTGAAAACCCAGAAACTCTATGGACTGAGCAGGGATCAGGACCGACTTGCTCCAATTGATCAGAAAACCCAACTTCTGCAGGAGGTCGGTCGTCCATCCCAGGTGTGTGAGGAGATCCTCTCGTGACTGGGATAAAATCAAGATATCGTCCAGGTAGATAATGAGGCGAACCCCCTGGGTTCGGAGGAATGTCACCACGGGCTTCATGAGCTTGGTGAAGCACCAAGGAGCCGAGGAGAGACCGAAAGGCAGGCAGGTGAAGCGCCAACGACGCCCATGCCAGGTGAAGTGGAGATAATCCCGGAACTCCACAGCGATGGGGACCGTAAAGTAGGCGTCCTTCAGGTCCAGCTTGGCCAACCAATCCGATTGACGTAGGAGGTCTCTGAGGCAGTGTATACCTTCCATCTGGAAGTGTTGGTAGCCTAGAAAAGCGTTGAGTGGGCGAAGATTTATTACAGGGCGAACTCCGCCCCCTTTCTTGGGCACCAGGAATAAATTGCTCGTAAAGCCTGGGGCGGCGAACGGCAACTCCTCTATAGCGCCCTTGGACAGCATTTCCACCACCTCCGTGGAAATCATCTCGTCCTGCTCTGGAGGGAGGGACAGTTCTCTGGGGGAATAAAACTGGACAGGCATGGAAACAAACTCCAGACGAAAACCCCTTACACATTGTAAAACCCAAGCATCTGAGGTGATCTTTGCCCATTCCTGACAAAATAAGGCCAGTCTCCCTGCCACCCAAACTTGAGCGTGAGGGAAAGAAAGGGTACTCACCGTAAGGACGTCTGCCGGGGGTACCACCGCGGGGGTATCTGGATCCCCAGGCCCGACCTCTTGCCGGGAAGAAGGGAGGGGCCCTCTGTTCCTGAAATCCTCTCAAGGGAAAGAAGGAACCTCTGGTTGCGCGGAAAGCGCCTCGGAAACCACGGCCGGGTGGACGGTTCCTGCCACGCCCGGCCCCTCCGAAAACCTTAGGAGCGAACACGCGCTTCATGTTCGCCTGCGCTTTGTCAATAGCCGTAAAGGTCTTGACATAAGCACCCATATCCTTAACGAAGGACGTGCCAAACAGGAGACCCTCCTCAGTTGGATCAGGCTCCGCCACAGTCATAGCGGCCAATTTAGGGTCGATCTTCAGGAGGATCGCCTTGCGTCTTTCTGTAGACATGGCCGTATTGGCGTTCCCCAGTAAGCAAATAGCTCTTTGGACCCAACCAATGGCCACATCCACGTCCAGGACGGAGTCCCCGGACCTGGCAGCATCCAAAAGCTCGTAAAGCTTGGAAAGGGGGCCTAGGGTATCCAGGATCTTGTCCTGGCAGCTTTTAAGGGAGTGGTCAAGGCCCTTCTTGGGCTTCCATCCTGACTTATTCAGGAATTGAGCAATTTGCGGGTCAATGTCCGGGGTTTTGCAAGACGCGCCGGGGAGGGACGGGCGTGGGCACTCGGCGCGCAATTTATTGCGGTCTTCCCTAGAAAGTGGCGTGCGGATACGCTTAGCCACATATAGGGCGATATGATCTGGGGGAACCCACTCGGCGGACCGAGGATGACGTAGGTCGTCTGGGTCAAATAGGGGGTTACCCTGTGGGTCAAGGATCGAGGTGTCACCCCCCGGGGGAGCAAGTGAGGGGCCCCAGGTATTGGCGGAGGACCCGGAGGGGTTCACGCCCGTAAGGGGCAAGTCGTCGCCAGAGTCCTCATGATCAAAGGAGTCGTACTCCATAGCGTCGGACTCATCCTCCACACTCCGGTCGGTATCCGACCCAATATCATGGGCTCTAGCCCTTTTCCATAGTCTAGCCTTTTTAGCCCGGCCAGGGGCTCTTTTGCGCGTGGGGTGCGCGCCATCTGAGACCGCCTCAGGCGTGTCAGTCATGGCAGGTAAAACCTGCATCGAGGAGTGGGAGCCGACATGTTTGGATTTAGCCTTTGCCTTACGGGCTCCAGGCACGGTTTGAGCAGGGGAGAGGGCAGGGGTGGCCATGGTAGGTAATATTAGAGAATGCAGGGACTGGGAAAAATTTGAGGAGACAGCTCCCATGGCTGAGGCAATAGCCTTCTGGATGGAGGAAGCCATAGTGGCCTCTAACATGGCTTGAAACTCTTGGGAGGCCATGGCACCATCAGTATTATCTAATTGAAAGTCCCCTGGGGGACCAACAGGCCCATCACCCCTATCCTGCATGGTAGTGACAGTGGGGGACAGAATAGACAGAGAATTTAAATAGTAAAATAATAATAGTGCAATGGAAAATTATATAGGGACCAATGAAGACTGACTGCAAACAAATCAGGCTGAATAACACCAGGGTGCTAGCTGGGAGAGAGAGGGGAGGGTTGATTAACCCACAAGAAACAGAAAAACAAACGGTCCGGCTGGTGTCCCCAGGGAGCAGGGCTACGAGGTGGCCGGTCGCACGGCAGCACTGGGAGGAATAGAAAAGACCGCCCCCAAAATGGCCGCCGCACGAGGGAGGCACACGCAGGAAGCACTCGGCGGGGGAAGGGGCTCGTGCACCCGCCCGCCGAGCCGACACGCTATCCGGGATAAGGGGGGAGGAGAGAAGCGTATACACCGCCGCGGTCGCGAGGAGATCGCGGCCGCGGCACACAGCTGTTCGGGTCCCGTGCAGAAGCACGGGTAGGAGAGGGGAGAGAGGAGGGGGGTGGTGGGGACCGGCCGGACGGGGCAGTGACACACCCACGGGCCCAGAGGGGAGACACCAGCCGAGGAAAACACAAAAGTGAAAACAACAAAAACAAATAATAATAATAAAACAAAACAGCATGTAAATCATAAAAATAAACACACTGTAAGACAAGTTAAAATGGAAACACAATGCAAGTCAGAGATCAGAGAAACACTTATCTGTCTGAGGAAGCAGCAAAGAAAGAGGGGGATTGTGGGAGACACAAAACTTATATAGCTACTTCCTATATCCTGTGATTGGCTACCTGTTGTGCCTATACGGTTTTTTCTTCAGTTTTGATAATATTTATATTTCTCTTTCTTTGCTGCTGAGGAAATAAAGAAAGAGTTATGCATAATATGAGCCTCCGTGTCTTTAATAAAATCAAGACTCCTAACAGTAATGCCGGCCACAGAGGGATGGACTATTTGAGACTTGGAGCATTTATTAAAAGTCAGCTTTTAATTAAATTCTTCCCAGAATTTTTAATATTATGTTCACTTATCCTTACAGGACTTTTTTTTATTCCAAGTATGTTCTGTGGTATAGATGTATTACTACACAACACATTAGTACTGATTTTAAAGCTCAAAAATATTACAGCCGAATTGACCACTCGATGCATAAAACATCAACCTTGAGATTTAAACAGGTAGTGCATCTGTCTCATTAAAGCAGATTTGTAATCCAAAACATTTGACAAGGTCATATGTAGATAGATATAAAAAAGCATATCTATAGCACATGCTGGTACAACTTTTTTTGCTTCCTCCTCCAATATGGCTACCCCAGTTGATATGTCCACTTGTCACCATGGTAATTACTGTAGGATATTGTAGTTAGCATTCTGGGATGGGCAGATGTTAGCCTGAGATATCGTGCAGCCTGTGTCCAAGGACAAATGCTTCTCCCTACACACTAATCACTACCTAAAGATATATCTATTAAGCACCACACCAGCACTTTACATTAAATAATAAAAGGCTTTCTTGGACACATTGTTTGGGGGTTGTGGTTCGGGGCTTGGAAGAGGGTTTGTCAGACGAAGGCCGTTTTTGGTAAAGGCAATAGATAATTCTTTTTGAAGGGTGGACATTAAGTGTTTGATCTTGTTGGATTAAGTGTGGGGATAATTTCTGGACATCATTTGGTTTTGGGTTTGATTGGGGCATTTGGGGTTTTGGGACTAGATGGGGACTTGGATGGACATGATCTAGTTACATTGATTTTATAAATGGAACACTGGGATGGGATGATCTAATCTATAAGCAAAATGTGAGGGTAATTTTTTTTCCTTTTAGTTTACTTTTAAAAATAAACTAATCCCATAGAGTTTGAAGTGAAGAGAAGTACACTTATCCATAGAGTATTGGCAAATTATGTTTTATTTAATGTTTTAGAACATGAAAATAGCATAGTATTATGGCTATAATACCTGGAACCGAATTCAGTTGTCTAACATTCAACACATTCAACACTAAAATTAAAAACTCCAATTTGTTATTTTTTTGATATTTATGTTTTAAACTACTTATATTAATAAAAGCAATATTTATTTCTAAATATTTTTCTAATTACACTATCTGTTATTTTTGAAATGTTGACAAAATTAATTTACAAATAACTAAGGTGCACAAAAGATTGTACTATTAGACAGTATATTGTAGCATGCAATATCAATATATACAATATATTTATGTAGATAAAACAACTGGGTCATTTTCAATGGAATAAATATAAAAATGTAGTAGACCAAGCATGTCAAACTCGCGGCCCATAATTGACATCTTTGCGGCCCGGCGAGCTGTAAGTACATGCTTAGTGTTATAGCAGAGTAGGCACCTGCTTTCCCCACATTTCAGGTGCCTACTCTGCTAAAACGTACCCGGCTGGGGTGGATGACCAGCAAGGAAGTGTTCCTGTTCCTCACTGCTCCCTTGCGCGCGCTGTCTGTAGTGAAGCTGGGTGCCGGAATATGACGTCATATTCCGGTACCCGGCATCACTTTACTGCGCGAGGGAGCAGGGAGGAGCAGATAGAAGATCCTCCCTGGACCACAGGGAGAGGCCCCACATTGGCTCCCAAAGGTAGGGAGCAATAAAGAAAATTATTTGTGTACAAGGATGTGTAAGTGTTTGTGTCTGTCAGTGTGTGTGTGTGTGTGTCTGTGTGTCTGTCAGTGAGTGTCTGTGTGTCTGTCAGTGAGAGTGTCTGTCTGCATGTCTGTCAGTGAGCGTGTGTCTGTTTGTTTGTGTCTGTCTGTTTGTGAGTGTGTGTGTCTGTCTGTTTGTGTCTGTGTCTGTCTGCGAGTGTGTGTGGGTGTGTGTGTCTGTCAGTGAGTGAGTGTGTCTGTCAGTGAGTGTGTGTGTATTGGTCAGTTTGCATTGGCTGCGACTGGACAGTGAAGTACCTGGAGGTGCATGGAGGCATGCAACGCCACGTCACATTCCGACATGACATCGACTTGCTCCACCTTCACAGGGTTTCAAGAAGTAACGGGAGGATCAGATTTATACAGGGTGCGGACAGCGCCATTTGGAGTATACCAAAGGCCGGACTCCGGAGTCGCATACTGGCAGTGGCAATGTGAGTGGAGTCTGCTTGTTGGCTAGAGGGGGTTGCTGGGGGGGGACTGGGATTTAGTATATGTGGGGACTGGGATTTAGTAGAGCGGGGGCTGTGGTTTAATAGAGGGGGGAATGGGATTTAGTATAGGGGACTGTGGTTTAGTAGAGGGAGATGCTGGTGTTTTTTTTATACTGTACTTTTCAAAATAAACCTACGTTTCTATGAAAATTTAAGGTTGTTTTTTTTTTTGCGGCCCACATAAACTTAAACTTTGTTTATATTGCCCGTGGTAGACTTTGAGTTTGACATGCTTGATGTAGACATTACATGTATAATAATTAAACTTATATTCATATTACATTATCTAGAAGATATCTGTTATAACATAATTACTGCAAACTTTTAGCATTTCGTAAACGTTATACTAGGAGTACAGAACAATGTACAATCTAGTAGATGATCTAACAAATACAACTCAAATTTGAATACTATCAGAATTAAACATTTTCAACATGTCTAATAATAGTTTTAGAATAATTAAAAAATGAAAATCCTGATGAGGCAGCAAAGTGAATTTCAAGTTGTCAGTGAATCACCTAGAGTTAGACTAGATCTTTAAATAGAAAAAAAACACGGCCCAAGGCCAAAAGTTCATGTTGGCAGTTATTATATTTGATTAATATTAGAAATGTGACATAAATGAGTGTATATGGAATGTAAAAATGTGGCCTATGAGTAAAACAACTATAATTGACAAAATATCAAGGGGATGCTCTAATAACTACTTCCCCACATGATAATTATGCTGTATTCTTAAATTCTATGGCACACTTTATAAATGCCTGATCCTATAAAAACAAATGCCTGCATTTATATATTTCAAAGTACAATAAAAACAGCTGAAGGCAACATGTAGCTATATCTTAAAATAATATAAAAACTAATGAAGGGAATTTCCTTCTGATATATCTTAAGTGAAATACATAATTAACCCAATAAACTATTGTGTGCATAATCTGCAGATAAAATAGTAAGTATAATAATAAAAAAAAAAATAATATAAAAGTATTTAACCAGGAAGGCGACATTTAGCTTTCATCAGTTTGCAAAATGTTTTAGTTTAACAACTTGTGTGTCAGCTGGAGAGCTATCTGCTCTGGTACACAGAGGACAAAGTTGATGGCTGGGTCATACTGGTCTATGTGCACACTGGAAACATAGAAACATAGAATGTGACGGCAGATAAGAACCATTCGGCCCATCTAGTCTGCCCAATTTTCCAAATACTTTAATTAGTCCCTGGCCTTATCTAAAGTCTAGAATAGCCCTATGCCTATTCTATGCTTGCTTAAACTCCCTCACTGTGTTAACCTCTACCATACTTGATGTTCTCAGCCAATCCAACGCATTCACAGTAAAGCTGCTTATATTATACTGATTCGTGCTCTTACTTATTGACCTTGTATGCTTCATGTAATTATTTTTTTTCAAGCTTTCTGCATTGCATGTCTTCAGAATGCAAAGCATCCAGATAAAGACAACTCTCCAATTAGGACCATTTCAATCTGGTCTGTGGGAATCTGTTGTTGTTCTATAAACTCCTCTCAGTAGGGGTTCATGGGATAAGTCATATTTTCCCAAGAGCAGTTATAACCAACATTTAAGGTGATGGGAAATACTCTGTAAACTGATAGCAGCCATACCACACTTGTTATTACTTAACACATAGCCTGATTCACTATTTATTAAATCAGGCTACATCCACCAATTAGAAGAAAAGAAGTATTTAAGTTTATGTGGAGATACACTTTTTTAGTAAACTACTTATAAATGGTTTGACAAAAAAGAGGCTTAGTGCCCAGCGACTTTTATAGCAACTACAGTATCATGTATTGCAACAAAAACAAAGAATATTAGAACTCTGAGAACCGTCAAACACTTAGAGAAACTCAGTAGCTTGCCTTCGGTTAGTCTCTGCTCAAGTCTCGAAACTGTTTTTACTCGCTTGTGCCATTACAAAGTGAACTTATACCATTTACATATCAGACTGATCCCACATATAAGGGCAGTCCAGAACTGAAATGCTGGCACGTTTGCTCTGCACAAGAGGTACAGAAACCCAGGACAGTTTTTTCAGCCTTTTTTTAGGCCTCGTAAAGGTTGTAAGGTAGGTAGTCCACATCTTGATTACCATTTTAACTTAGAGAGAACCCAAATTAATTAATTTTAACAAAAAACAGAGAATATGAGAACTCTAAGAATGAACAAAAGCATAGAGAAACTCAACAGCTTGACTTTCAGTTAGCAGCTTAGCATTCTAAAGTTATGACATTAGTAGAAAATAGTTTTTGGATAAAATTTAATGTAAAAACAGACCAGACCTTCGGAACCTGAAGTCTAAATTCAATAAGGTTACGATCAGCTAATAGACCACTCATTTTGTGTCCAGAAAGACTGATATTTACTTACCTAAAAATAGTTCAATGTTAGATGCACCTTTTATATCACATCACAAATCAGCACACTGTTTGCTTTTCATTTTAGCTTGCCCTAAAACATAAATCTTTTTGACCAGATATTTTCTTAAATAAAATATTATTCATTGGCAAGATAATAGAATGACAGAACTAACATTTACTTACACCAGCTTTGCACTACCACAGGTATGAATTTTTTTTTCTAATAATTGAAAAAATCTATACATATGTAGGCTTTGTACGTGGGAATGAAAGTATGAAATGTTGAAAACTGAAAGTAAAAACATCATTGACTATAAACCTGTTTCTAATTTGAAAATGTTTACCTTACTTTGACTTTGACTATTGTGAATAACCCTAACAGTATTACCAAAAGTGGTTTAACTAAAAAATGTGTTATATTGCAAACTGAATTTGTTAAATGTAGAGTAAAATAGTCAGGATTTATCCAAGTCAGCTTTTGTGACCTAAATTCATATATTTATATGTGTTATATATGTTACCTTGAAACACTGTTTAGAAAATAGATGGCTTTCATTTTCTCTAGACATGCAGATAGTTTCCCCTTTAAAGGATTAAATGTGTCTAATGAAAATTAAGTATCTTTCTCATAAAAATGGTTACCTAATCTAATATATTGTGTATTCTTTAAGTGTACAAATTTTAACATTTTCACTTGGCCGTACTGCTTGAAGGTCAGATATACACTTTAAATTTGTTCTTTCCAGTGAACCACTAATGAGTGTCTGTGTTGATAAAGATGGCAAGTCTCCTCATACAGCAAGGTCACAAATATATCTTTGGTTTATGAGATTTGTAAAATGCTACAAGAGCAAATGTGGAAGAGGTTTTATTTATGAGAAACTTTTAACCCAAGAAATATCTCATTTGTATATACAGTATCGCTCTGGATTCAGTATATTTAAGAGCCCTATAAAACAGGTCTGGTAAGTCAAACCTAAAAGATAACAAAAAATAGCTGTAGCGTATATGCTGTAAATATTAGTTGAACACAGTGAGGCGTTTGCTTAGAGACTGAAAATTGCAAGCGTTTAAGAGAAATAGCTTTTGCTTTAAATTTACAGTAATATAATAAGCTTCTTCAGTCTGCTTCACAATCTCATAAGTCTAATACTTCGAAATAGATTTTATATGTTAGGAAAAAAAAAAATCTTTGTAGCAAATCTCTAAATTATAAATGAAGAGTGCAATGTTTAACTCATATGGCCAGGTCAATATTGCATGCAACATACCATAGGCTACTTTTTTCTGCCTCATTCTTTCATAAATTGCTTTTTGTTGGTCCGTGGAGAGATACAGTATGTTGCATGAAGCAATACTCGTTCATCTGGAAAAATGCATTACAAAAATATTGACAAAATACTTGTATCATGGCTAGTCCCTGTATAATTTGCCGTTTAATTGATGTTCACCAGCTTCAGTATGTCTTAACTGAAACCCATAATTATTATTCCTGATTTATATTTGAATTTTTTATTTATTTAATGTATTGTCAGATAATATACTATTCCCCAAAACGTTGAGCCATGCGTACTTAATAGCAATTCTGTGAATAAAGAAGAGATGATAGTACACATGGATTGGAAGAAAGCACTGGCAGGACAAATTCAGAGATTGAGACAAATATGCTGGGCAATTTAGGCCTGGACATTAGGGTATCATGTAATAGGCATTTTGCTTTTCTTTTTTTTAATTGCAGATGGCAGCTACACATTTATTACATGGTATTTATATATTTTATATTACTCATGTGTTAAATTTATATATGTGTGTATGTATATATATATATATATAAATATATATTAATATGTATAAAAAAAAAAAAAGAAGAAAAGCCTTGCACTCCTACTCACATAATAAAAGATCCGGTGCTCGATTGCACTAATAAATAGAAACCAAAAATAATCAGAAAAACTTCTCTTTTACTCCAAATATTGGAGTGTGAGTTTCCCTTGCATGGGGACATGCATATAAGGCTAGTTGTGGCTCCCAATAAATGAGTTCCTGCCTACCCTCAACATAGAATCTCATCTCATGTGTGAGGGGAACAGCTGTATCTGCTCTGGGGATTGCTATATCACTATACTCCTCTGGGTTATAATCACATGCTTTTGTAAGAGCAGCCTGCTACACTCTGCCCACTGGAAGCTAGATCCTGGTCTTGGGTCCAGGGTGGGTGGAGGATGGCGAGACCCCAGCCAAGCTCTAACGCTGGAAGTGGGGACTACAGTGCTGATGGTGTCTGGTGGAGTGCTTGGAAGTACTCGGAGGTACTAGGAAGCAGTGATTGGTGGAGGCACCAAGTCGGGGAGCCAGGTGGTCTGTCACATTTGGTGGCAGAAGTGGGATGGCTTCCTAGTGCGAGGAGAAGCATCCTGGAGACACCGGTGTTGTGTGGATTATATTGAGAGCAAAGCTAGTACCCATACAGCGCCACTTGCTACAGCAGTATGGAACCAGCTAGTTCCCGGACAGCATTCCTATACGAGGAGGAGAATAACCCAGACTGGAAGGATGCAGTCCGGAAGGACGCCTGGTATGAGGCCCGGGAAGGCGTATAGCATCGGCGGGGCGAGATTCTTCCCAATGAAGAGCACCGGCAACAGATGAGAGTGGGCCTGCGAATGCCACTTTTGGGAGAGCAGCCCCTGGATGAGTGGGTGATGGAGCTCAAGAGCCTGGTAGGGAAGGAGACGTGGCTAGATGACTCATACCAGGTGCTGTGGTGGTACACAATTCACTATGCCCCCTGGATGGCTGAGCTCGACAGGCCCGAGGGGACGCCATGGAGGAGAGGTTCACCACTGGAAGCTGATTCCTGGTCTTGGGTCCAGGGTGGGTGGAGAACTGTGAGACACCAGCTAAGCTGCGGCAGCTAAGGGGCTACAGTGCTTATGGTGTCTGGTGGAGTGCTTGGAGTCCTCAGTGAGCACTAGGAGCATCGATTGACGGAGGCACCCAGTCAGGGTGCCAGGCGGTCCGTCACAATATATATATATATATATATATATATAAAAATATATATATTGTTTGTATATTATTTTTTTTTTGTAATATTGTACCCCATTGAAACAATGCAATGTTTTGTGAACACGGGACATTCTTGAAAATGAAATCTCAATTTATTCTTCCTGGTAAATTATTTTATAAATAAATAAATTAATTTCCTTGAGCATGCATTGACCATACATATGCTTTGAAGACTTTAAAAATATTTTGTTGACAATATGCATATCTTGGTTTTAATTATGGCAGAAATATAGCACATGGAACAACTTTACCAATCTGGATGTTAACCCCTTTCACTGCCAAAATTGTGCATACATGTTTTTTACTTTGTTTGCTCTGCTAAATTAAATTTAGTCAAAAAGCTTCACGTACATTAAATTATACTCCAGGAATAATTGCTAGCTTATAGAGGAACACATTTCTCTGTCAGGAGCTCATTTCATTAATTCAAAGTTTGCAAGTCCCCTGAAAATGACAGCAACAATCCTCCTTCCAAGTAGTGAATGAAACTTCAAAGATCCTACTATTTGTATGGCCAGAGGGAGGAATAATGGTATCTCTCACGTGGCATTATCATTAATATGACAGTCATTAATATCATTACAGAGGTTGTTATACCTGTTCATAAATAATTTTATTCTAAAAATATGTGATTTAACTTTATTTACTGTATGCAGGGATTATTATTATTTATAAAGAGCCACCACATTTTGCAGTGCTGTGCAATTGGTGGACTAAGAGACAAGTATTTGTCACAAGATGACTTGGACACACAAGAAACAGAAGGTGTTGAGAAACATGCTCAAATGCACTTTAATTCTAGAGGGAATGGGGTTAGGTGGCACAGGAGGTGAGGGTAGGGTGTATTTCATGTAGACATACTTTTAACGTTATGTTGCCATTTTAAGCTCTATTGCTAGTAGTTACAATTTGAGTGTTTTAAAAATACATGCAAGCAGAGTATTTTACCATTTTCCCACTTTTTGCACACTTGCTATATGTGAGAAAAAAAAAATGCATTTTTGTTACCATTTTATCTCTTCAGATCCTGTGTGAAATATTCTAAGATAAACTAGTAACCATAAGGTTTTTCATTACCACTATATTTTTATATAGATTGAATAAATAAATAACAAATAAATAAAAAAAAGTAAAAATGGTTTACATTTGCATAATTTTAATTATGTCAGCAATCTATAAACAAAAGCGCTGTTTTATCATGTTTATGTTCTAGCTATGCATCCCATGCTTCATGGAGCTAATCTTCAATGTAATTTATAATGTGTGTGATAGATTCTGCATCCTTGCTCCCTAGCCCCTTTTTACTGATGGAAAGCCTCATGAAAACACACTGTTCTTGAATTTAACAGCATAGAGCAAAAGGATAGTGTATGTGAGTTGCACATTACGTTTGTTCACTTTTTGACACTGAGGAAAGTGTTTGGATAGTGACCATGTAGTGATTATAATTTACTCAAAAAGTAAGATAAATGAATGAAAACATGTGGTTGTATTTGCCATTAATATTCAGAGGTATGGAGAATCCATCAAATCGTAAATCTATCTTTTTGCACAAAATCCACGTTCAGCTTTGTGTGAAAAAATGTGATATGCAGCATGTTCTAAACTGAGTTGTAAGTATGCAAAATGTGAATTGTACCAATACCTGTTCCTGTGATTTGCGATAAATCTTCACAATAAACATTGCATTGCATGTAAAAGGGAACAAAGGAGCAATTACCAAAAATGTCTTATGCAATTCAGGCTATAACACCCTTAAACTTAGTCCAAAAATAACATGCTAAGCACCAACTCAACATTATCTTAATTAAGTGGGTTTTGTGTATAGATCATGCCCCTGCAGTCGACCTGCTCCGTTTTCTGTGATTTAGTATTTAAACTACTTTGTTTATGCAATGCTAGCCACACTTCCTCTGCATATGACACACACAGATTTCCTACACACTTTCCTAATTTTTTAACTTTCCTTGGAGCATGGTTTGTTTAATTTAAAATAGTGAATCTCCTGCTTTGTTAATGGAGAAATTAGGTACACTTAACACTCAACCAAGGCAAAGCAAGTATTTTAGAAATGTGTAACTGAATATCCCAAGCAAAAACACTACCTAGAACTTAAACTAGCTAAAACTTTGAAGTTTCTTGCATAGAAAGTAAATAATGTTGAACTGCCAATCAAATAAAAAAAACTAGGCAAAGCTGTATTAATAATAGCTGAATTGCAGAGAATTTTCAGTGTAACTGCTGAAAAAAAAATTCTTGCACCCTTGTATCCACTATAAGTTGTGAGCATAACTTCAACCCAGTGTCTGACTGACAATAGAAAATTAATTTAAAAAAAACAAGCTGGATAGTTAATAGCTAATTAGTGAAAAAAATAAACATGCAACAAATACTCTCCAAATAAACAAAAGGAGGATGAAAATGGTCAGTTAAAAGAAAATCAGTATAAGGAATACATTAGAATTAGTCTGTGGACTTCCAATATTTTCTTATTCTGTGATTTCCATTGTATTTTATGTTTTATGTCAAAATACATTTTTATGTTGCTTTACACAAGTATAATTAAAAAAAAACAAAAAAAAAACAGACTCCCCAACCATCATTTACTCTTTCGATCTATGGGATAGACTAAAGGGGAATTTTGACCAATCCTCCTTCCTCTCCCCACTAACCGCTCTACTATGGAATAAGTTATTCCCCTTAGGAATCGTCACAATTTTTTTTGAAAATTATGAAGACAGAGATATCACAGGTCATTTATATACAGTAATTAAGATATTAGAAACTACAGACAGAGCATAACTCACTCACAACGTTTTAATTTTTCAGATACCTACAGCTCAAAAGCTTTGTGTTTACCTTTTCGGTTCGTCAGACAGGCACAGCACCTATGACACTCTTTTAGAGGGAATGTATTAGCTCACCCACAAGAAAAAGACAAATATTCGACATCTATACATAGTTAGCAACACACTCCTTTCAAATAGGTTTGCCATATATCTCAGCCTGGGAAACAGATCAGACTTCATAGAGGACCTAACAGATGGAATGCAATTGTGTCCCTCACGACATGTGTCACGCATAAGGAATAAGCCTTTAAAATGCTGTTCTGATGGTACCTCAAGCCGCAACGTTTGTCAGTCATGCACCATGTTTCCAATAACTTGTGCTGGTAACAGAGTGGTGAACCAGGGACGTTTATGATGGACATGCCCAAAGCTACAACTAATACGGCTCAGCATTACAGCAGTGCTCAGCAGAATTTTATACATAACACAGATTAAAGAACAGCACACACATACAAATACATTTTTAAATTTTATAAGGTTACTTAAAATCCCCTCTCTCAGCAAACAAATATGGAGATTCAGTTCCACTCTATGGCCATATTGTGTTAAGCCAACCACTACTTCACAGTATCCCAATATCGGTGGGTCCTACACTAATTCCAACGTGGGAGACAAATTCAATAGTGCTAGAGCTGAATGAGTTAAAGTGTATTTTTAATAATCTGTTGTAAGAGGTTTGTGAATATATATCATGCAAAATGAATGTATTAAATGCAATTCAAAAAAGTGCAGTGTCAAGACTAAGCAATTACAGTAAGTGCTTTGATGTATATACTCACAACGCATATCCTATATCTGCTCTACAAAAATTATAATAAAAGTGACATAGCTATCCCAAACCTCCTAAAAATATATATTCTTTCCCAAGGTCACTTCTAAAGGGACCTCTCAAGCTGCATGTCTGGGCGGGGTGCTCAATCCAAAATGAATCTGGTCTGGACATCAAATTTACATAGTAAGGACAATAAAGGAATTGGGGGCACACCCGGAGAATGCATCTTGCTGGAATGATGCTGCCCTAGTGACCATAACTTATACAGAATACAGAATAAGGAAGACCACAAATAAAAATACATTTTTAAATGTTATAAGGCTACTTAAAATTACCTCTCCCTTATAAAATGTAAAAATAGATTTTTCATGTTCCCTAATCTGGATTATGTCTAAATTTTGGTCACTACGGCCGCACTTTTCCTGCAAAATGCATGTTCCGGGTGTGCCCCTAATTCCTTTTTGTCTTAAAGAATTTTAGTCCGACCTCATCCTCTAAACCCCTGGGTGCTACTCCTATCCAAAATGATAGAACCTTTTACCAGAGCAGAGAACAAGCTTGCAGCTAAAATAGCACTATGGATCCGCAGAAATATTGGTGAAGTATGGGCTTCACAAAATATTCCCTCTCTAGCTACAATAATAAAACAAATAAAAGAAAACATAGAAATGGACAGACTCACCTCACAAATTCATTATTCTTACAAATCCTTCCATAAAACATTGGACCCTTGGTTGGATGGATGGAGACATCTCTTTACCCTGGTAATTGTATACTTCCCCACTGCACTACTTGATGCTTGAGTGGGGTGGGGGCGGGGGGAGAAGGCACTGGGGAACATTTTCTCTTTTTCTTTTTCCACCTTTCATCTTTTTACTTTTCCTGTACTTTTCTCTTCACACGGATATTGATAAAAGAATTAACCTAAACTTGCCCCACAGGGACACTACACAGGGGACCTAATAATATCCCACAATACCGTGTAACTTCCACTTCTCCCACATCACTCTTACCAACCTCTGATGAAGGATATCAAAAGCTGTCACATCTGTGTGTTCAGACTCTTACCTCTGATTTGGTCTTAACAATAGAATGGGACCTCAGACCTATGCTAAAACAATAAATGAACACTGCATATCCAATAATGTATGTGTCATGTACTCATATTAATAAATCCAGCATACATTTGTACCTGATATTCTATTCAACGTTAATTACATTTGCTGACTATACCTCTACTGTTATTGTCAAAATTAAAGAAAATTACAAATAAAGAATATTAAAAAAATAATAATATGTCATAAAGCAACAGCAAATTAATGATGTTATGATGCTCAGGTATACCAAGATCTTAATAAAGAGCCACACTTATATTCTTCAATCCCTTTACAATATGTAACATTCATTAGCCATCAATCTACAAATTAAATTGTGCTACTTTAACCCCATATTATAATTGACATCTCACTGTAGAACAGTACGATCTCCTTTGAAACCTCACTATATTTGTAGTTATATATCGCACAGTAAAAGAGACAAGTCAGGCAAATATTCTAGGGAAATATTTAATTGTTTTATCTTTCACCTATTAAACTTAAGGAGTTCTCACTTAGTAACTTAATTTGAACATTTTAAACAATTGCATTCTATATTAATATTAATGTCTTGTTTAACATTTTAACAAATGTGTCCCAGTTTTATGTAAACTATTAGTTTCAGGTCTCTGAAGTACAGAAATAACACATTGTATTGCACCCTTTGGCACACACCAGTGGGCAAAATTATATGTTTCACTTAATGAAAATCTACTATCGCAATGAAGAGAGATGCTATAAAGTAACATAATGTTTGCTAAATGAGAAGTTAATGGAAATTAAACAATCTATTTATAAAATATCAAGGGATTATTCTATTGGCTCAGTTAAATTAAGCTTTAATGAATAACAACAAATCTGCAAACAGGTAAAGAGGGTCACAAAGCACACAAAGAATACACGGCATGCACATTTAGGTTCATTCACAATTCCAAACATAAACAGTCAACCAAGATAAACCCCTATTTCTAGAATGTTATATACTTTCTAAAGGTGTGTATTTAATTTGCTTTTGGTGCCTATTGTCATTGTTTGTGATTGGTTGGGAAAACAAAAAGAAGATGGGATTTGATGGCATACAAACATATCAATGAAACAGATAGGTGTGACTGTCAAAATAGACATCTTGCTGAATGATCAAATGTATTTAGTATGAATCTTGTTTTCTCCTAGTGTAATTAATTTTTATTTTTTTTTACTTTTTTTGATGATTTCTTATTTTTATGTATTGAAGATGCGGACTTGAGGTAAATATATACAAATAAATATATGTCAAGGTAAGGTGTTATATAAGGAGACTTATTATCATTAATTTAGTAGTAGTAAACAAGTGGTAGTAGTTTTATGATCAATAAGCAATTTACCACGGGGCTGATGATCTCACTTTTATTCACTGAAGACTTTGGACAAATGTATTGGATATCCCTCATTTTGGTGAGATGCATGGAGGGTTGTTAGCTAAAGTGAAATTTGAAAGTGAACTTTAACGTCAAAATAGCTGAATTTAAAAGATACTTTAAGTCAGTTAAGCTTTTAGTTTGGCCATTTTTTCCCCATAAATTTTCAATTCACTTTAGTAAATAACTGTGAACATCATAGCATAGCTCCATGTACTTGTATTGGGAATGTTTTTTAGGCCAAAGAATAATTTAGCAACACTGATTTAGCAACATAGGAGGCAAGTTCCAAGAGAGTAGTGGCAAGTAATGTTCTCTGTCACACATACGCAGCACAAGTCATAATAATAATATAATAATAATTTGCAATTTTTATAGTGCCTTTCTTCCTGTGAGACCCAAAGCACTTTACAAGTATACAAACATAAAGACATAAAAGTTTCTGAAGGTCAGCCGAGCAGACTAAATGCCTGATGGAAGACGTGAGTCTTAAGCTTTTTTTAAAAAGTCTGTAATGACGTTGCTGCTCTGATTGTGCATGGTAAAGAGTTCCTTGCATGATTGTGCTCTGATTGTGCATGGTTCAAGAAGGTAGGGGCAGCATGGCTGAATGTCCTGGAACCTGAGTCTGTCTTTATTCTTGGCACTGACAGTAAAAAAAAATCAGGAATGGGTGAATTATTTGGATACAGGAATGTAAATATATTTCTTTACATTTTACAGAACATTCCATGAGCAATTCATTCAGTCATGGTTCAAATCTTTCTGTTCATGCATGCTCAAGTACTAAATGTTATATGCTTATACACATCATTACAGATGTGCATTGTTATTCTCTTCACATCTGCTTCAACTACCAAGACACTGTCACATTGAGATTACCTGCATGTGAAACAGATATATGTTGTGTTATTTTTCTTTTCCAGGGAGTTCTCACAGAAAAAAGCCATAAATTGCATGTTTTCATCAATCCCTACCGTAGAACATCAACTGAACCTTGTAAGAGTGATCTACTAATTTCTGCAGCATATTAACAGTGTTACCTGTAGGGATTTATGAATCTTTCAAGTTTCACAGGAAAAAAAACAAAAACATTTTAAGCAGATCATGAGACATTCTGACATGTCTATTGGTATCTACATCACAATAGTGGAGCTGACCCTATTTTGTAATTACTTTTGTAGATAATGTATTAAAATCCCAATAAAATAAAAAGAATAAAAATTGGCAAATTATTTTTTCTTTACGTTTTGACTCTTACTTAGTGTGCAAGTGGTAACAGACAGCTTGAAAAGCCACAACAGCATTTACAGGCAGAGACCTTACAGTAATTGAATAACAGTGATGTGACCTTTAAGGAGGTTGCACTTTTTTATGTTATAGTACTGAACCACTTTTTGTTAGAAATATTCATTATTTGTAGCTCAAGCAATGTGTTTTTCCTGTCTAAGCCCATCTATTGTTTATTGTTTATAATTAAAGTTATTCCATAAGTCTCAGCGTAACAGAAGTTTATGATATATGTATCTCAGCAGTCCCAAATATACTAATCCAAAAATGACATTTATTTTTACATTGGTCGAATTGTTCCTTTAAGTACCTTTAATTACTTTATATTGCACTTGTCTTCATTTGGGTGACAGTTGTTAAAATGCACACCAATTGAACTTGTAATATTTTTCAAACAATAATTAATTTTTTCAAGGCTAAAACTGTTTAAGGCTTGTTATTTGCCCTCTAGAAATATTCTGTGGACAAACACATTGCATGAACTCTTAAACACACTCCATCAATGTGCCCTTTACAGTCCCATTCTATGATCTATTTTGACATTTTATTTCTGCCTCACTAATTATGAGGGATTTTTTTTAATGTAGAACAAATTATTATTATTATCATAGAAGCCAGTGTAGTTCACGGTCAAATGTTTTCTACTATTTTTTTTTATTATCTGTCTCTTTGTCTTATATACATGCAAATTATCTCTCCCTATAAATCAGCAGAAAGTACATTAAAAGTGCCTCGGTCATTGATAGCTCTGGTCTACACTAATGAATTGCAACTATGAATTGTGACTTATCTCCTTGATGTGGTCAAGTGTTCAATTACAAATTGCCTGGAAAGGACATTTGAATAATAAATCATTTAATAAAAAATGAGTCAGACTACATAATACCGACATAAAGAAGCAAGCGATATTTTAGGATTACATATGCTAGCAATTAATTCTAACAAACAAAAACAGCAGGTATATAATCACTCATTCTTTCTACTTTAAACAAAAGAAGTAATGAGTTAAAATAGTTCACTGTATTTAGAATAAGCTCTGAAATTTCTATACCTCATGCTGCAATGTTTTAACAACCGGTGATGCAGGATCCCTATTATTATTATTATTATTGTTGTTGCTATTTATATAGCGCCAACAGATTCCGTAGCATACATTATTATGAGAGGGGGGATTTAACTATAAATAGGACAATTACAAGAAAACTTACAGGAATGATAGGTTGAAGAGGACCCTGCTCAAACAAGCTTACAGTCTATATGAGGTGGGGTATGAAACACATTAGGACAGGAAATAGCAATCAAATAAGGTGGGAGTGAAGCAGAGCTAGAGGAGAGAGTAAAGTACTGCCTGCTAGGAGAGAACATGAGACAGGTATGTGAGGTAGAGGTTACTCTGGGAGGCCATACATTTTCCTAAAGAGATTGGTTTTAAGGCACTTCTTAAACGATTGAAGACTAGGGGAGAGTCTGATGGAGGTAGGCAGGCTGTTCCATAGGAAAGGAGCCGCCCCCGAGAAGTCCTGCAAGCGAGTGCAAGCAGCGGACAGGAGACCGAGAAAGGGCATGGATCTGTGAAGATATATAAGAGGGGCTAGAATAGTTCAGTGCTTTATAGGTATGGGTTAGCACTTTAAATTGACTCCTATAGGATACAGGAAGCCAATGTAAAGACTAACAGAGGGGTGAGGTGTGAGAGGACCAACTAAAGAGGAAAATTAGTCTGGCGGCAGCATTCATTACAGACTGTAGCTGGGCAATACGGCTTTTGGGAAGACCAAATAGGAGAGGGTTACAATAATCCATGCAGAAAATTACTAGAGCATGGACAAGCTCCTTGGTAGCATCTTGCGTAAGAAAGGGGTGGATGTGGACTATGTTTTTAAGATTGAATCTACAGGATTTGGCAACATACTGGATGTGAGGCTCAAAGGTGAAGCAAGAATCAAATATGACACCAAGACAGCACTCTTGCAATGATGGACTTATGTGCATACCACTAACTTGAAGAGAGAGCAAAAGAGGAGGATCAGTATTAGGAGGGGGAAAGACAAGGAGTTTAGTTTTAGAGGGATTGAGTTTCAGAAAGTGGGAGGACATCCAGTCAGAGATGGAAGAAAAGCAAGCAGTGACACGTTGCAGGACAGTAGGGGAGAGGTCCGGAGAGGAGAGATATATCTGGGTGTTATCAGCATTCAGGTGGTAGTGGAATCAAAATGAGGTAATACGTTTGCCAAGAGAGGCAGTATAAAGAAAAAATAGAAGGGGACCAGCGACAGAGCCTTGGGGAACTCCAACCGAGACAGGACGAGGGGAGGAGGTATCACTAGAAAAGGAGACACTGGATGAGCGTTGGGAGAGCAAAGAGGAAAACCACGAGAGGACAGAGTCACAGACACCAAGTGATTGAAGCGTTTGAAGAAGGAGAGCATGATCAACTGTGTCAAAGGCAGCAGAGAGGTCAAGAAGAATTAGTATGGAGTAGTGGCCTTTGGATTTAGCTGTGATTATATGTATAATATAAATGTGTTCACCTGGGCATCAATTTTCTACAGGTGACAAACCACTTGGACTTATAAATGAAGCTAGTGAGAAATGCAATATATGAATAGTTATTGACATGGCCCTGTCAAAAATGATTATGTAACAATGGTTACATGAGGAAAGCCCATCTTTACTTCCAAGGCCAAACACAGTAACAGCAACACCAACAAATAGGAAATGATGATACAAAAAAAATACAAAAAAATAAAGAGATACATAAAAATCTAAATAATAAGATTCAGAGTTGGAGAGTAAAGAGCCAGGGAGATAAATAGAGTAAGAGACTCAATTTAGTTGAAAGAAAACCATAGAGGGAAAAAAGGGAGTAAAGGGCTGGAATGAACAACATCAGGTTGGTAAAATAAAGGGGGTATAACTCTTATTGGCAACAGCCGAGATGAGCAAAGATGATTGAATGAGACACCTTCAAGAATAAAAACAACACTGCTAGAGCAATTGGTATATAAATAATATCCATGGTTGCCAAATTGTGTTGTGTGTAATTTTGTAAGCTGCTGGTCATTTCTTCCATGCTGCATGTAAGCCAATTCTTATTCATCAAGCTGTCCAAGTTAGAGGGGTGATTCCATAATGTTGCGATGCAAATCTTGCAACGTTTTATTGGTGGGACAAGTTTGGTCTGAAGACGGTTATACCATCCAGAAGTGTTGAAACGGGATCTAGAAAAATCCTAAAGATCCTAAGAATCTTCTTTCTTTTCAGGCCCTTCCTAATGACACTATTGAATTTAAGAACATATGACTCATATGTATTTTGAAATTTAGATCCAATGAGAGGGGAACTATCTTGATTGTGTATGCTTTGCTTCAGATGCAAAGTAAAAAAACAAAAATCAGTTATTATGGGAAAGGGACCTCGGCCACAAACTAAGTGGAAGTCTTTAGGGCCATTAAGAAATTGATTATCTGTAGAACCATCAGAGAAAATGGTTTTAAATGTAAGGAGGTACATGGACCTGGTGAAACTGAACCACATTTACCCTGGTAGCTCTCTCCCATGTTTCAAGGGTTGCAGAGAAAGGAGGACTTACTATCATGAGGTGGCAATACATAAAATATAAAACTAAAGTTTACTTGCCATGTTAACTTATATAAGCATTGATGTCTCAATAAAAATATTTTTTAACCCCTTAAGGACTGGACTGTTTTTGCGATGTTGTACATCTGCGACCAGGCCTCTTTTTACACTTTTGTGGTGTTTGTATTTAGCTGTAATTTTCCGCTCTCTCATTTACTGCTCCTATACAAATTATATATTGTTTTTTCCAGGACAAAAAAGTCTTTCTTTACATACCATTATTTATGTAATCTCACGTAATTTAATTAAAAAAAAAATATGATGAAAAATTGAAAAAAATACATTTTTTTTACTTTTACTTGAAAAATCTTTTACTCATCTACAAAAGTGAATGAAAAAAAACTGCTAAATAGATTCAAAATTTTGTCCTGAGTTTTAAAATACCCAGTGTTTACATGCTTTTTTGCAAGTTATAGGGCTATAGGTACAAGTAGGATATTGCGGTTTCAAAACATATATTTTTTTCAAATTTATTAATAGTGATGTACCGAACGGTTCGCTGGCGAATAGTTCCTGGCGAACATAGCGTGTTCGTGTTCGCGTTCGCCATGGCGGGCGAACATATGCGCGGTTCGATCCGCCCCCTATTCGTCATCATTGAGTAAACTTTGACCCTGTACCTCACAGTCAGCAGACACATTCCAGCCAATTAGCAGCACACCCTCCCTAGCAGACCCTCCCACCTACTGGACAGCATCCATTTTAGATTCATTCTCAAGCTGCATGCTTAGTGAGAGGAGGGAAAGTGTAGCTGCTGTTGATTTGATAGGGAAATGGATAGCTAGGTTAGTGTATACAGTGTCCACTACAGTCCTGAAGGACTCATCTGATCTCTGCTGTAAGGACAGCACCACAAAAAGCCCTTTTTAGGGCTAGAACATCAGTCTGTTTTTTTTCCTGTAATGTAATTGCAGTTGCCTGCCTGCCAGTCTGTGTGTCAGGCTCACAGTGGATACTGTGCCCACTTGCCCAGTGCCACCACTCACTCACTGGTGTCACAATAGCTTGCATTTAATTTTTTTTTCTCACTATAATAGATTGAATAGCAGTTAGTTGTCTGCCAGCTTCTGTGTCAGGCGCACAGTGGATACTGTGCCCACTTGCCCAGTGCCTCCACTCACTCACTGGTGTCACAATAGCTTGCATTTAAAAAAAAAAAAAAAATTCACTATAATAGATTGAATAGCAGTTAGTTGTCTGCCATCTTCTGTGTCAGGCTCACAGTGGATACTGTGCCCACTTGCCCAGTGCCACCACTCACTCACTGGTGTCACAATAGCTTGCATTTAAAAAAAAAATTTCACTATAATAGATTGAATAGCAGTTAGTTGTCTGCCAGCTTCTGTGTCAGGCTCATAGTGGATACTGTGCCCACTTACCCAGTGCCACCACTCACTCACTGGTGTCACAATAGCGTGCATTTAAAACCCAAAAACTTTTTTCACTGTTATAGATTGAATAGCAGTTAGTTGTCTCAAAGCGGGTGTGTCAGGCTCACAGTGAATACTGTGCCCAGTGCCACCACTCACTCACTGGTGTCACAATAGCGTGCATTTAAAAACCAAAAAACTTTTTTCACTGTTATAGATTGAATAGCAGTTAGTTGTCTGCAAGCGTCTGTGTGTCAGGCTCGCAGCGTATACTGTGCCCACTTGCCCAGTACCACCACTCACTCACTCGTGTCACAATAGCGTGCATTTAAAAACCAAAAAACTTTTTTCACTGTTATAGATTGAATAGCAGTTAGTTGTCTCCAAGCGTCTGTGTGTCAGGCCTACAACGGTACTCTGCCAACCTTTGCCAGTTCAAAGTGCCACTCTTATCTGGTGTCACAATAGCGTGCATTTAAAAACCCAAAAACTTTTTTCACTGTTATAGATTGAATAGCAGTTAGCTGTCTCCAAGTGTCTGTGTGTCAGGCCTACAACGTGTACTCTGCCAACCTTTGCCAGTTCAAAGTGCCACTCTTATCTGGTGTCACAATAGCGTGCATTTAAAAACCCAAAAACTTTTTTCACTGTTATAGATTGAATAGCAGTTGGTTGTCTCCAAGCGTCTGTGTGTCAGGCCTACAACGTGTACTCTGCCAACCTTTGCCAGTTCAAAGTGCCACTCAGAGGAGTTATTTACACATCCGTTTGAAGAAATGAGTGATGCGCAACCATTATTGACAGAGGATGTAGATAACAGGGATATGTCTCAGTCAGGCAGCATTACACATGTACGGTGTGATGATAATGATGTTGTACCCGCTGCTGCTTCCTTTGCTGAGTTGTCAGATACAAGTGAAGCGGTTGATGATGACGATGCGTCCATGGATGTCACGTGGGTGCCCGCTCGGCAAGAACAAGAACAGGGCGAAAGTTCAGATGGGGAGACAGGGAGGAGGAGGAGACGAGTTGGAAGCAGGGGGAGGTCGTCGCAAGGAGCTAGTGGCACAGTCAGACAGCATACATCGGCACCCGGGGTCAGCCCGACAGCACGCCAATCAACGCATGCTGTGTCCACCACCAGAATGCCATCATTGCAGAGCTCAGCAGTGTGGAATTTTTTTTGTGTGTCTGCCTCTGACAACAGCCATGCCATTTGCAACCTGTGCCAAAAGAAACTGAGTCGTGGGAAGTCCAACACCCACCTAGGTACAACTGCTTTGCGTAGGCACATGATCTCACATCACAAACGCCTATGGGATCAACACATGAGTACAAGCAGCACACAAACTCAAAGTCGCCATCCTCCTCCTGGTCCAGCATCTTCAGCCACGTCAACCACTGCTGTCCTCCTTGCCCCCTTTCAACCATCCGCCACTCTGTCTCTCGCCTTGAGCAGTTCCTGCTCATCTGCCCACAGTCAGGTGTCTGTCAAGGACATGTTTGAGAGTAAGAAGCCAATGTCAGAAAGTCACCCCCTTGCCCGGCGTCTGACAGCTGGCTTGTCTGTACTATTAGCCCGTCAGCTTTTACCATACAAGCTGGTGGAGTCTGAGGCGTTCAAAAAATTTGACCATCAGCGACATCATACCATTTGTTTTCTTCCTGGAGCGTGCCCTGTGAAGAGTGCTGGATCAGGCCGTAGATGAGCGTGAAGAGGAAGAGTTGTGGTCACCATCACCACCAGAACCAGCCTTATCAGCATCGCTTGCTGGACCTGCGGCAACGCTGGAAGAGGATTGTGAGGAAGAGGAGTCAGAGGAGGAATGTGGCATTGAGGAGGAGGAGGAAGACCAACCACAACAGGCATCCCAGGGTGCTCATTGTCACCTATCTGGTACCCGTGGTGTTGTACGTGGCTGGGGGAGAAAGTAATCCTCCTCCTCCCATGACCACGCTGGCAAGGACAGGACGCTTTACAGACGTGTTGTTGATGGAGGACACGCGGAGCTTTTTAAGTCCTACGCATCGCCACAGCCCTTCGGGATCCACCCTCAGAGAACGACTCGACCGACAGGTAGCAGACTACCTCGCCTTAACTGCAGATATCGACACTCTGAGGAGCGATGAACCCCTTCACTACTGGGTGTGCAGGCTTGACCTGTGGCCTGAGCTATCCCAATTTGCGATAAAACTTCTGGCCTGCCCCGCTTCATGTGTCCTGTCAGAAAGGACCTTCAGTGCAGCAGGAGGTATTGTCACTGAGAAGAGAAGTCACCCAGGTCAAAAAAGTCTAGATTACCTCACCTTTGGCATTTAGTGAATATTCCCTATTCTGCCCTGTGTCAGTGTGTATCAGGGATCCTTAGGATAGGTGTCAATCCATATCTGCCAAGTGACACTATGTAGGGGGAACATTCCCTATTCTGCTATGTGTCAGTGTGTATCAGGGATCCTGAGGATAGGTGTCAATCCATATATGCCAAGTGACCCTATGTAGGGGGAACAGTCCCTATTCTGCTCTGTGTCAGTGTGTATCAGGGATCCCGAGGATAGGTGTCAATCCATATCTGCCAAGTGACCCTATGTAGGGGGAACATTCCCTATTCTGCTATGTGTCAGTGTGTATCAGGGATCCTGAGGATAGGTGTCAATCCATATCCGCCAAGTGACCCTATGTAGGGGGAACAGTCCCTATTCTGCTCTGTATCAGTGTGTATCAGGGATCCTTAGGATAGGTGTCAATCCATACCTGCCAAGTGACCCTATGTAGGGGGAACAGTCCCTATTCTGCTCTGTGTCAGTGTGTATCAGGGATCCTGAGGATAGGTGTCAATCCATATCCGCCAAGTGACCCTATGTAGGGGGAACAGTCCCTATTCTGCTCTGTGTCAGTGTGTATCAGGGATCCTTAGGATAGGTGTCAATCCATACCTGCCAAGTGACCCTATGTAGGGGGAACAGTCCCTATTCTGCTCTGTGTCAGTGTTTATCAGGGATCCTTAGGATAGGTGTCAATCCATACCTGCCAAGTGACCATATGTAGGGGGAACAGTCCCTATTCTGCTCTGTGTCAGTGTGTATCAGGGATCCTTAGGATAGGTGTCAATCCATATCTGCCAAGTCACCCTATGTAGGGGGAACAGTCCCTATTCTGCTCTGTGTCAGTGTGTATCAGGGATCCTTAGGATTGGTGTCAATCCATACCTGCCAAGTGACCCTATGTAGGGGGAACAGTCCCTATTCTGCTCTGTGTCTGTGTGTATCAGGGATCATTAGGATAGGTGTCAATCCATATCTGCCAAGTGACCCTATGTAGGGGGAACAGTCCCTATTCTGCTCTGTGTCAGTGTGCATCAGGGTCTCTGAGGACGGGTGTCAATCCATATGTCAAGGTGTCAATATGTCATATGTCAGGTGTCAATCCATATCCATTGTGATTTAGGAATGTTAGGTGATTTATGCCCTTTATGGATTAAGACCAGATTCTGCATCAACTGTGTAATTTTCCATGGGAGTTTTGCCATGGATCCCCCTCCGGCATGCCACAATCCAGGTGTTAGTCCCCTTGAAACAACGTTTCCATCACTATTGTGGCCAGAAAGAGTCCCTGTGTGTTTTAAAATTCGCCTGCCCATTGAAGTCTATGGCGGTTCGCCCGGTTCGCCGGTTCGCAAACATTTGCGGAAGTTCGCGTTCGCCATAACACTATTATCTGTCATAAATCTCTGAATAACACCCTACATGTACACATTTTTTTTAAAGTAGACAACTCAGGGTATTCAATATGGGGTATGTCCAGTCTTTTTTAGTAGCCACCTATTCGCAAACACTTAGCGTTCATATTTGTTTGTGTGTGAAAAAAGTAAAAAACTAAATTGAACGCTAATTTTGGCCAGTGTTTGTGACTGGGTAGCTACTAAAAAAGACTGGACATACCCCATTTGCAATACCTTGGGTTGTCTTCTTTTGCAAATGGTATGCCATCATAAGGGTAATTCTCATTCCTTGGCAAACATACGCTCTCAGAGGCAACGTAACCAACGTGGCCATTTTCAATGTAAAAATATTTGACCCATATATTTGACCCTGTAACTTTCAAAAATGCTATAAAATCTGTACATGGGAGGTACTGTTATACCTGGGAGACTTTGCTGAACACAAATATTAGTGTTTCAAAACAGGAAAACGTATCACAACAATTATATCATCAGTAAAAGTGCTGTTTGTGTGTGAAAAATGTGAACAAAAAGTCACTTTCAATGACAATATCATCGCTGTGATATGTTTTACTGTTTTGAATCACTAAAATTTGTGTTCAGCAAAGTCTCCTGAGTAAAATGGTACCCCCATGTACAGGTTTTAGGGTGTAATAGAAAGTTACAGTGTAAAATACAGTGCTAGCAAATTAAATTCTCTGGACTTTCGGCCTGGGTTGGTAGGCAGGTCACTCATATTGCAATTAATAAAAATTATTTAATTATGTAAAAATATTACATAAATATGCACGTAGAATTTAAATATATATGCATATTTATATATTTGAAGTCTACCTGTATATTTATATAATTATTTATGTAATATTGTATATGGACAAATGTATATTTTGTATTATTTTTATTTATTTATATATAAATAGATATATATATATATATATATATATATACAATTTCATTCTAAGTGTATTTTGATATAAATATATATATTTTAATATCAAAATACAGTTAGAATAAAATTTCATATAGATATATAATTTTTGTAATTTTTATTATTATTTTAAAAATATTTAATTTAATTTACTTATTTGTATTTTATAATATGTATATAAAATATATATATATATATATATATATATATATAGTTCTTATATATATTATATATGTACGTGTGTAATTTAATTATAAGTGTATATTTATATTAATATAAGTACATATTAATATAAAAATACACTTAGTATGACATTATATATATATTACACATATATAATTATTATTTTTTTTATTAACATTTACTTTTTTTATTTTTTTTATTTTACACATGCAGGGAGACTGCCTGTCAGCACAGGCAGTCCCCCTGCAGGCAGACACATGGACACCTATTGTGACCATGTGATCTCTCTGTTGAGCACATGGCCACAGGGGTCCTAATCCGCCATGGGGAGACTGTCTGGGCTGCAGGCAGTCTCCCCACACCTGGAGCACCGCCAATCGCCGCCGGGGGAACAACGCGATCGGCTAAGTACATAAGACCGTTAGGACGATTCAGGTCCGTCAGCGGTCGGCAATGCAAAAATGCAGATGACGGTCCTGAACCATCCTAGGTCATTAAGGGGTTAAACAAAAAAAGTAATAGCATTGTTTTGAATATTTATTGTTTTTCTTTTGATCACTATGACTTGGCTTCACATTCATTTCTGGCCCTACAAGAACTCTGTCAGGATTATTTGCTAAAATGAGAATTTAAAGTAAATTCAAAATTTAAGGCCAAAGTAGTCACACTGACGATATAGCTGACTTTTTTTTCCTAGTTCAGTTATTTTGACTTTAAATTTGTTTGTGATTATTTGCAGATTAAACATAGAAGTATGGGATATTGAAAATGTGATTTCTCAAGTTTCTATGCCTGAGTAGGACCCCTCAAAGTCCAACTTGAGATATGCAGATGATGAATAACAATTTTTTCTTTTATATTTGCACTGTGGGTAGTTTCACCTAGTTTGAACTCCTTTTGGTACCTGACTTTAATATTGAAATTTGATTCACTTTGATTTCTTATTTTAGTGAATAGTTTATTATTTATTTATAAAATATTTTACCAGGAAGGATACATTGAGATTTCTCTTGATTTCAAGTGTGTTCTGGGTCCACAAAACATTCATTTTTACAATAGGGTACAATAAAATTAGCCCTGTTAGTCTTTCCACTGGGCCGGTCAAGCAAGAACTCCTGTTAAGAACTGACACTCAAGATCAAAAATGTCTAGAATTCTTTTAGTAGTCTTGGGTGTCAGTTCTCCAAGGGATAAGGAGAAGTTAATAGAGACATCTGTACCTTTTAATTTCTCACATGTTTTTTTGCCTCCAGCAAGTCCCTGCCACTTTCATATTTTAATTGAAGAAGCATTCCAAATTATTACAATTCTTAAATTACAGGGCATTGTAATCCGTATCCCTGCATATATTAATGAACTATGAACCTGTTTACTATGAATTCCCATTGATTGTGCAGATAACAAAGATTATATGCAGTTTTAAGTCAACAGCACAGTTGTCAATTACTAAATTAATTATATCAAAATAACTTTCACTTTATTTGTCCCTCTATAAATATTTAAACGGAATTATAAGATTAATTAGGATATTATATTCCATTTCTCCCCTAAGAACAATTGTCCCTATTTGGCCAATTGAAAAGTTTTCCGTTGTGAGCTAGATGTGGTATCATGTATCCTAGCTGTATAGCACATTTAATTATTCACAAACTGCAAGCTGAATAGTAGTATAGGAATAAAAACACTATGCTGCCATGCAATGGACATAATAAACAAAGCTATTTAAAATGTACATGAATTATTTATTAACTCTGCAGGCTCGCCAGGCCTACGAGACACAGCAGTTTTCAAATTAATAAAAGGATTTTTATAGAAGCATAAAAAAAATAATTCAATCATTTTAAAAAGGGCACGGAATGTAGTACTTATTAAATGCTGAGTGAGGCTGAGCTAGAATGGAACGCTCACTCAGCAATGTACATGCGTTCCTATTTTGCTGACTGGCACATAATGTGGCCAAACCATTAAATAAGATACACAATATTTACTTTTTTTATGCTGGGTCAAGAAAGAAATCTAATGAACAAAATCCTCAGAATAAAGAAACATAATGCATGTTTCTATGCCTTTATATTTAGGTCCAACAGGGCAAACGTTTTAATAAAACATGTTGACTCTTTGTCAACTGATTTGCAGTGCTATTGCTAAAATCTTAGGAGATTTCACTAAACCTTCTTAATCTTTAAGGTTAAAATGTGGAATTCTGCCCCTGCTGTTTATAATTCTGTAAGTAAGGAAAATAGTAAGATCTCTAAAAGCAAAATAGATAAACCAGACTGGTTATTCACTAAAGTGTGCGTTTTTGGGAAGTCAAAGTGTGCTGAAAGTGAATTCCAAATTTATTCCGCAGCAATTCTCATAGTCCCCTATGGTCTCTGTTCTATTCTAGCCTACAATTTTAACTTCACTTGAAAGTCACTTTATTTTTTGCATTTTTTTATAGCCTACAAAATGAGCTTCCTATTTTCCCTCCTCATAATGCTGATCCTCCTCCTTAGATATCCCGGCAAGTTGATAGTACTTGCATCAGTCCATCCTTGCAAGCTAATTGTCTTGGTGTTATCTTTGATCCTGACCTCCCTTTTGTGCCTCATATCCAGTATGTTGCTAAAACCAGTCGATTCTACCTTAGAAACATGACTTGCATCCACCTCCTTCTCACGCAAGATGCTGCCAAGGACCTGTTTCATGCTCTAGCAATCATTCACATGGGTTACTATAATTCTCTCCTAGTTGGTCTCCCCAGAAGCCGAACTGTCCTGCTACAATCTGTAATGAATGCTGCCGCCAAGATGATCATCTCACACGTTGCTCCTCCCATACCTCGTCCCTTTGTCGATCCTTACTCTGGCTTCCCTGTATCATATAGGTGTCAATTTAAAATATTAACCATTACATATGAAACTTTAAACAACCCGAGCCCCTTTTACATTTCTTCACTGATGCATAAATATGTCCCTTCTCGGTCTCTCCGCTCTGCCTCTGACCTTCTCCTATAAGCTGCTCGCACCCTAACAGCTAACTCGTGCTTGCAGGACTTTCCGCGGGTGGCTCCCTTCCTTTGGAGCAGCCTGCCTACCCCCATCAGACTCTCCCCATGTCTTCAATTGTTTAAGAAGTTCATCAAAACATATCTGTTCAGAAATGCTTATGGACTCCCAGAGTAACTTATCTATACCTATCCATACCTGTCTCTTGCTCTCCTAAAGAGTCACACTCCACTCTCACCTCCAGTTATGCTACTTTTCCACCTTATTTGGTGGCTGTCACCCCTGCTGCCCTGTTGTATATTTGTACCCCACCTCCTCTAGACTGTAATCATATTTGAACAGGGTTTTCATCTACCTATTGTTTCTATGTCATTGTGTAATTGTCTCATTTATTGTAAAATTCTCCCCCTTTCATAATATTGTAAAGCGTAGCAGAATTAGTTGGCACTACATAAATACCAATAATAATTATAATAATCCACAGTGCTTCACAGTTAGGGACATTTAGAGATTGGAAAAGGCACTGTTCAAATGAGCTTACAGTCTATGAGATTTTGAGGTAGGCAGATATTTATGAATAGTGGTAAAGTAATCTGTCTGGGATTCAAATCTGGTTTCTTCTACGGCAGTGACTTACCACTGCTCCACTCACTCCATTTTACATTTTACACTTACACTTATATATTTTTGGGTAGGGAGAATACAGAGACAGATACATAGATAGATAGATGGATAGATAGGCCTCCGAGAGTAATTTCTATCTCTCTATCTCACATTGCACTCTTACCTCCAACTCTGCTACTTTCCCACAATGTCTATTTGCTGTCTCCCTCAATACCCTTCCTATTGTGTTTTATACCCCATCTCCTCTAGACTGTAAGCTCGTTTGAGCAGGGTCCTCAACTACTTATTGTTCCTGTTAAGTTTTGTTATTGTCTCATTTGGTAAATTCCCCTTTTATTGTAAAGCGCTGTGGAATAAGCTGGCGCTATATAAATACCAATAATAATAATAATAATAATAATAATGATAATAATAATAGATAGATAGATAGATAGGCCTCCAAGAGTAATTTCTATCTCTCACACCTTCCTTTTGCTCTCTCCTATAGGACCACACTCCACTCTCACCTCCAGCTCTGCTACTTTCCCACCATGTCTATTTGCTGTCTTTCTCAATACCCTTCCTATTGTGTTTTTATACCCCACCTCCTCTAGACTGCTCGTTTTGAGCAGGATAGATAGATAGATAGATAGATAGATAGATAGATAGATCTTGTTCAGCCAAAAAGTACACTTTTCAAAATTGTGTGTCCATTAAAATAGTCTCCAATATTCCACAAAATACAGATGTGGTAATTTTCTGAAAAATTAACACTAATATAATTCCCCTGGGGCTTTATATAAAAAGTATGTATTGCAATATTACTAGATTTAGTCAATTATTTGCTGAAATGGGCCACATGGCAAAATCACTTATATTTTAAGAACAGAACTGGCTGACTCCAACAAAGTAGATTTGTAAAATTTAAAACTGTATTATTTTTGTTTGCACACTGTTTCATAATCTGTTTGTTACAATAAAGGACACTTCCCGAAGTTAAATACATATGGAAACCTATTAGACATTTGAAATTGTTATTTTTTATTTTTACTACGGTTTACATTTTAAATGTTTGTTTCCAGACCAGTTTTTTCATAACGTGCTAAATAATCATGGCTTGACCTTTTGTACTGCACAAGCGGTTTAGTGGTCTAACGAAAGTACTTCACCTTTTCAATAAACCTTTAAAGGAAAGTTAGTTTAAAATCATTTTTACAGGCCACTTCAAGGCAGGTGCTTGAAGTGACTTTGATTTCAGGTCACTTCAAGCCAAACCATACTAACAGGCTTAAAAGAAAATGACTCAATTGAGCAAGCTTTAAAAATTAACTGACTTAAGCCATCTTGAGCGACTCTGATAGCTCTTTTGATGCAGATTGACTATTATATATAGTTCATAAGTCAGCTGTTGGACATCTCGCAACATTGAACTCTATATACATTTTTAATAGATAGCTATTTAATCTTTACATTATTCAATGATATCAGTGTGCCAAATGTAAAATAAATTTCAAACATCTAACATCTGAAAGTGCCAAAATGCAATTGGGTCATTTTACTAGATCATGATTTTTTAAAATATGGCAGTGAGACAAAGCTACACGAGAAATGCTATTTAATGACTAGTATAACATGACACACAATATTCATATATATATATATACATAATAATTGGCAGCACTCAAAGGACTTTCAAAAAATAGTCTTTACTTGAGCATGTCTGACAAAACTGACATTTCAATCCTATAGTGTCATTATCAAGACAATGCAATAACATTACATGTGTGTATAAATAAATTGAATAATTAAGTAATTGCATTCACTCATTGCAATGTAATCTCATCACCAGCGGCAAGTCTGTAAGTGGCATCCTTGGATCAAAAACATGTGATACACCACTTGACCACATTCAATAAAACGTATATATGTTACCATAGTAGTGAATTCAAGCATGTGTAATATGGAAATAGTCCCCTTGTAAAAAAATAAATGTTTTAATCTTTTGAGAAAGACAGTGCAAAGTGCCAATTGTAAGATCAGAAGTGTGATTACACAATATAATTACACTTGTAAGAGTTAAATACTCCTATTTAACCAAACATGGATAAGCAGCTGTATACATCAAAAGGGAAGCAAATACAAAAACTGCAAATTACCTTGTAGTGTGGCCATAATGTAACATCCTTTAAGAGAGACACAACAATGCATTACATAATAGCAAACTGATATGTTTCATGGTAAAAAGGCTGATAACCATAGTACAAGAAAAATAACTGCTAGGTAAATCAATACCTTGTTTGAAAATCAACAATCTGGTAACTACATATATTTATTATTATTATTATTATTATTTTATTATTAATATAGCGCCATCAGATTCCGCAGCTATGTACAATGGATGGACTAACAGACATGTAATTGTAACCAGACAACTGGACGTATAGGAACAGAGAGGTGGAGGTCCCTGCTCAATGAGCTTACATTCTAGAGGGAGTGGGGAATAGTGACACAAAGGGTAAAAGTAGGGGTACGAAGTAGGTTGTTCACTGAGGTCTTAGTAGGTGATTGTTGACAGTTGCAGGAGAGGAGTCATTGGGCATGGGGGATAAAAACAGCTTAATTGATATGCTTTCTTGAAGAAGTGAGTTTTCAATGTTTTTTTTGAATGAGTGGAGGCTGGTTGAAAGTCTTACAGAGAAGGGAAGGGAGTTTCACAGAAAAGGTGCAGCCCTGGAGAAATCTTGGAGGCGAGCATTAGAGGTGGGAGTACGGACAGAGGATATACGTAATTCTTTGGTAGAGTGTAGGGGACTCGACGGGACATACTTGTGTATTATTATAGAGCAATATGTATAAACCAATCATATACTGTATCAGCATGAAAAAAAACTAATTAGAGATCACACTTCTGATCTCAGAATTGGCACTTTGCACTGTATTTCTCAAATGATTTAAAAAATATCTCTTTTTACAATGGGACTATTTCCATATTACAGTCTTGTCGATTCCATATTCTTGCATTCGATACTATGGTAATGGATACACTTTTTATTAAATGTGGACACGTGGTGTACTTGATTACATGATTTTTATCAGTAGATGTGACTTCTGGTGTGCGGAACTCGCCGTTGGTGATGGGATTACACTGAAATGGGTGAGTGCAAAGAAAACACATACTAATATACCAAAACAATAGCAACACCAGGGAAAAACTCAATAATGGGGCAAATATATATTATTTAACTTTTTCCCTAGAGGAAGTCCAAGCACATGGAGGAAACGCACAGGGCTAATTTTTTATTGATTTTATTGTATTTATTTTGCTTTTTTAATATTCCTTCACCACCTGGAATTCAGACTGAACAGAGAACCAGTGGATATGGTGATATGCTTGAATATATTTTAATATTGTAAGTGTAAGAAAGTATGGAGTGTCTTTAACTATTGAAGATCTACTCTGTGCCTGTTTTTTTTTTACTAAGAGAGAAGATTACATCAATTGATTGATTTTTAAGGTCTTCTACCAATTATATGCTTGTGAGTGCAATACTTACCTAATTCCCATTTATTTCTGTTTTAATAGTATTATAATAGGTAGAATTTTTTGACACTTATAGATAATTGGTGAGTGCAACTACTTAATTATTCACCTTATATAAACACATTTATTGTTATTGGATTGTCGTGATAATGACCCTATAGGGTCAATATGTCAATTTTGTTGGACAAATATTTTTAAAGACTTTTTTTTCAAAGTTTATCTATCTATCTATCTATCTATATTTTCTGATTTGCCATTTGAGCATGGACAAAGAAAGAAAACTGATGGCTGGACATCTTCAACAAAGCATTTCATTAAAAAGTATGACATTTTTATTTTTAATTTTTTTTTCATCATATCACTCTGCGACTGATATAAAATATATTCCTGAATTGTAAAAAAGACTGGTGGATATATACTATTCCACAAAATGATTTAGCCATCTTCACTGCCAAGACTGATTAGATGGAGAACACACTAAAATTAAATCTTGTCTCTCTCCCTCATCTTGACATGATTAGTTGGCCAGTCTCTCATTATCAGCTCCAGCCATCAATTACAAAGGGTAACACATACTTAAAATGAATACATACCAAAATATTTGATAATGTGTTTTCTAAAAAAAACTGAGTGGAAGCTGATGCTTCCCTATCAACCCCTATGTGTCACCTTTTACTGCACTGGAAAGCTTTTCAACTCTTTGCCTTTAGTAAGGGGCCAAGATATTTGATTCCCCCAGCATTGTGTTTGTCAGTTGTAAAATCTATGAAACGTTGCCTTTAGTTGATAATTCTTTTCAATTTTCAAATAGTGTGGTATAAAAATGCTGGTGATTAATGGGTGAGACACCAAATGATGTTTAATGCTATGAACAAAAGGGTAAAAACTACTTTATGTACATGTAAATCCTATTTTAGCCACATAAATGACACCCGTTGGCATTCTAGGAGAAGGAATAGAACATTATTTCTAATAAACCCATTATTATATATGGAGATTAGGATTCTCTTATGCACAAATAATTCATGAGATGCACTTAAACGACCAAGCAACAGCAGGACAACTTTTATATTGGAGAGTTTGTCGTTACTACCATGCTGCTCTCTAAATTTATGTATATGTATGTATGTGATGCTTTCTTTGTTGCTGATTATACAGTTCTTCAATTGAAAGTTAATAAAAGAAGAAATCCCCTTTGGGTTAACTATTTCTCTCCCAATAATGTGTATGCATCAGTGAACCTCTGCTTAGCCTTACAGTGGAACCCTATAAAGCCTCACTTACCTTCCTCTTACCTTCTTGGTTTGGAATTAGATTTCACCTTGATGACAGTTTTTCTTTCTTCCACAGCCACAGTATGTTCCTCTCCTTACAGAAGGACTGAAATGGCAGCTTTTTTAAATTTCCCAAGCAAGTTGAAGGAAAACTTTATTCCCATATAATGACAACTGGTCACATAACTGGTACATAGGTACCACAAAATGAAACCATAGTGGTACGGACACACATATGGTAAGTTTTGACTCAAGATCTCTTCTCTGATCAACATATAGTTTGGAGTTACTTAATGTGATCAGTTGTTTTAGAAGCCACAGTTGATGTAAGAGAAGGTTAAGTATCTTGAATCATAGAAGAATATAATAATTCCAGCACAAATGTACCAGTCTTTAAAGTATTGAAGCTATTTATTGGTGCCACAACACTGGTGCAATCTTTCCCCAGTCCCATTTGAAACAGAAGAGGCATTGTCCAAGTTTAAATAGGCCTACATTTTTTTATTTTCTAGAAGGTCGCATTGAGTTGTATTTTTCATAAATTAGATGTGTAATATTTAATTAGTACTGGTTCAGGGCCAATGGATGTGGGGAAAAAAAATGTTGCATAAGTCTATGAGATTAATGTCATGAATACACATGAGTACTATAAAAAAAAAATTACGTGTACTAGCGTTTATTTTAAATTCTTACTCAATTGTGAATAAAAAGTGTATAACAATTCAGTTGCTATCACACTGTGGTGTCTTATCCTCTTATACATACCCCATCAATAAACCACAAACCAAAAAACAGTATGGTGTATATTACCAGTTAACAAAGTGTTTAAAATGGAACACAAAGAATATGTTAAACATTTTTATATTGTTAGAAATAATAACATGTGATGTAATGGTTACAGGAGGTGTTTTAATTATTTATTTATTTATTATTTATTTGAAATTTACAAATGCCATCTTTCATTGTTTCCCTTATTCCCTTGTTATATGCATGTGGAGTAATCTAAGGAACTAATATAATGCTAAAGACTGGAAGGGAAAATGACAAATGGGATACAATAACGTACAACTTTTCACACGGTCGCCCATATGGAATGCAAATATGGGCGCTGACACGCACAAAGAGATTGGTGATGACGTCCAAGAAACGAGCCATAAGTGAAATAATGGCAGACGCGTACGGAAGTAGACGCCACATATGGAAACGAGACTTGAAACGCGACACACTCCCAGCACAGTGGGAGAGGGTGCACATTTCCAAACCTAACCTTCATTATCCCCCTATTAAGGGGATGGAGTACTTTCTCTCTCACTATCCTGCCCAGCTGATAAAGTCCTATATGTGAGTGGCGAAATGCGTCCTGGTGATAGTGTAAAGAGTATATTCAGTTGCCATTTTTAGTACTATTTTATTGGTTTTGATATTCTTTAAATAAATATACTTTTAATATATATTCGGCACGTTATTCCTGCTACAACTAAAGCAGGGAGTGTGGTTCCTAATCTCTTTTGCGTGCACCCATGAGTTCTATTATGTTTCACTTGCACTCTCAAAACTTATTGCTTAAATCCCATATCAAGTAACATGCTGATGGCCACTCAATAAGCACCCCTTGTGAGGCATAATTGATATTGTATTGCTGCACTTTTTTATTTAACATTTTTTTGCTGTATAAATCATCATAAAACCAAGTAGCCCTGAAGCATGAAACTAAACATCATTACTAATTTAAACATAAATTATATGCATTGATACCGTTCACTGATTGTTGTAAAGCTTATCAAACTTGTCAAACGAGAGGGTGAGTTATATGAAAGCAATCATAGCCTGACATCATATAAATTGTTCAAGCATGACATACGGCAAATATAATTAATCAGTTTATATTATTATGTTATAAAAAAAAAAAACTCAAAAACTTAGCTTCATTAGTTACTAATGACTAAATTGCAAATTAGGAAAATTATTCATTATTCTAAAAATTGAAAAAAAATTATTTTATAAATGTTATGCCAATTACATGTCAAAATGTTAACAACATGTATATAGTTTTTATTAACTAATTTACTCCTAACAATGTAGATACCTTTATAAATATATGATTTGCATTGAATAGATACACTTTACTTATTAGGAACAATTTGTCTTGCTCTTTTCTCCATCAGTGATTTTAAACCTGCGGTGGGGGGAAGGGGGAATATATGCCTCTGCATCTGTGCAGCGGGTTTGTAAATCTTGACCTATCCATCCAAACTTTACAGCTATCTTTGTAGGTCAAACCTCAAGGATGCATTCTGGCAAACAACCAACTCAATGTAACTCAAATTGTAACATTCATCTCAAGGTCTCTTCCATGAGGTTCAATCTTACATTTATTAGACTTTATATAGTGATCAATTGTATCAACTTGGAAACTTACATACTGGCACTCTTTCCCGAGTTACACATTCCCTATTCATTTCACATTGTGCAGTTGCTTTGCTACTCCTAAACCTTCTACTGAACTGAATTGAAGGATAAGAAGAATTTAAAATTCACTTGATCATAGACTCCAGACTCAAAAGGAAACCTCCAATGCTATGCTTGTGTTACTTTTCTATTATGGATATCAGAGGAGAATGTTATACTTTAATAGATATTTGGATAACACTGACTGGTATGAAGTGAAGGTGTTGTAAATGTGTTATGTGATCATGCTGGGCTGGCTTGTGTAGAAGGACAAAACATGAAGTGGGGGAAATGATGCTTAGAAATTATTGAGAGAAATACTGTATTCATACGTAAACATTATTTTATTATTAAGTTTTGGCTTAAATGCAAAATTGGTGCTTTGTACCTTATTGCACTGAATTGTTTTGGTTTTGTTTGTTTTCTTTCCTGATGCATTAGTTTTCTTTCCCTAATTGCACCTTTATTACAGTTTTATTACTTTTCTATATACCTGTTTCCACGTTTTAAAGCATGAAGGATACAAAAACGTTTGTTTAAGTCTACTTTTATTTTATAAATTGCTTTGTTGCTGATTATGCAGTTCTTCAATTGAAACTTAATAAAATAAGCAATACCCTTTTGGTTAACTATTTCCCTCCCAATATTGTGTATGCGTTATTAACCTTTGCTTAGCCTTACAAATGTATCCCATAAATCCTCATTTACCTGTCTCTTACATTCCTGTTTTAGAATTATATTTCACTTTCATGCCATTTTTTCCTTTTTGCCAGGGCCCCATTATGGCCTTCTTTGCATAGGAACTTAAAATGGCACTTTTTTTCTTTCTCCAACATAGTAAGCAAAATAACTTATTGCCATATTATGACAGTTGGGGTGGAGGGAGGTATAAAACATGTGTGTTTGCATCATTTACAATATTCTACAATTGAAATGCTTTTTACCATGAAGGAGTGCAGTACCATCGGAAGTACAGTAGCATGCATGTGATGGTCATGTTGTTTCTTTCTATACTTCAAATTTTGTCTGCTTGCTTCAATCAAGTTCATAAAATTCCAGGAGAACTAATTTGGAGGTCTACCCATCATGCCAAAAAAAGAGATGTAATACAAACAGTGGGTCAAGTGTTAGATCAGTTCCATACATATGTAGCAGCAACAATCCTGCCAAGGGTCTCTCTTCCTGGCAAAAGAATTGATAATAGTTCACAGTAGGTGGATGGTTGCGCTTCCAGTAGATGTATGTGAAAGACAAAAATTTACAAATAAAAAGTCAATGGTGGAGTGTCTCTCTGTATAGGGATCTGAAAATATGTGGAGAGTCCCTTACATTCAATAGAGCTACACACCAGCTCAGAGATTCTGTGCCTAGACGAAACACACCACACCTGAAGATATATAATATGTCCTTCTCTATGGAATGTAAGGCCTTCACCTGTCAAGTAATAGAGCCTTGAATAATAATACAGATTCAACTTTCAGGTGCGCTGGGTGGTGAGCAGCAGCACCTTTTCCAGAGTAATCTGCGGTAGTGATGTCGCGAACCGTTCGCGAACTTGCCGAGAACGGTTCGCCGCGGTTCGCCACAAACCGTTCGCGGCGAACTACGGTCAGCTGACACATCCCTGCCAATCTCCGGCAGACCCTCCCTCCCAGACCCTCCTACTTCCTGGACAGCATCCATGTTGAAGGCAGCTTCAACATGGATGGTGGGAGGGTTCGCGAACGGTTCGCGACATCACTAATTTCTGAGGATATTTCTCAATCCTTGGTGTGGTCAGCTGCAGCAAGTTTTCCAGGGCAATCTGAGGGTATTGCTCGATTCCCACCAGGGATATTACCAGGAGAGGTGTACCACACATGAAAAGGTATCCAGGAGCAGAGAAATAGCTATTCAGGAGCAAAAAATAAAAAAGGAACGTTTTTTATAACTTTAAAGCAATAAAGGATTATAATAAAATGACTAACTTGTTTCACCTTACGTAAAGGCTTTTTCAAAGTGTGTCACACAGGATTGCAATTTTTAAACATATTGTTCTTGGAAGTTTTTTTTTTGTCCAGGGTTGAAAAGGCATATGTTAATTTTACTTTGGCTATATTGTTTAAATAACTTTTATTAGTGTTGTAACATTGTTTAGCTGTATTTTGCTTTGCTTTTATTGATCAGATCTCTTATTGGTCAATATAACCCACATATCATCCTCAGAAAGAAGCATTTTTAACTCAGACTTCCATAGCTGAAAGTTTTCCAATGTAAATTTAATTTATGTTCTACTTGCCAATTTCTTCTATCTCCTCCAGCATCATAGAGCCAGTTCAAAACTATTTTTTTAAAAGCTTGTTTTAAGATTGTTTATTTCAGTGATTGCTGAACTCATAACCTGTTTGTTCTGCTCGATCTGAAATATTATAAAGTAACCTGTTACATAAACAACACAAAAAACTTAAAGGAGATTCAAATATGAAAGCAGGCCATTACTGGTAAAAATAAAAGGATAGAACAAAAGAAACTGTCCAGAGAGTCAGTGATTCATAGTGTCATACAGGGAAGAGGGGCAAACTGTATTTTCATATATGTACAGCTGCATCTGTCTTTCCTTATGATAAATTCAGTTATTATACGTGATGAATGAATTTGCAATGCTATCATTTGCCCATCTATCATTCTATAAATAAAAATCTTCCAATGTTATCATATCAATACACACAAAAAGCAGTGTTGGGATTTTGCCACTCGTGTACTTATTGAAGATGTCATCATATAATTGTTTTGATATGAAAATTTGATATAAAATGATGATTTATTTGAACTTGTGTATCTTTTCCTAGGCCGGTTTCTTATGAAGAATGTGAAATGGAATTTACCCTTTAGAAGAAAAAAGAAAGTATCTTAGAATAGTACTATGCTTGAGGACAATGGTAGATCAATCAGCGAGCCAGAGAATCCCTAGAGAAAGATGTCCTCATACCTATTTCTGGCCACAAAAGCCAGCTATTGAAATGCAGATTAAGAAAGAGTCAAAACTATACTCTCCGTACTCCAAGACAAGCAATTATCTCCGATGATCCATAGAACTCCCCATTATGTGTGAGACATATAAATGAAATCATATACAACAAAAATAATCAACATGTTGATCTCTACTGGTTTTCCATTGTGGCTCAAAGAATATACCAGCCAGTATCTGAAACACACTAGTGGACATTAGTGCATTTAGTGTGTGTGTGCACATTTATGTGTATGCATGCTTGTGAAATAGTAGTGATTGTTTACATTTTCACATTTAAAATGTGGGAAAAAAGTCGTAAATGACCTTTTATGAAATATGCCATGTCAATAAAGCTGTTTTTGCTAAATTAAACTTCTACATGTGGTCACTGTTTTTTACCTTAACAAACATGTGAATTCTACAACACAGTGTGTTTTGTTTCAGTTTGTAAATGTTAATGGATTCTCGGCCATCAATGGAAGTGTTAAAATCTCCTGCAAAGTACTGTACATGCATGGTACCTTCCTTTGCAAATTATTCCTGTTGCATAAGCTTTTATGTTTATGAGATCCTTATTCAGTCCCAAAGGTGTTTTTTATGGAAGGAAGCTGTTGTATTAATTTCTTCATTTTCTTTTACCATATGATTTTGTCATTCATAATAACAGTTAATTGAGCAATGAGGAACAACAGGATGCTGATTTGTTGTGCCCTGAATGTATCCCTCAGGTGTATTGTCAGAGTTTAGGATGCTGCCTTAGCATCTTAAATCACTTGAGAGGCACAATTATTGCAAAAACATTGCTGCCCTAGAGTGTCTTATTATGATTAGGAAATGTGTCAAGTAACAATTTGTTACTGAAAGTAACTTCTGAATTTCCATATTGTTTATCTCGTTTATAGAAGACATTAAAGTAAACAGCTTTTAATGTCCTATTCACAGAAGTCCGCTTACTCATAAAGGCACTTATGTTGCGTTTGCAAACTTTTTTATTTTTTGGTTATTGCAAAATTGCATTACAGACCTCAGCATTTTAAATACTTTAAACATAAGTTTTACATTCTACTTATTGAAATACTTGAATTTCCCAAATGAAAAATTAAAATTTGGAAGAATAAAAAAAAAGAAAATCAGTGTTGCTTAAGAAAATACTCATTTATTTAAGAATCAGGAACACAGGTAAAACATCATAAAGTAAAATGTATTTAATTTAAAAAAAATCACGTTATTTTGTCTATGGATCAAATTATTATTATTATTGCTTTACACTGATAGATCTATACTTTAGAAGTGCTAGGGTTTCAAATTATACAGTTGCTTCATTAAGCTACAGTCTATTTGGAAGAACAGAGGGTTCTGGGCATTTCAGGGACCACATGCAATGCTCTGAATAATATAGATAACTGGTTTTAGCTAGGTATGTAAGCTGTAAGCAGTAGTTTTTGTATATACAGACAGTATTTTAATATCTTGATGTCATCTGTGGAAGGTACATCTCCTAAAAAATGATAGCACCAGGGGACTCCTTATAACATGCTTATAGGATTATAATTGGGCTAAGATTCCTCAGAAATGGGGCCAGAAGCTGAAGTCTGGCTATGCATCTTGTATGCAGCAGGTCGTAACAGTAAAAGGGGGCTCTACTAAGTACTAAAGATGCTTGCACTGAAGGTATTAAATAATTTTGAGACTGGAGAAGTCTTTATAAGTTGCATTTTCAGTTGAATTTGGGTAAACCACTTTAAGCATTCATTATGTTGAGCTATTTTAATTGCTTTTATTTGATTTGTGCATTGCAAACAGCTGAAAGTCTGTAATAAACCTGATTTTCTACGGGGGTTGAATCATTTTGATTATATATATATATATATATATATATATATATATATATATATACTGCTCAAAAAAATAAAGGGAACACAAAAATAACACATCCTAGATTAAATATTCTTCTGAAATACTTTGTTCTTTACATAGTTGAATGTGCTGACAACAAAATCACGCAAAAATTAAAAAATGGAAATCAAATTTTTCAACCCATGGAAGTCTGGATTTGGAGTCACACTCAAAATTAAAGTGGAAAAACACACTACAGGCTGATCCAACTTTGATGTAATGTCCTTAAAACAAGTCAAAATGAGGCTCAGTAGTGTGTGTGGCCTCCACGTGCCTGTATGACCTCCCTACAATGCCTGTGCATTCTCCTGATGAGGTGGCGGATGGTCTCCTGAGGGATCTCCTCCCAGACCTGGACTAAAGCATCTGCCAACTCTGGACAGTCTGTGGTGCAACGTGACATTGGTGGATGGAGCGAGACATGATGTCCCAGATGTGCTCAATTTGATTCAGGTCTGGGGAAATGGCGGGCCAGTCCATAGCATCAATGCCTTCGTCTTGCCTTCGTCTTGCAGGAACTGCTGACACACTCCAGCCACATGAGGTCTAGCATTGTCTTGCATTAGGAGGAACCCAGGGCCAACTGCACCAGCATATGGTCTTACAAGGGGTCTAAGGATCTCATCTCGGTACCTAATGGCAGTCAGGCTACCTCTGGCAAGCACATGGAGGGCTGTGCTGCCCTGCAAAGAAATGCCACCCCACACCGTTACTGACCCACTGCCAAACCGGTCATGCTGGAGGATGTTGCAGGCAGCAGAATGTTCTCCACTGCGTCTCCAGACTGTGTCACGTCTGTCACATGTGCTCAATGTGAACCTGCTTTCATCTGTGAAGAGCACAGGGCGCCAGTGGTGAATTTGACAATCTTGGTGTTCTCTGGCAAATGCCAAACATCCTGCACAGTGTTGGGCTGTAAGCACAACCCCCACCTGTGGACGTCGGGCCTTCATACCACCCTCATGGAGTCTGTTTCTGACCATTGGAGCAGACACATGCACATTTGTGGCCTGCTGGAGGTCATTTTGCAGGGCTCTGGCAGTGCTCCTCCTGTTCCTCCTTGCACAAAGGCGGAGGTAGCGGTCGTGCTGCTGGGTTGTTGCCCTCCTACGGCCTCCTCCACGTCTCCTGATTTACTGGCCTTTCTCCTGGTAGTGCCTGCATGCTCTGGATACTACGCTGACAGACACAGCAAACCTTCTTGCCACATCTCGCATTGATGTGCCATCCTGGATGAGCTGCACTACCTGAGCCACACGTGTGGGTTTTAGACTCCGTCTCATGCTACCACTAGAGTGAAAGCACCGCCAGCATTCAAAAGTGACCAAAGCATCAGCCAGGAAGCATAGGAACTGAGAAGTGGTCTGTGGTCACCACCTGCAGAACCACTCCTTTATTGGGGGTGTCTTGCTAATTGCCTATAATTTCCACCTGTTGTCTATCCCATTTGCACAACAGCATGTGGAATTGATTGTCACTCAGTGTTGCTTCCTAAGTGGACAGTTTGATTTCACAGAAGTGTGATTGACTTGGAGTTACATTGTGTTGTTTAAGTGTTCCCTTTATTTTTTTGAGCAGTGTATATATACCTGAATAAAAATCTTTACACAAAATTGTTGTTCTAGGTAGTCATTCATGGTTCAAAATACACGTTCTGATATTCTTTTATTTATGTAGTGCCAAGGCTGTTAAATAGTTACAATGTGTCCATATTGCGCTATGATTGATCGTTAATTTTTGTCTTTTTAAAAATGATTTAGATGTCTCTGCACATATTTATTTTACAATATGTGATATGTAATTTGTTCATCCTGAGAAGGGCTCTAGGTTAGTTACAGGTGATAGCATGATTTAAACGTTTTCTTTAGATTTTCATTGAGTCTGATTTGTAGACTAATTGAACACATGCCTCTCATCTCTTTAGATGTACTTTTCACCTCAAACAAAGTCAGCATTAGTTAATGATTTGCCAGACTTATTGTTTGTTGCTTCACAATACAAATTATATGACATACCTATTAACCTTATCTAATGTTACTTGAGTATCATGTACACCATTAGTTTTTTTTCTTAATTCTATGTACGTGATATGATAATATATTTATTGGATACCTGTGCTCCTCAACCCTCTCCTCAAGGCACACCTAACATTCAAGGATTTAGGAATTACCAAGGTGTGTCTAAGGTGTTTATAAAAAAAAAAACACCTTATAGTCTAAGATTTTTTTTTTCACACCTTAGACACCTAATCTCTGAATCCTGGACAGTAAGGTGTGCCTTGAGGAGAAGGCTGAGGAGCACTGTTGTATACAATAAATTATATGACACATCATCAACTACATCAATAAACAAACAAAAATAAAGCTTTTCCACAGCAGATATTCAAAAGTTTGATAAGTATCATAGGCATAAGCAAGAATATGGGGCTTTAGATATGTGGGCAACAGCAGCAGTTGGGTCAGAGAAATGAGTAGAGTAAGGGCAACTGGAATCCCTCATGTGATCTTGGATTGCTGTCTTATATTGTCTTACATCTCAAAACATGGGAATTTGAGAAGAAGGTCTGTTTATGTACATTAAGAAACTCCACTTCTCTGAAAGAGTCACATTAAATTCAGGGTTGATGTTTCATATTTGAGTGTCAAGAAGAGGTCAATTTAATTGTCATCACCTATACTGAGTGGATCATTTAGTTAAACTAATTTTATTTTAGAAAAATGCACTGCTTACAAAGGTGATTGCATTAAGAACAGAACTACCTAATTTTGCTTGATAATGTAAATTTTGCGCAGCTCAAATGGGACCATTGATTGTAGGATATCATTCTGAGTACAGCTCTATATCCAGTCCTGACAATGCTTATCAGTGCTTATTATAATTGATGGACGACATCTCCCATCTTCCCCTTAGGTAAATATTTTTATCAGCACCATTTGTTTACTACAGCATGTTATAAGTAGTCCTCTGGTGCAATTTGACTGTTTAGAATTAAAAAGAGGTTTCACATTTAATTGAATCCACACCCTCTGCAGATATATGACTATATCAGAAGTTCCTATTTCTACCATTAGTGCTATCAATTCTGCCTCTTTTTGGACTGAATGTATTGGATGAAGGCAGCTGACACTCTTCAGCAAATAAATTCTGTTTCATGTTGGGCAAAAGATAATTGGTAAGGTCAGGGCCGTCTATAATATGATTAGGACCCTGGGCAATGCATTTTCTTGGGCCCCATGGGCCCTGTCCCTGCCACTGCCTCACCCCCCAATTACGTCCAACCCGCAATCACACTGACAGACGTACTGGCACATACACACACAGACAGACATTAAAACATTCACAGATACATACTGACACACACAGTCACTACACACAAATATATTCTGGCAGATATACTGACACACACACAGACATACATACATACATACACAGACACATACATTAACAGATAGACTGACACACACACAAACACATACACTGACAGATATACTAAAACACACAGACACATACACTGACAGACACATTGACACACACACACAGGCATACTGACATACACACTGACACACACACACAGGCATACTGACATATACACAGACAGACGTAATGGCTGATACAGACAGACATTAAACATTCACAGATATATACTGACACACACATACACTGACATACAAATATATCCTGGCAGACATACTGACACACACACACACACAGACATACATACATACACACACAGACACATACACTGACAGACATACTGACTGACACACACATACACACACAGACATACTTACATACACACACAGACATACTGACACACACACACAGACATACTGACATACACACAGACAGACGTACTGGCACATACACATAGACAGACATTAAAACATTCACAGATACATACTGACACACACATACACTGACACACAAATATATCCTGGCAGACATACTGACACACATACTGACACAAACACACAGACATACTGACACACACACACACAGACATACACACACACAGAGATACACACACACAGACATACTGACACACACACACACAGACATACCCCAGCACATACACACATAGACATACTGACACACACACACACACACAGACATACTGACACATACACACACAGACATACTGACACATACACACACAGACATACTGAGGAAAGCACACACACACACAGACATACGGACATACACACAGACAGACGTACTGGCACATACACACAGACAGACATTAAAACATTCACAGATACATACTGACACACACATACACTGACACACAAATATATCCTGGCAGACATACTGACACACACATACACACACACACACACACAGAGACATACCTACATACACACACACAGAGACATACCTACATACACACACAGACATACCGACACACACACAGACATACTGACACACACACACACACAGACATACTGACACACACACACAGACATACACACACAGACACATACACACACAGACATACTGACACACACACACACACAGACATACGACACACACACACACACACACAGACATACTGACTTACACGCACGCACAGACATACACACACAGACAGACCTACTGACATACATTTAGCCACCCTCCAGGTTCTTACCTTTTTCTGGAGGGTGGTTTCCCTGGTCCAGTGGCAGGCTGAGGCAGATGGGAGTTCTCCTCTGGAACTCCCCTCCTCCCTGCCTTCCTCCTTCCGCGCGGCCATTATCTCCGGTGGGAGGAAGTGACGTCACTTCCTCCCAGCCGGCTGCAGAACCGGAAGAGGGGCCCGGTCGCGCTGTTTAAGCGCCACAGCGCCCGACCGGGCCCCTGCTGACACATGCTCCCCGGGTGGCCCTTAGTGCATGGGCCACCCGGGGAGCCTCCTCAGTGTGCGGGAGCCGCACCGCAGGGGCTGCGCAAATCGCGGGGCCCACAGAGCAGCTGCTCTGGGCCCCCAGGAGCAACTGGGCCCGGGGCAGCTGCCCCGTTTGCCCCGCGTTAAAGACGGCCCTGGGTAAGGTGGAAGAAGAGTTTCCATTTTAGCAAACTATAAATAGGGGCAGTAGTAGGCCCCCAGGTAAGTGTAGCCATTTGACAACATTGGGTCAGTGCCTGGGGACTCATGGAACTATAAGTACTACAGCAGGTTGAAGTGGTTACAGTGCTTTGCACATCCTTTAATTTCATATTAATTTTGCTATTTATGGACCGGATACATTGGTCGTTCATTCCTTATGGAAACTGTCACTCATCTACTCATAATTTTAGTGGTAATTGCTTTTATCTATCCATATTGCTTTGCTTTCTTAACTAAACGATTTTGTAAAAAAATAAATATTGCTTCACAACCTTTATGGTGTGGTATTGATGTATACAACAATACAGAATCACAAGTTACTAGCACAAACAGATCTTACCATTTCATATTCTTTATAAGAGTAAAGGGACAATCTAAACACTAAAACAACTTAACTTAGGAAAGCAGTTTTAGTGTAAAGACCACGCCCTGCAAACTAAATGTTTATTTATGATGATTAGGAGTTAATTGACTTTGTTTATGTAGCCCTAAGCACATCTTCATTGATTGTGACTTAAATAGCCACCCTACATAATGTTTTTGTTTCCCTTATTGCACTTCATGTTTAACCCCTTAAGGACCGAGGACGGTTCAGGACCGTCATCGGCATTTTTGCATTGCCGACCAGTGACGGTCCTGAACTGACCTAATGGTCCAATATACTTACCTGATCGCCGTTGTTCCCCCGGCAGCGATCAGCGTTGCTCCCGTTGTGGGGAGACTGCCTGCAATCTTGTCAGTAAGCCCAATCTTGTCGGTAAAGCAGCATGCAAGGCTATCTGCTGAAAGGTCAATTTGAGGAGTGGTTTGAGGTGAGCAAAGGAGATTGTTGAAGGTATTAAAAAGACACCTGGGTTTCTGTGAGCATAAACTATCAAGAGAAGAAAAGTAGAATTGTTTAGCAAGGATGAGGGCTGTGCTATATGAACACAAAGTGAATTTATAATTGAGGAAGTCTGACAAGGTGCGGGAGTGTCTCAGCATGTAGCGGGTTGGAGGTGCATCTTCCTTGAGATGCCTTACTTTGTTTATGAAGCTATAGTCACACCTACCTGCATGTGACTTACACAGCTTTTTTAAAGAGTCATCTAATGTTTCCACTTCCTTCATTGAAAATTCGGTTTAATTTAGAATTTTGTATCTCCTACTCTGTTAATAACTTGGTAGACCCTGCAAGAGTCACCAGTATGTAATAAAAGTTCAGTTTACAGAGAAGGAGATAAACAAGTTTAACGTAAAATGCATCTGATTGAAAATGAAACCAGAGAAGGTGTGGCTACGGCTGCATAAACAGAAATGAAAAAGTGATTTAACTCATAAATGGCAGTGAATTGAGCAGTGAGACTACAGGGACACCAAAACTGATTTATTATTCTAAAGTTGATTTGGTGACTATAGTGTACCTTTAAGGCGTCAATCAACCTTTAAATATGTTCAGTATTAATGCTATCATATTGTATACATGTAGTTTGTTTATGTTATTAAAATTAATTTATCCCACAACATACAATTGTTTCCCTTATGGCATTGAGATTTTTGAAGTCTGAGTTTACATACCCATAGATTCTTAAGGACTGGCTCTTCATTGGTTGGATAGCTAGTTACATCTGACATTCTCAAGGAAGGTAGAAGAAAAAGCTCTAATTCCCCTGGTAGCAGATATTCTATTATAAAGGTAAACACATGTCAAACACAATTTCACTGTAATACAGGACATCCAGTAGAAAACCTGCATTGTATGACTCCATGGTTTAAATTCCATCAGAACCATAACACTTCAACATTGTTTATAATTCCGCTTGGCTTGAGTTTAGCCCTGACATACCGGGCTATTCACTAAAGAGGGAATTCAAAGTGAATATTTAATGTAAGGTCAAAATAACTAAACTGTAAAAATGATCTAACTCACCTATTCTTCCTGATAACTTTGGAGTTAAGAGATACTCAAAGCACCACAGCACCTTTAGCTTAATGAAAGAAATATTTTTTGTGTAATGACCATGCCTCTTAGACTTATTGCTCGGTTTTCAGCCATTTTGAAATTAAATCACTTTGTTTATGTAGCCTTAGTCACACCTACCCTGGTTAAAATACACACCTGAAACTCTACCTGAAATAGAGTCTAAATTGTTTTGCGTTCCTTATTGCATATCAATCAACAGAGCATGGAAGTAAGAACTGTAGTAAAAAAATTAATTTATTAGGTATGTGTCATAAAAAGATTGATGTTTCAGCCCTCACCCTGGGCTTTCCTCAGGATTAATGCCATATACATATATATACATACACACACACACACACATACATATATATATATATATATATATATATATATATATAATTTAAGTACTTTTATTTACTTTATTGAACTTTGTAACAACTTTTATTAACTTTTAAAACTTTTTTGCAGGCATAAGGGGGACAGCCTGAGGTCAGGCCCTCCCTGTGAAGGCACTGCACAAGCCGGCAATTCCGGCCATGTGATCATGAGGACCCCACAATCACATGGCCTGGGGGTACTGGATCAGCTGCAGGGGGACTGCCTGGGATGCCAAGCAAGACTCTATATCGCGATCGCCAGCAGGGGATTGTAAGCGATCAGGTAAGTGCATGTTTGATCGGACGTATTTTGTCGGACATACCTGGTCAATGATATCATCAAACTCTTTTAATTTTATATTCACTGTAAAATACATTTGTACTTATAGAATTGTCTTGATAAAAGTGCTTCCTTGCATTAAAATAAATTCTATCTGTGCTATATTGCTATGGTTTTGTTTTCTTGAAGAATATCTATACATGAGATGTAAAGTTGCAAGAGAGCCCTTTTTATATATAGATATGCTAGCAAGAGTTATCACCAAGATGATATTTCTGTTTGTAAAGCTTACGCTATATATTAGTTTAGTCAAACTTCAGAGCTCCAAGAAGAAAACAGCAGTTGTGTGCTGCTCTGAGGTTGATTATTTTGGTGCATTCATTGTTAATTTATAATTGTACTTTATATCTCTCATGGGTATACCATTGTGTATATAATTGGACTGTGTATGTCTCCTATTATATGTATTTGTATTTGCTTTCCAGAATATACTGAAAAACAAAGGAACCCCCAATTCATTGCAAAACATATTATACAAAAAATAAAAGGATTAATTTAAATAACAGTCCACTGCTAAAGGATCTCACATAAACGTGGACAAGAAATCTATTTAGCGACAGTATTATTTATGTTTATTTATATAGATTCATTATTGCATAGTCATAGTCAATCTATAAGTTTTACATATAATCTGGCAGTGGACTGGAAACAATCTTTCTGAGATGCTATGTAAAAAGGAAGCATATTATCCTTTTTTGTTTGTTTAGTTTTTTTGTCTGCTTTTGCATATGTAGGTGTTACACAAAAAAATATTGGTACATTTCCTATTTTGTAAACTCCTTATATTTTCTCTTTTTAATAAACAAGTTTAATATATTTCTTCGTTTTGAAAAAGAGTATTTTTCTTGCAAAAAAAACGTATAAAGCCTGGAAACCAGGAAGTGAAGCCTATGTAAGGAAAAGCTGACATTTGATCTTGGTAGCATGCCACTTTCGCTTATATGATTTCTAGAGTTGATAGGTATACAAGTTGAAGGAGTCAGGTGAGCACGAAGAACAAAAGAATATTTCTCTTTTGGGATTTTATCTAATTAAGGTGAGCAAGCAGCTGTGCCTGTTTGGAATAACAATTATGCTGGCCTGTCACTTTTTTCTGCTTAGTTGAAATTTATATAGTTTGGGAACGCTGGTTGTAAGAAAATTAGATCTCATTTAGAATTTGTTGAAAGGACATAGCACCTTCATTATTAGTTTTGCATCTGAATTTTCCTGGGGCACTCCGTTCTCGTTTATTGGTAATGGATTTTGTAGAGCTGCAATTGGATGAGTTTAATTTTTTTCTTTCATTACCTGTCCAAAAGCTTTGTCTCATGTTTACATTTGTGTTTTATTAGGACAGTAACCCCTATTTAAATACCCACATGCACTGGATGCTTCATTAGCTCTCTTTGTGATATAATGTTTGTGACAGCACAGATTTGAGCATGTTTCTAATTATCCTTCATATGTCACTGAATAATCTAATATACACACACACACTCTTCATGGCCATATTTTATTTATTTATTTATTTATTTTTGCATTTTTTTATTTCAATGGTGTATTCCTTCAAATTGCTTATACAATAATGGAATCTGAAATGCCACATTTCTTAACAGGCTTTAAATATTCTTTTCGGAAAATAATTAATTTAAAATATATCTCCTTTCCTGATATTAATATTCCTATTACAGTATATACATGCTCCTTGCCATACAGATTCCCATTAAGCTCTCAGATGTGCAATTAACTGTTTCAAGACATTCTCTAAAGTAGGAATTTTGTAGTAAATTGAAAGATAATTTCAAATTTTAGACCAAAAGTGGTGATGTTATGATACTATAATTCTGGTGAGGCTATAGATGGCCATTGGCTTACGCTTTTTTTTTATTACCAATATCCCCTGATTTCTTTTGGATTTTACTTTTAATTTTGGAACACATTGCAATGTATTCTAAAAGCTAACATTTGAGAAGAGGTCTTTTCTTTACTGTATTTCCTCTGAGTTTTAAAAAAGTTTCAGGTCAGTTCAAATTGTTACAAATCCAAGCTAATCAACATTATTATTGGAAAATATAGCCACTTGCTGCAACTTAAACAATTCAGCTTTGACAATTGTGAAACAACTCTTTCAGTGATTTTGTCTTTGATCAGCTACATTGCTTCTTAACAGCCAAACAAAGCACATTTCATTATAAAACTATAATTTGTTTTATTTCGACCTTCAATTATTGTGTCCAGGATATGAGGATTTAGTATATTATATCTCTTTAAATGATTGCTGTCCCTGTGTATTTATTATGATAAACTCTCACACTTGCTATGTTTTCTATAGATAGAGATAGACAGACAGATCAGACAGACAGGTAATCCAGACAGGCACATGAATATTGGTATAAGGAAATCCTCCGAAATTTAAGAGAATTAAGGTCACTTTACATCAGACAAATCTAATTCTTTATAAGAAAAAAGTAACTAAAATAACTTCATGATATTTATTCTACCAAACTTGACAAACATCAATATAATACTAATATACATAAAATGTTATTATATTTTTAAAATATCATAATATGAAACAATTACATTGATTGGTTCTTTAGTACAGAACTTTAGTAAATATTTTTTTAAAAAAATAAAATAAAATGCAAACATAACATGCAATGAAATTACATTGCTTAATTCTTCATAAGGCATTTACACTAATAAAGAAAGGGCCCCATGCTGAGAGGAACCCAATCCCTGTTTCTTTGATTTGTCTTTAAACGCAGAGGCTTATACACTGTTTTAGGGCATAACTATCAAAGAAGAATTTAAATCAGTTTTACTTTTCAATGTATACTGCATACAAGCTGTGCCATATTGATTTTCATCATAATTCATTATGCCTGCAGTAAACCCCGAAAAAAAAAATCACTTTCATTTTTTGCGCATGGAGTTACCCTTTTATCTCAATGTATTAGCAAATGACTGAATGTAAAGAAAAGAGGACACTTTTATAGAAAATCAGTTATGCATTATTCCTCAAGTATCCTACCGTTTGTAAGCTATATTCAACCAATTTATGATATTTAACTTAACTGATATTTAATTTAACATATTGTAAAGGTAATAAATAACAATATTCATTTAGGAAATCTTCATACCAGTGAAATAAACTTCTATAAGAAAAGAAAGAAATAAAGAAAGAAAGAAAGAAAGAAAGCATTGCAATTGGTATTCGATAACAATAGATAAAGGTGGGCACCAAAACAAAACTGGCAAAATTAACCTATTTAATCTCTTGTGTGATATCACATGGGAACAAACACCAATTATCTCTATATGTGCAGAAATAAAACATCCATAAGATGTATGGCATATTTATTTATTTTATTTATAAAATAATTTACCAAGATGGATACATTGAGATTTCTCTTGTTTTCAAGTATGTCCTGGGTCCACAAAACATTGCATTGTTATAATAGGATACAATATTATAAAAATACATAATACAAACTATATATATATATATATATATATATATATATATATATATACACACACATATATAAATTTAATACATAACAGGTAATAAATATATTCAACCATGACAGGTGCATTCTGTGCTGAGGTATATAGCCATAGATCTCTTAAAATATTTTAGATTGAATGAAGATTTGACTGTGTCCCTGAGGTTATTCCATAATTGCGGAGCTCTGTAGGAAAAGGAGTATTGAGCTACTTTATTTTTGTAATACGGTATGCAAAATATCGTGCTAGTATTGGATCGGAAGTTATAGGAGGTGGGAACAGCTAGGGAGAGCATTCTACTCAGGTAGGGTGTGAGCTTCCCAGAAATGCTCGTATGCACAAGGCTGGAAAGATGAAGAGTGCGTCGGGATTCCAGTGACAGCCAGTTTAGTTCTTTTAACATGTCACAGTGGTGGGTAAAGTAATTACATTCTAGTACAAAGTGGCAGAATGAATTATTTAATGTATTACATTTTTTAAGGTGGGTTTGCGGTTCGGGTGCATACACTACATCCTCATATTCAATGACCGGCATTAGCAATTGTTGCACTATCTGTTTCCTTGCTGTATGGCTTAGGCAGGATTTGTTTCTGTACAGGGCACCTAGTTTTGGGTAAAGTTTTGAAGAGATTTTTTTAATATGAAGGTCAAAGGATAGATTGGGGTCTAGCAACATACCTAGATAATTAAAAGAGCAGACTGCTGTCTGTGTGCTATTTGAATGTATAATACACAGTTGTTGATATTGTAGTTTACATAATTTAGGTACAGTTCCAAAGATCATTGTAACAGTTTTGTCAGTGTTTAGGAAGAGTTTGTTATCCACTATCCACTTTTCTATCTCTGTGAATTAGTTTTGGAGCACAGCCTCAAGCTACAGTAGCTTGAAAGCGCAGATTACAGTGTCGTCCACATACATATGTACAGTTGAGGATTTGCAGACATTAGGCAGATCATTTATAAATAATGTGAATAGCAGGGGGCCAAGTATAGAGCCTTGGGGAACACCACACGTGACTGGGGGAAACACTATCAGAAATAGCCACATATTGCAATCGGTCTGAAACATACAATCGAAACCAGGTTAGTGGACAATCACCAATGCCTGAGTTTTTAAGTTTTTGCAAAAGAATGCCATGATTTACTGTGTCAAAGGCTTTGGCAAAATCAAGGAAAATAACTCCAGTTAAGTCTCCTTGTTCCATGCCAATTTGGATGTCATTGAAAACTTTTAAGAGGGCAGTCAAAGTTGAGTGATTTGGACAAAAGCCTGATTGATCAGGGGTCAGATAATTTGATTGTTGATAATATTCACATAGTTGCATGTGGACGCATTTTTCCAAATCTTTGACAATACAGGGAGCAATGTGTGACAGACTACCTGGCACCCCGACTGTGTGCCTCTGCCAGTCGCTGCTTCCTAGTAGCCTGGAGTACTATAAGCCCTGCACCGGACACCATAAGCCCCTTAACCGCAGTAGCATGGCTGGGGTCTCGCTGTCCTCCACCCACCCTGGATCAAGCCCAGGATCCAGCTTCCAGGACCTCTCCTATTCCAGAGAGTCTAGCTGTGTAGCTCTTACAAGAGCTAGTGAGTATAGCCAGTATAGCAATCCAAAGCAGGTATAGCTGGTATAGCTGTTCCCTATAATTACAAGATGAGGCTGCATGTTCAGGGTGAAGTGAACTGACTTTAGTGGGACCACACTTGGCTTTTTATGACAGTCCCCATGCAAGGGGCACTCCCCTCTGGACCTGAGAGTAAACCACAGTAAAAACAAATACACAATAACATTGGCTCTCAGATCCAGGATACTCCCATACAAACTAGGTCAATCCCTCCACTGATAATTGAGTCAAGTACTGTATTAACTCAATTATCTCCAGACACAAAAACTTACATTTTTATAAAAAAAACTAAATACCTTTAAAAGATACAAACCCCCACAAAAGTTACATCCCCTGATTTTTGCATATGTCACCCAGATGAGTTCAGGGGTTCCGGAATTCCTGGAAGTCGTAGTTTTGGCCGACCGCACGCATTGTCTCATGCCCAAAACAGTTCCATAGAATCGCGGCTAAGTGCCGCTTGGGACCGACCGGTAACCGTCCGGGAACCGCGAAGTCTTCCTGTGGAAAACAGTTCCATAGATCCACGGTTAAGTGCCACTGGGGATCAACAGGGAACCGCAAAGTTTTCCTGCGGAAAACAGTTGCATAGAATCGAGGTTAAGTGCCGCCGGGGGACCGGCCAGGAACCGCAAAGTTTTCATGCCAAAAATAGTTCCAGGGTATTCGTGGCTAAGTCCCCCTGAAGTCTATTTGTGGTTTTGGTCCATGCGAATATCTGCCAGTGAGCTAGCATTCAGTTCTATGGAAAGGGGGACTAGAGGGAATAAAATATGGTTCATTACAGTCGCTGATCTGGCCCATAGTCTTTTGGCAGGAGGCTGGTATGCAGGCCCCTCCAAAAGCCTGTGGCGAGGTTCAGTTCGCCACACAATGATAACAGGCGATAGATAGATACCAAAGTATTGTCACCACTTTTATGGATAGATACAACTTTTGCAGTCTTCCAAAGTTTGGGTATGTATCCTGACACCAGGGGTTCATTGATAAGGGTAGTAACAGGTTTAGCAATTGCTGGTGCACTGAGCTTCAGCAACATTGCTGGGATTTGATCTGGTCCACGCTGGTTTTTTTTATTTTTAAATTATTAAGATGTTTATTAATGACACTAACAGGCACAGGTCTTAAATTGAATTTCTCAATATGAGGATTTTGAGGATTTGTCAGGATCTGATCTTTATTTGCGGTCTGGAAATGAGTGTCATTTTTTATCTTAGCAACCAGGTTGGTAGCACATCCAACGAAATAATTATTAAAGGCATTTGCTACATCTAGGGGGTGTTGCAGTGTTTGGTTGTCTATTTTGACAGTGGAGGGTTGGGAGTGGATTGTGGGGGATTGTATGCTATTTATGATATTCCAGAAGTTTCTTGGGTTTGATAGGTTGTTGTTCAAATTTTCACTGAAATATTCCGCCTTTGCCATTTTTGTTTGTTTTGTGTATGCATTTCGCCATTGTCTGTAAGTACAGTGATCGTTCATGGAGCCAGTACGCTTGAACTTTCACCACAGTGAATCTCTAAACTGGTACATTTGAATGAGGTCAGCTGTAACCCAGGGCAGGTATGGCCCTTTTAGTTGCACTTTACGCAGAGGGGCATGTAAATTCCAAACATGCACGAACTTGTACTGAAAAAATGCAATTGCAGAGTCTAGATCTGGTATTAGACCTAATCTGTGCCATGGTATGTTCTTGAGATCACTTTAAAAGGATTCAAGATTACATTTTTTGAAAGACCTGGTGATTATAATCTTGGGAGGGGATTTAGTGGCCTTTATTTTGCGTATGCAGTACACTAGACAGTGGTCACTGAAACTGTTAGGGAGAACGCCCGCCTCCTGGATTCTGTCAGGACAAGTGGAGTGAATCCAATCAAGCAAGGTATGGTTCTAGCTTTTAATAATAATGCGAGTTGGGTAGGAAATTAATTGTGTTAGCTGCAAAGTCTTAAACAGCGTACATGATTTATTATTTTTAGGATTCAGCCAATCAATATTAAAATCTCCAAAAAACAACAGTTCACTTTTTTAGTTTTGAGCTACAGTTTCACTTAGTAGTTGGGCTATGTCAGAAAGGGAGTGCACCGGAGAGCTAGGTGGGCGGTAGAATCAAGCAATAATTATAGTTTTACTGAAAGGGATCTCAATCGTGCCAGAAAGGAATTCAAAGGCAGAAGGGAGTTATAGTTTTTTAAAGGAGTAAATTTTATGGACTTGTCAACATAAATAACAATGCCTCCTCTTCTCTTTGCTCTGTCATTTCTAAAACATGAACAACCCTGTATTGCAATGGCGGAGTCTGGTATTTTAGTTGTTTACTATATGTTTATTTTTTTTCAGCCTGTACTGTGACCGAATAATCAAATATCACTGTAGGCTAATAGTGTCTATTGTAATGCAAATCGTAACAGATGCCACTTTAAATGTTTTGTCACTAAATGAGGGTCCCTGGCGACCCACAGCTCAATCTCCACTGGAAGTATGATTAATGCAAATATTACACTCTTCCTTAGCCATGCCAATTCATATCAGCAATGGACGTCATACATTCTCTGTCAATCACTGTGGCCCATTGCATCTCTGGCTAATGCTTCCTCATTAGGCCAAACAGCGGTGTTGGTGCAGACTCCTTGGGACTCTCATTTAGTATTTAAAAATAAAAAAATGGTGTAACAGTGCACCATAAAAATTGTAATAAGATGAATTGAGAACCGTGCCTAGAGTGTCCATTTAAAAAATATTAATATTTCACTCACAATTTTGAACATTCTCTTAACCGTGTCATGGTCATTAAATGGTATATTGGGATACAAAATCAGAATGCTTGATTGACCAATCTCTAGTTTAATGCTAGAAGATAGATTTGTTGAATTTATGTGTTTAGTATAAACATATAACAACCTTAGCAACTGATATTTAATTCACTGTTAATTATATGATATTTATTGCCCTACAGAGGCAATACTAAATAATGCATAGGAAAGGGAATCTCTGATGTAATAGTGTAAACCCAGACAAATTATTGTACATACTTTGTACCCTTTTGAATTATAATTTGATTCTGGTGTAACTTCCAGCTAAAAATACACATATATTTTTTTTTCACACTAGCATAGAGAAATGTTCAACTTTGGAAGTTTGTCTCCTACACCCTGCTCCAAATTATTATGCAAATTCTATTTAAGTGTCACAAAGATTAAATATTTAGTTTTTCAGTTTAACTCATGGATGGCATTGTGTCTCAGGACTCTTTTGATCACTGAAAACAATCTTGGACACCTGTGATAATTAGATTGCCAGGTGAGCCCAATTTAAGGAAAATCTTCTAAAGGAGGGTGTTCCACATTATTAAGCAGAACACCATTTTCAAGCAATATGGGGATGAAAGAGGATCTCTCTGCTGCCGAAAAGAGTGACATAGTTCAATGTCTTGGACGAGGTATGAAAACATTAGATATTTCACGAAAATTTAAGCGTGATCATCGCACTATTAAGAGATTTGTGGCTGATTCAGAGCACAGATAGGTTCGTGCAGATAAAGGCACATTGAGGAAGATTTCTGCCAGATCCATGCATCGGATCAAGAGAGCATCTGCTAAAATACCATTACATAGCAGCAAACAGATATTTGAAGCTGCTGGTGCCTCTGGAGTCCCACGAATATCAAGGTGTAGAGTTCTTCAGAGTCTTGCAACTGTGCGTAAACCTTTTATTCGGCCACCACTAACCAATGCTCACAAGCAGAAATGGCTTCATTGGGCAGAAAAATACATGAAGACTAATTTTCAAACAGTCCTGTTCACTGATAAATGTGCCGTGCAACCCTGGATGGTCCAGATGGATGGAGTAGTGGATGGTTGGTGGACGGCCACCCTGTTCCAACAAGGCTGCGAAGTCAGCAAAGCGGTTGTGAAGTCATGTTTTGGGACGGAATTATGGGAAGAGAGCTGGTCGGCCCCTTTAGGGTCCCCGAAGGTGTAAAGATTACCTCTGCAAAGTATGTGGAGTTTCTAAATGACCACTTTCTTCCCTGGTACAGAAGGAAGAACTATGCTTTCTGTAATAAAATCATCTTCATGCATGACAATGCACCATCTCATGCTGCAAGGAATACCTCTGCATCAATGGCTGCTATGGGATAAAAGGAGAGAAAGTCATGGTGTGGCCCCCATCCTCCCCTGACCTCGATCCTATTGAGAACCTTTGTAGCATCCTCAAGCAAAAGATCTATGAGGGTGGAAGGCAGTTTACATCCAAACATCATCTCTGGGAGGCTATTCTGACATCTTACAAACAAATTCAAGCAGAAACTGTCCAAAAACTCACAAGTTCAATGGATGCAAGACTTGTGAAGTTGCTATCAAATAAGGGGTCCTATGTTAAAATGTAACGTGACCTGTTAAAATGTTTAAAAAGTTAAAATGTTGTTATAAGTTTGATTGAAATAGCTTTTGATTTCAGTAAATATGCTGCAAACACAACAAATTACAATTTTCAGTTCTTTACAACCTATAAAGTGTTTTGAAACTTACTGTGTGTAATAATTTGTAAAAGTGCATTGTAAATTTTTTATGTTTAAAAAAATACTGTTATCATTAGGAGGTTTGTTCAATAAAATTTGAATTGTACTCTTAATAGTTGATAACATGAGAATTATGCTGACTGTTATTTACATCAATTATTTAGGTAAATGAGAAAAATATCATTTGCTTAATAATTTGATTTAGACAATTCATTTAAAGATTTTCATAAAATCTAAATTAATCTTTATGTTTGAAAGTGTAAATTCATATCCATATGTTTTTGCACACCTTATGAAAATTCAGCAAATTTTCATATTGAGATGTTACTTGTGAGTCAAACGTAAATATACACAGATCCACTGTATATAAAAATACATGTTACAAAAATGGACTTTATCTTATCTGTGTCTGTTGCCATCCATTCATGCAGGCCTAGCAGCATAACATGTGGTAAAGAAATTATTTTGTATTCTTTTGTGACAGCTGACCTATGCAACAAACATTACATATAGTCAATATAAGTAACATTCTGCATGGGCTGCTTAAATGATAACTAATTTTCCTGAAACTATATAATCCTTAGGTCGCCCCACCCTCAGGGCCCCCCTCCCGCTGGGCTTAAGGGGTTGAAACCCCTTCAGCCACTTACCTTTATCCAGCGCCGGGCTCCCTTGGCACTTGTGACCTCTCCTCCCCCTCCGACATCAGCTCCCGAGTAGAGCTGAATGCGCATGCGCACATTAAAAATGCTTATGGGAAAGCATTACTCAGTGCTTTCCTATGGACGTTCTGCGTACTCGTAGCTATTTTTTTGAGCGTCGGAGAAGCGCCTCTAGCGGCTGTCAGGAAGAGAGCCACAAGAGGCTGGATTAACCCTTCAATGTAAACGTAGCAGTTTCTTTGAAACTGCTACGTTTACAGCTGCAGGGTTAAAACCTGGGGGACCTGGCACCCAGACCACTTCATTGAGGTGAAGTTGTCTGGGTGACTATAGTGGTCCTTTAGTATGATGATCCTTTAGTGGGCACCAAGATGAAAAAATATAAAACAAAGCTGTGGTTTGTTTTTGCAACCACAGTTATGATTTTGTTTTCAACCTTCATAATAATGTTTTCATATATTTCAATTTGAGTTTTTAATGGCCATTTTGAATGGTATTTTTCATATATATGCAGTTTGAGTATAAATGAGTTAAAAATGTTGAATAAAAATGTTTGATCAGCTGATCAGCCAAAACAACTTCCTAAAACATGTAGGTCCCCCTCGTGCTGCCAAAACAACTCTGATGCATCCAGTTGTGGAACCCATAAGACCTCTTAATGTACCCTGTTGCATATGGATAAAGCAGATCCTTTAAGTCCTTCAAGTTGTTAACTTGGGTCTCCATGGATCGAATGGATTGACACCATTGCAATAAAGGAATGTACGTGGTTTGTAAAATCTCTATATAGATGGTAACAACTGAATGAATGCCAGGATCCAAGGTTTACCAGCAGAACATTGCCAAGAGCCTAAAACTGCATCTGCTGTCCTGCCTTCTTCCCATAACGCATAATTCAGCTATCTCTTCCCCACGTAAATGATGCACACACCCAGCCATCCCCTGATCTAAAAGAAAATGCCATCCATGGTCCAGTTCTGAGGCTCATGTCCCAATAAACATGCTTCTGGTGGTGGAAAGGGGTTATCAGGGCACTCTGACTGGTCTGTGGCTACACAGCCTCATACACAACAAGTTGTGATGTACTGTGTGTTCTGACACATTTGTATCATTGCCAACATTAAGTTTTTTTAGCAATTTAAGTTACAGCAGCTCACCACCAGTTCACTGGTTGTTCTTCCTTGCACCAATTTTGGTAGGTACTAACCACTACATACCTGGTATACCCCACAAGACTTGCCCTTTTAGAGATGCTCTGATGGAGTCATCTAGCCACCACTATATGGCACCGCAGATTTTTTTGCTTGCCCACTCTCCCATCAATCGACAGGTTCTATTGTAACAATATAATCAATTTTATTCACTTCATTTGTCATAGGTATTAATGTTGTGGCTGATCAGCATACAGTCAGAATTAATCACAGTTTTGATAGTCAGAATCTTCTTTTAAAAGGATTAACAGACCAGCAAGAGCAGGTTCCGTAATTCAAACAGTGTGGAAAAGAAAACTTAATAAACAACATTTTAATCTAGTCATTCTTCATCAAATTTTCTGTTTCCATCATACAAGAGTTCTCTCGTTAGGTAACAAAAGAAAACATTAACAGTACTCAGGGGAACATGGATATTGTGTAATCTTGTTCCATCCATATCAAAAACTTCCATCTGCGTCAACTCACTGATGTAAAAAAGTATCATTTATCTTTGTTGATTTGTGTACATTAATTTTGTTCTGGAGCTTAATTAAATTTAGTAAATATAAACTCATTTCAAAACATATTTTACTGTATGCCATTTTCTATTAGCATCTTTCTCAGAAATTTAATGGGAAAACAATTGCAAGTACTACCGAGAACAGCTCTATAATGCTATGCCTAAAAAGTGGCATAGTTGTATAATCATTTTAGTGTGAAAAACATCAGGCCAATAAACTGAAAATTATTCATGATCAATTGCTCAATTTCTATCAAATGACATGCCAGATACTTAGCTGACTAATGATGCCTGGACAGTGCCAATAACTGGTTAGCTATAGGCTGTTCTGCATGCACAACTCAAATATTAGACATGGAAGAATATTACTCTGGTGGCACCACTGAGATTTTTTTTATGGTATATTAGCAGTATAGGTGAAATTATCTATGATTTTTTTTTTTTCAGAGTGTATTTTGATTTATCAGTTACAACAATCTGTATTATATCACAAAATAAATAATGCACTAATAAACTGTAAATAATAACTAATGTATTATTAATGTTAAACAGTGGGCTAAAAAGGAAGAGTCACAGGAAAATAACAAACAGTTTTATAAACGTGTATTCTTATACTTAATTTTTTTAAATGCCAATATGCAGGCAAGTATTGACACATTCCTATTCCCAATATCTTGCTCTTATGTGTAATGATCACATTCATTTCTAATCAATTAATATGTATTTGTTTATTAATTTATTTATTATTAATGCTATTAAAAAATTGTATTATAAAATGTCACTGCTTATTAGACAAATAAAAATAATTGTGCACATATCTGTCTTTGTTTTTTTGTTTTTTTTTTATAATTCTTTATTTTTATCGTGCTTTGAGTAAATAACATACAAGCTCGTGGTGCCCCAATAGCATTCCCCGAGCATAATTTTCAGGCATAACAGTTGGAGCATTGAGATTATCAGCACATTTTGAAATGTTAAAGTAATGTTGCTTAGATCAGAATGTTAGTAAGTACGAGTTACATTAGCATGGGTTATGATTACAAGAAGTTAATTAATATGTCTGACTTAGGTTAATAGCATGCTGAATAGAACCTCATCCTAACTAGCTAATAAATTGCTTGGGGTCTGTAGCTGGGTGTGTAATTAGTGCAATTATATGATAAGCAGGCAAGTGTACAGACGTTTATATACAAGTATCTTAGCTAGGGCTATTATTCAGATAAAGTAAAGTAAAATGCAGTAAAAGAAAGTAGAATAGAGTACAATAGAGTACCATCAGGCAGATCATGGCACATTGGGTTATCCACTGCAAGAGTCAGGGTGTTAGAGACCGTTGTGTATTGCAGGTTTGACTGTAACATTATTAGAATATATGTCCCTCCATGTAGCGGTGAATGCTGCCAGAGTGTCTCTTGGTGAGGCTGCCTGCGGTGAGTTCTGCGCTTTGTGCCTTTTATGTCTTCCGTTTGCTTACTTTATGGAAGCTTATTAGTAGGCATCCTCTTCTTAGGCATGGGGATACACCCCGCAGGTCTCTCCAAGTCCACTGGATCCCGACGACACGCTGCAGGGCACAGTGTCCGGAGATCGATGCGGTCGTGTGACCCCGTCGTGGGGTGAGTGCAGGTCCTGTGCTGACCAGATCACCTTGTCCAGGTGCGGGTAGCGGTGCGACCTAGCTGTTACAAGGGGACAGCTTTTCAAGGGGACAGCTTTTCAGTGCCTTACCCCAGTGATGGTCTGCGGTCTTGGTAGTAGGAGGCTGAGGTAAGGTGTTCTCAGTTGGCGCGGTCTGCGCGGCTCTTCTCCAGTGGCCTGTGGGGCAGTTACAGCACGTTCGGCCATTTTGTTGAGGCCGCGTGGCAGTCGTCGAACGGAGCCGAGAGTGCTCCAGTCGCGTTATGGTTCTCTGCAGCCGGGGGGAAAAGCAAAGCAGCGGCCGTCTGCTCCACTCCCCCCCCCCAGGTAGGCCTCAGTCTCCAAGCCCCAGAGCATCTCACCGGGACCCAGAACCACCCAATGTCAGGTGCTCTAGCTGCACCGGGACACTCCAGGATCTTGTACCACGGATTTCCAGGGTGTATCAAGCTGAGTTGAGAGGGGATTTGCCCGATTTTAGCTAAATTCCTCAGGAGCCATAGTGACTTGCAGCCTGCTAGCATGGCCGCCCGGCCCCGCCCCCCCTCTTTGTTTTATTTTATCCAATTTATTATACTTTACTTGAGCAAGATTAATCTATACAGGTCAGTTGACAAGTGTGCACGTAAAGCATCATAAGACATCCTATGACTTCCAATGTATTTTTCTAAGATCTATGCAATTTGCTTGTGAGATTCATGGTTAAAAATGTGTGTCATTTGACAGCCAAGTGTATGATGGAATGAGATACACCTATGTTAACCATGGCAAGTCTATTTCATGAAAGTGAATCAACCAATATGTACTTGCAAGTTTTCAAAAAAGCAAAGGCATTAAATATGCTGCATCTACAGTATTTGACAAATAAGAAACAGTAATACAGACAAAGGTACTGCTCTGGGCAGAAATTATATTATACAACAAGAGATCTAAATTAAGGCTCCATAAATACGAATGTTCATTGGTTACTGCATATATATGTTTAATTTAGGTAACATGGGTATAGGTGATATTTTATTGGTGACATGATTTTATTTCCAGGTGATACTTGAAAAATTAGAATATCATGCAAAAGTCCATTTATTTCAGTAATGCAATGTAAAAGGGGAAACTAATATATGAGATCCACGCATTACATGCAAAGAAAGATAGTTCAAGCCGTGATTTGACATAAGTGCGATGATTATGGCTTACAGCTCATGAAAACCCCAAATCCACAATCTCAGTAAATTAGAATATTGTGAAAAGGTGCAATATTCTAGGCTCACAGTGTCCCACTCTAATCAGCTAAGTAAGCCCTAACACCAGCAAAGGGTTTCTGAGCCTTTAAATGGTCTCTCAGTCTGGTTCAGTAGGAATCACAATCATGGGGAAGACTGCTGACCTGACAGTTGTGCAGAAAACCATAATTGACACCCTCCATAAGGAGGGAAAGCCTCAATAGGTAATTGCAAAGAAAGTTGGATGTTCTCAAAGTGCTGTATCAAAGCACATTAATAGAAAGTTATGTGGAAGGGAAAAGTGTGGAAGAAAAAGGTGCACAAGCAGCAGGGATGACTGCAGCCTGGAGAGGACTGTCAGGAAAAGGCAATTCAAAAGTGTTGGGGACTTTCACAAGGAGTGGACTGAGGCTGGAGTCAGTGCATCAAGAGCCACAACACACAGACAGATCCTGGATATGGGCTTCAGATGTCGTATTCCTCTTGTCAAGCCACTCCTGAACACCAAACAATGTCAGAAGTGTCTTATCTGGGCTAAAGAAAAACAGACCTGGTCTGTTGCTCAGTGGCCCAAAGTCCTCTTTTCTGATGAGAGCAACTTTTGCATCTCATTTGGAAACCAAGGACCAAGAGTCTGGAGGAAGAATGGAGAGGCACACACTGCAAGATGCTTGAAGTCCAGTGTGAAGTTTCCATAGTCTGTGCTGATTTGGGGAGCCATGTCATCCGCTGGTGTTGGTCCACTGTGCTTCATTAAGTCCAGGGTCAACGCAGCCGTCTACCAGGAGATTTTGGAGCACTTCATGTTTCCTTCCGCAGACTAGCTTTATGGGGATGCTGACTTCATTTTCCAGCAGGACTTGGCACCTACCCACACTGCCAAAAGCACCAAAGCCTGGTTCAATGACCATGGGATTACTGTGCTTGATTGGCCAGCAAACTCGCCTGACCTGAACCCCATAGAGAATCTATGGGGCATTGCCAAGAGAAAAATGAGAGACATGAGACCGAACAATGCAGAAGAGCTGAAGGTCGCTATTGAAGCATCCTGGTCTTCCATAACACCTCAGCGGTGCCACAGGCTGATAGCTTCCATGCCACGCCACATTGAGGCTGTAATTGCTGCAAAAGGCACCCAAACCAAGTACTGAGTCCATATGCATGCTTATACTTTTCAGAGGTCCGATATTGTTCTATGTACACTCCTTGCTTTATTGATTGCATGTAATATTCTAATTTACTGAGTTTGTGGATTTGGGGTTTTCATAAGCTGTAAGCCATAATCATCGCACTTATGACAAATCACGGCTTGAGCTATCTTGCTTTGCATGTAATGCGTGTATCTCATATATTAGTTTCCCCTTTTATGTTGCATTACTGAAATAAATTAACTTTTGCATGATATTCAAATTTTTTGAAAATCACCTGTATTTGTGAAATATTGTGTGTCTAATGCAGAACATCTTAAAGGAACACCATATGGTCAGGAACACAAACATGCATTCCTGACCCTGTAGTGTAAAAACCACCATCTAGCACCCCTGGACTCCCGTTGCCTCCCTAAATATAGTAAAATATTACTTGTATTCAAGTCTGAAGCTGCTAACTCTGCCCCTGAACTGCCTCTGTCTGCTGACATCATCAGAAGTGGTGGTCTGAACCAATCACAGTGATTCCCCATAGGATTGGCTGAGACTGACAAGGAGGCAGATCAGGGGCAGAACCAGCACAAGTCAATACAGCCCTGACCAATCAGCATCTCCTCATAGAGATTAATTGAATCAATGTATCTCTATGAGGAAAGTTCAGTGTCTGCACGCAGAGGGTGGAGATACTGAATGACAGTGCTGCATATTCTGCAGCACTGCCCAAGGAAGCAGCTCTAGCAGCCGTCTAAGTAGTGGCCAGTGGAGTTATCACTAGGCTGTAATGTAAACACTGCATTTTCTCTAAAAAACACAGTGTTTACAGCAAAAAGCCTGACGGAAATTATTTACTCACCAGAACAAATACAATAAGCTGTAGTTGGTCTGGTGACTATATTGTCCCTTTAATTCAACTGCAAATAATTTTTTCCCTTTATATTTCATTTGTGATATTGCTACACATTAGTTGCTAAAGACCTATGTGTACTTCTTGTGTACATTCTAGTTAGTATGATAACTAGGATGCTCAGAATATCATGCACGACTAAGTGAAATATAGTGAAATGATATTATGAGTGAATTCTAATATTGAAAATGGATCAACATGTATAATTTTTCAATGTACATATGGAATTTTGATGCTGGCAGTGATTTTAAGTGAATGGATTTAGAATGTAGGCTTCCCCCATTATTGGCAGAATCAATTTTTGATCGATTGGCCTGGGAAATCCAATAAAGGCTGTAAACTGCTACTAATTCTAACAAAGGATTCTTCACCTACTTTACATATAAATTTCAATGAGATAAAAATAATTACTATTCTATTAATTCCTATATCTCTGTGAATTTATTTAAGTGTTTTTAATTACAATTATGATGAGTTTTTAGGCTGTAAATGTATACATATTTTCCACAGTAAATAAGTAAAGCATGCTTTGAAATGAATTGCACTATTTAATGATTTAGAAAAGGACTAAAGAGTTCCTTAATTTTCATTTTAACATTTCTGGGTCAGTTTTTATTCCAATGTGTTTTAGAAAGCTTACCATATTATTATTATTATTTTATTATTTATATAGTGCCATCAGATTCCGTAGCGCTGTACAATGGGTGGACTAACAGACATGTAATTGTTACCAGACAACTGGACGAACAGGAACAGAGGGGTTGGAGGGCCCTGCTCAATGATCTTACATTCTAGAGGGAGTGGGGTATAGTGGGTAAAAGTAGGGGTATGAAGTAGGTTGTTAGAAAAGTATTCACTGAGAACGTAGTAGGTAATTTTTGACTGGTTGCCCTGCTTTTGTGGTACGAATATTTGGCATAGAAACATTAAATGTATATTCTAAACATTTGAAGCACTTATTTTTTTTCAGAAGTGCTTTATGTTTCCCTCTGTTCTAACTGTGGAGAGTCCAATAGAAATTTACACTTTTATAAATAACCTTGTTACACCCATCTGGCTGTCATTCAGACAACTAGTCATGTTACTTCCTGTTTATTTAGCTCAGGGGATCTAACGTCAAGCTGCAGGCAATTGTCCAAAGTACTTGCCCTGCAAAGACTTCCTAATGAACATCACTGGACATTCTGTGAACAGTCACAGCAAGTCTGGGGTGGGGAAGGAGAAGAGGGCTTGCAAAGGTATCATAAATGACATATGTAGCTTGTGCAAGCTGTTTTAAAATAAAATAATGCATAATTAAATGCAAACATGTTTTCATTAAGATTGATACTAAATAATGATTCTTAATTTTTTTTTGGGGGGGGGCAGTGGAGGGTCCCTTTGAAACCGTCAGGTCACTGCAGTACATGACCAAGCATCTTGTGCTTTGGTGAAGACAGTAAGACAGAGGTACTGCATTCCCATGGTTTTCCACTTATCAGAGCTTTAGCATGTTTCCCATTAAACCTTTCTACCGGGGCAGACTATGAAACATTTAATAATGCTATGCTTTCTGCAATAATCCTTGTCCCTTCTGCACTTGGATGTGGTCTTATGCTCTCACTCCTTGTGTCACTGAATTACTGTAATATACTCTACTTTGCATTTCATAGTGTTGCTGCAAGGACTGCATTCTGCTAAAGATTTATTAAACTGGGAATTTCTGATAGTGTGAGGGGGGAGAGAGCAACCTGCTCCACATCCTGTGGCATTTCCCCAACTTTTAGGGTTACTGGAGAGAGATCTACAAGGTCGAGCGCAGGGTAAATGACCCCCCAGCATTTCGATCTTGTGCCGCACCGTACCCAGGGGTCATCTAAAGCTGATAAAAAAATGTAACCACTCTGAGTTTGCTGAAATTGCTCAATTCAGTCTCCCCTTTACCACTTAAGCATTACGTGGTTAGGGTGGTGGAATTGAGACAGATGGAGAGTGTGGGGGTGAGTGAACCTAAATCACTGCAGGTTTACTTGCTAGATGGTTCTATTGGTTGTCGTTTTTTGTCCTCACCCAATTTCCTAATACATGGACAGTCAGATGGTGAGATTAGACCTATGAGTTGTGTTCCGGTGTAGAGGAGAAAATTGGTCTAGCTTCACTTCTCCCCCATTAACTCTTTCCCTCCTCTTCTCCCCCTCATTTTCTCTCCCTTTATACACTTTCTATCACTCTCCCCCTTCCCTCTTATCCTTCTCCTTTCTCAGTTCTCACTTGCCAATCATACTTCTCAGAAATGCAATGGGGACTCTGCATAGTAGGATCCCCACATACAAGCTGACACACATTTTTTACATGATGTTGAACTGTTGTACGGGAACGTGTATTTAAAATAAGTGATATGGTCTCATGCTACAGGCAACTATCGTTCCATGATGTTGTGTACAATTATGACTTCTGTAACGGTTTCTTAATGCTTCAATAAACATTTATTGAGCTAAATTGGCGAAAAGTGCTTTACGGGTTTGGAATCTGCATTTGATGACAAATGTATTTGTAAAAACATTGATTACTGCTAAGCAATAGCATAATATGTATATTTCATGTATTATATGTGACATTTGTATATAATATTAAAGCTATAAAAAATGGATAGTTTTTTACAACCATTCTATTTGCCATGGCAGCCCAAGTTCCTCTTTGTATACATGTTTGACAACTGAGAAAAATAAAACATAAAAATCAACAATTTCCCCTCATCTCGACATCTATTAGTAGATACATTGAAAAAAGACATTGCCGCAGAAAAGGCAGTTTAAAAGTTACTAAGTAATTTTGTTCGTATACAATAACTTATTTACTGAACTGCCAGCTGGGTTGAGTAAATCTGCAATATTTTGCTTTTTTTCTACAGCGATTCAGATTCTGACTGATTGTATACTAAGACTAGTTTGAGATTAGATGCCACATTGTATTGGCAGATAAACACCACACGTGGTGCTAACAATGCCATTTACAGTCTTAAATCAAGATGTGACATCATATATTTTCACTGGCCTCATTTTCAGGCAATTTCAATGATTGCATGAGCTCGATGATGTCACACAAGCTCTCTGTCCTAGTATCTTTACAAATATATGAATGGCAAGCACAGTAGCTAGTTGAGGCTTGATTTGTACATGTGATGAGCTGATTCATGTTTCAGCTGAACTTAAGCTTATTTTACCCATCACAGTATGGATAAACGCTCTAATCAGAGATCTGAGGTTTACCTGGCATTCACACGCCAAACAAAGTGAAAATTGTCATCTGGTTCCTTTATGTCTCAGTCTGACATCCTTTCCATGTATGAAATAGTTCACTTATCCTAGTAAGCCATGCATTGAATATTCACAGAAATTGTTCCTATTTTGCTTGATAGAAAGGCAGTGAGCCCTGAAATTCGGTTTGATGTATTCTTGCTTGCTATTCATGTTGTGCCAATTACTACATAATGTGTCATAACATCGAGTTCTGTTTTCTCAAATTATTTCAAAAAACATTTCCTGTAAATGAAAAAAATACATTTTCCAATTTGCCTATGAATTTTGTCAAAGCTGTTTAAACAGAAAAATAAAATTATTAATGAACTTTTCGTATTTTACTATTTCTTTAAGACATCCACGTCACATTTAATTTGTAAGAAGTCAACCTTTTTAAAATGATTTTCCATTTAATATAATATAAAGTATAGAACTAGTTTTGATTTAAACCTGACAGGCAGGCATCTTGTCCCTGTTCAAATATTAATCAATTACCAGTCTGCAGTAGTCCTCAGTCTTCATTCAAGCTTCATATGTAATCTTTGGTTTCCAGGTTTTTCAGTTCCAATAAAAAAAAAAAGTTTCTTTTTTTTTCTTCTTTCTTTCTTTCTTTCTTTCTTTCTTCCTTCCTTTCTTTCTTTCTTTCTTTCTTTCTCAAAATATCATCTTGCTGCAGTGATTTAGGTTCTTTCTTTCTTTCTTTTTCCCTTTCCCCTTGCAAAAGGCAAATTAATTGGAGAGGGGAGAACAATTCTAAGGAATTGTGTAAATTAGAGGGGAAATGGATATTTACTTTGGACACATTATCTCCTAAAGGATTAAATTTAGATTTTGAGTTAATACATTTTTCATAATTGATCCTATTATTGATTGCATTTGTAGTTTATATTTCTATCTCTTAAAAGATTATTTTTTTCTCCAACGAGTTATCCACCCAACCCCATAATGTATGACATATGTTTTTATCAAATACTCATATGTTTTTTATTTTATCGGTACATTGTCTTTTATATATAAGATGAGTGCACTCTGGAGACTGTAGTAGTATAGTAGAAATGCTTTCATTAAGCACAAATAAACATCAACGTTTCAGTCCTCCTGGACTTTTCTCAAGACCCGGAGCATCATTAAACACCGGGAACTAGAGTGCTGGGATTGTGGAAATATATATATATATATATATATATATACACTTGTGATTTTTATTTTTTCCTGTTCTCCATACAGGTTATATCAGTATCCTATATACTTTTGTTAAGTTCTCTTTCTCCTAGGTATAATGTATCTTTTATAGACCTTTTACTAACTTAGGGTACTCTGCCCACACTTAAAAGGATGTAAACGAAAACACACATGACCGGACTTTTAAACCACCCCTTTCAAGCGGAAATGAGGTATATTCAGCTGATTAATTCCTTTTGTTTCAGTTGGTCCCTGCAGGCAGTTGCTCAAGTCATCTGTCCCTTTCTTGTAGTACCAAGTATCCCTAGGTGGGGATTGTACCACCCATACGCTACCCATCGAGCAGTGCGTTTGCTCAATATACCATGAGTATATTTTATCCTGATTTTATGATCCCTAATAGTTATACAGGGAGCACTATATATTTTATCTTTTCTTATCTCGAGCCTGGACTACTCTACTGAACTATCCTACTGAAGAACACCAGAGAAGCTTCACATATCCTTGAGTGGGGATGGTTTCACTTCGTGCCTTTTAAACCAGAGCTGGACTTAAGCTCTGGAGATTGTGAGTAGTTTTATTTCTATACACACAATATCTCATATTACAACATACTGTACCATTGGAGTCCTCTTTGTCTTCTGCTTCTTTCACACATCCACTTCTGGACAACAAGCCTGCATCTGTGACCATATATTCCACCCACTGCACTACAAGAATTTTTCCCTCTGGACGCAGAACAACTTTATACTTTGGACTGTTTCGCTATATCTCTGTATTCCCTATTGACCTATCACCGCAAATCCTTCCTTTGACCTCTTCTATATTCAGCTGAGTCAGATTTTATGTACGCTTTTGGTGAACCGGAAGTGATGCATCCCAACAAACCATAAGTGATGCAACGTAGAAGACGCAACTGGAAATCGGCATCCAATTCAAAAAGGGTATTTCAGTGATACAGAAGGAGCATAGGACAGCACTGAGGAAGACCAACAATTTAAAGTCGAAACACATTTGCTGCTATATTTGGAGACTGTATTTGTGACTTTTTTCCAGAGGTGACTATTTATAGTATTTTAGGCTTATGCCTTATACTGCATTAATTTTATGTCTTACAGTATATATATATATATATATATATATATTTAATTTTATTTTTATTTGTTCTAATAAATATAGATTTTATATCCATTGGGATTTTTTATTCCTTCTATTTTCACCCAAGACGAGATTCAAGTCTGTTTAGGCACCTGTGAAGCCTTTTATATAGAGCCTGGCACTCCTCTATATTTGTGAGTAACATTCTTTATCATTATTTTTTACTAATTTATGTATATGGAAAGCACTATGTGTTCTGTTTTGTGCTTATCATTTTTAGACTAGACCATATCCCATGTACTTCACAATCTATGTATAAGTATTGATTGTGAGTTCATACAGGGTGTGACTATTTACTTGTTTTATCTGTTGAATATTTGTTAGATGATTGGGGATCTCACCTTTTTGTTACACCAAGTGGCTATATATATTTGTTTGAAGTTCCAAAACACCCATGGTATTCCTTTTTTTAGGGAACTATATCATTAGGGATAGAGATTTGTATATTAATGCTGTAATTCTCCTTTATATATATACTTGAAATACAATGTGTATTCTTTTCTATTTAAAAATGATACTTGACTAAGGTTCTGTTTCTTCTGCAGCAATATGGGGCTCTGAACAACAATTGAGGGTTATCTTTGAAATCCTCTTCATACAACTATGTGTTTTTTTATAACAGAAAGAATAAAATGATCAAGAAGCTCACATTTGTTTCCATGATGGTCTTTTGGAAATGCGCAGAAGGGAGTTCACTTTAATAACTTGATTAGAGGTATGGGTAGGGTGGCTGTTGAACTGTGCTGTTTCCTTGCTGCAAACAGTAAACTGTCCAGTGTACAAGGTCATGCTGTCCACATTTGCTCCTGAAATAATACATTCGTTAGTCTTATTCCATTTTATCTATAGTGTGTGGTTACTATTTGTTAATTTCAATCTATGACAATCAACCATTACATAGACATAGAAACATAGAATGTGGCGGCAGATAAGAACCATTCGGCCCATCTAGTCTGCCCAATATTTCAAATACTTTTAATTAGTCCCTGGCCTTATATTAAGTCTAGGATCGCCTTATGCCTATCCCACGCATGCTTAAACTCCCTCACTGTGTTAACCCCTACCACTTCAGCTGGAAGACTATTCCATGCATCCACTACCCTCTCAGTAAAGTAATACTTCCTAATATTATTTTGAAACCTTTGCCCCTCTAATTTAAGACTATATTCTCTTGTTGTGGTAGTTTTTCTTCTTTTAAATATAGTCTCCTCCTTTACTGTGTTGATTCCGTTTATGTATTTAAATGTTTCTATCATATCCCCCCTGTCTCGTCTTTCCTCCAAGCTATACATGCTAAGTTCCTTTAACCTTTCCTTGTAAATTTTATCTTGCAATCCATGACCAGTTTAGTAGCCCTTCTCTGAACTCTCTCTAAAGTATCAATATCCTTCTGGAGATACGGTCACCAGTACTGCGTACAATACTCCAAGTGAGGTCTCACCAGTGTTCTGTACAATGGCATGAGCACTTCCCTCTTTCTACTGCTAATACCTCTCCCTATACAAACAAGCATTCTGCTAGCATTTCCTGCTGCTCTAATACATTGTCTGCCTACCTTTAAGTCATCAGAAATAATCACCCCTAAATCCCTTTCCTCAGATGTTGAGGTTAGAACTCTATCAAATATTCTGTACTCTGCCCTTGGGTTTTTACATCCAAGATGCATTATCTTGCACTTATCCACATTAAATGTCAGTTGCCACAACTCTGACCATTTTTCTAGTTTACCTTAATCATTTGTCATTTGGCTTATCCCTCCTGGAACATCAATCCTTTTACATATCTTAGTATCATCAGCAAAAAGACATACCTTAACATCAAGACCTTCTGCAATATCACTAATAAAAATATTAAAGAGAATGGGTCCAAGTACAGATCCCTGAGGTACCCCACTGGTGACAAGCCCATGCTTCAAATATACTCCACTTACTACAACCCTCTGTTGCCTGTCACTCAGCCACTGCCTAACCCATTCAACAATATTGGAATCCAAACGTAAAGATTGCAGTTTATTGATAAGCCTTCTATGTGGAACAGTGTCAAAAGCCTTACTGAAATCTAGGTAAGCAATGTTTACTGCACCACCCTGATCTATTATTTTAGTTACCCAATAAAAAAAATCAATAAGATTAGTTTGGCATGATCTCCCTGAAGTAAACCCATGCTAGACATCCTTAAAGAATAATGTTAATAATGTTTCCAAGCTATTCATTGTGTTTGCAAGAACCTTGAAAAAGTAGTAATAATAGGTGTACAACAGACAATAACATCTACTGATGTAGATGCTCCTCTGAAGTCATTTGGGACTATGTGCATCTAAAATCATAGATTTGTTGATTACATAGTTACATATGCTAAAAATTGACATGTGTCTATCAAGTTCAACCTTCCTCACAATTCACAGATTGTAGAACAATCAGTGTCACAGCTTCTGTCTTTAGTGGGGTCAAGTCATCTATTCATAATTAGGATATTAAACAAATATAGTACAATTGAGTTGGGCAATAGTAACAACTATTAGCTGACAACTTGTTTAAGTACTGATTGGGAAACAAAGACATAAGTAAGATATGTCTTTCTCTCATTAAGCATAGTAGTAGTGACTCTATCTCAAGCTCTAAAAGCCCATTAAAATATCAGGTATGAAAGTCCATTCCTGAAAATTATTGTTTTAACTTTATAATAAATGAAGCAAATATTGTCACTGCCCTATATGGGGTTTTAGCCCTTGCACATACAATGGAAAGCAATTGATGTTGTGAAACACCTTTGTTAAGTAAATATAAAAACTGTATATAATAATACAGCAATAAGATACTCTAGAGTATCAATACAGAAGAAAAAAAAACGTAACTATAAATAGCAAAAGAAGGAAATGGAGCTAAAAAATTCACACATTAAAAATATCTTATCGTATGACAAGTTGTAACACATGGAACTGGAAATGTAAAGTGCCCTAAGTAAATCTCCTAAGGGCTGGGTGCCAGTACATGTGATAAAAAGAAAGAACGGAGTTTCCCAATGATGAGGATAAAGTGGCATACAGGACCACGTAAATATAATTTGCTGCAGTGTGATCGACTCTCTTCCTAGTGGTTCTGATGTAAAGTAACAACACACTATCGCTGTCAGGTCCCCTGCGCCGCTTGCGGCGTCTTTGCATACCCCATCACCGCGAGAGGGGTCTTCCGGTTCCTTTCCACAGCTTGCAGCTGTCCCTGACGCTGCACGCTCCAAGGCAGCTTCCTTATACACGTGTCAGACCCGGTCATGTGACCTAGCACACATTGATGACCTCACTGATCACTAGAGAGGGAAAAGACACCTCCCACGTGTTGTAATTAACACTAATTGGAAGTTAGCCAATCAGACAAACCTTGTGTGTATATAAGTTCACCTCCCCCTTCCCCCAGTGCCCTGTTGTGGTCTTTCATAGCCCAATAGCGCGTTTGTATTGTGGTTTATTCTCTCATTACTGACTTCAGCTCATTTCTCATTTACTCTGTTTTCTCTGATCCTTGACCTTGGCTTGTTCTCTGACTACTCTATCTCTTTTGCATAGCCCGGCCATTCTAAGGACTAGTATTGCTATATTTTTGTGTCTGTGATCTGTCTGCGTGTTTAGGTTCTCCTGGTTTTCGTGACAATCGCTTGATGTTGCAAAGAAAACTATAAGGGCTTGAAGTTCACTAAACACCTATTTACACAAATATGTATGCAACAGAAAGCATTATAATGTGAACCAACAGTCTGTGGACTGTCAATCTATGTATAGGATCAATGAGAGGGTGCGTGAGTAAGATGATCGTTATATTAGTAAAATATTAGCCCAAATGATTTGCTAGTTTTAGAATACTTGGCAGTCGACACACATTTCCCCCTATTAATAACCTGTACAATGCAATATCCAGAAGCTGGTAAAACTAAATAAAGTGGAGTTCTGGACTGAGGGATACAGGTATAACCATGTGTAGAAAATCCAAAACAGTAAAACATACGGAAAAAAAAAAACATCAGCTCAGAGGTACGCCAAAATAATTTGCTTTTCCCTGTATATTTAGCAGCCGAGTCCCCCCTCCCCGTGGATAACCAGTATAGAATATAATTAACAGTTTATATATTTGTGTAAATAGTTGTTTAGTGGACTTCTAGCCCATATAGTTTTCTTTGCACCATCGAGCGATAGTGTGTTGGTACTTTACATCGGAACCACTATGAAGAGTGTTGATCACACTGCAGCAAATTATATTTACGTGGTCGTGTATGCCACTTTATCGACATCATTGGGTAGCTCTGTTCCAGTATACCTTCTTTTTAACGCATGTACTGGGTGGCACCCAGCCCTTAGGAGATTTACTTAGGGCATTTCTATTTTACATTTCCAGTTCCATATTTTACAACTTGTCACATGACAAAATATTTTTAATGTGTGAATTTTTCAGTTATATTTTCTTCTTTTGTTATGTATAGTTATGTTTTTTCTTTTGTTTTGATACTCTAGAGTACCTTATTGCTGTATTATTATATACAGTATTATGTACAGTTGTTAGATAGTATTCTACTATTTTATTAAAGGATATATTTTATTAACACAGGTGTTTTACATCATTTGTTTTCCTTTGTTTTAACTTTACCATTACTTGAGCCTTATTCCTGAGCCTGCCCAGTCCTAATTATTCTCTGTCTGCTTGTATAAAAATGCTTGGCTATTTAATGCAATGTTTTATGGTTCATTCCAATCGTTCATTTTGATGTCTGTGTATGTGGACTACTAATACTACTAGAGTCTACTAGAGTCTACTACTAAAGTCTACTAGTATGTCTACACTATCTGCTCTCAGAGATTTGTATCTCGTGAACTCTTTTACTAAATGCAGACTCCGTTCTGCTTCCTGTAACCTTGTTTACTGAATTTTACCATAGTCCATTGTCTCTTATTGAATGGTACTTGGGGGAACTTGTTTATTGCATATTCTTTTAATGTAACACCACTAGAATAATATTCACATTTAGTAGTAATCTGTAATCAGTATACAGGGGAATCCATATACAATTGTGTGTGTGCATGTGTGCCTGCAGAATTACTGCTTTGATCAATAGGCATGCATTTTTTGTAAATATAAATTAAAGAGTTGATATTACATTTATTTAATGGCATGAAATGTATGTACTCATGAAAGGCAGGGATTTGATCTATGAATCCATCAGAGCATTAACTTTGGAAGGAGAGCAGAGACTCAATTCTCACTCTACCGCTTCTAACAAATGTTGCATTGTCATTCATAATAACCTGTCAATATTCCTCAGAAGCAGAACAGATGGTGGAGTTATTTTAAGAAACAGGGATGCAATGGTACTAAAAGAGTGAATCAATTGAAAATATGTGGATTACATTACATTATTTATTGACAAGTGATGGAGCAAAAATCTCATGTGATGAATGGGCAGAGATGTAAGCACATATATAATATAAGGGTCTACTGATTTCTCGAAAGTAGTTACTATATTGAAATACAACTGTTATAATACATTTTTGTTTGGTTCCTGTTTATTAAAAAAAGTAGTTGCATACGTCATTTTTTATTCACTAAATAAGCGACATAAACCATCAGTTTGTATAAAATTAATATTAGCAAACTGATACATTTTTTTCAATAAAATGAATAGCCCAGTCATGTGTTTCATCCCACTAAGTCTCAGGTACACAAATATGTCATACTGTTCATTGTATGATAATATTTCAAGCTCCCATATGTTGTTACACAAAAGTCTTGAATAAGCAAGTAGATATTTAAAGTTAACATTTGCTTTTTAACTTTATTTGAAAAAAAAACATGTATTTAATACCTTCTAACTGCTAATCTTAACACCTCCCCCCCCTCCCCCATCTCCACCCTCTTGGTCTCTAGCTGAATTCTATGACCTTTCTATATTATCTACAATATTTATCATTCTGTATCCCTCCCCCCTACTCTTAGTTTAATGCGTCCTCCAGTCATCCAGCCATCCTCTCCCCCAGCACAACAGATCCTCTTCCATTAAAGAGACTCTCCAGATTGTTTTCCTGGCACTGCAGGTCCCCTCTCCCTCCCACCCCCCAATCCCCGGTTGCTGAAGGGGTGAAAACCCCTTCAGTCATTTACCAGAGGCAGCGACATGTCCCACGTCGCTGCTTCTTCCTCCTCCACTGCCGCTCCTCCCCTTCATTCCGTCAGCCGGCAGGGGAGACTGATCCCGCCCGCCGGCTGGGGAGACCGCGCATGTGCATTAGACCTCTCCATAGAAAAGCACTGAAAATGCTTTTCAATGCTTTCCTATTAGAATTTTAGCGATGCTGGAGGTCTTCACACATGATCCAGGAAGTGCCCTCTAGTGGCTGTCTAGTAGACAGCCACTAGAGGTGGAGTTAACCCTGCAAGGTAATTATTGCAGTTTATAAAAAATTGCAATAATTACACTTGCAGGGTTAAGGGTAGTGGGAGTTGGCACCCAGACCACTCCAATGGGCAGAAGTGGTCTGGGTGCCTGGAGTGTCCCTTTAAGGTGTAATCCATCATGGCAAAAATGATTTACCAAAGTGCAAAATCTGCCCAATTCTCTAGCAACCCAAAACCCTCCTTTCCAACACCAAGATTTTAGCCTCTTATTCCTCTCCCTAATCTCTTGCTGCCTTTCACAGGCATATGGCACAGTGAATACCACCTTGGAGGTCCTCTTTATAATTGTACTTGAAAATTTCCTAAACTTATTCTTTAGGACCCTCCATCTTACTTAGACCTTGTCACTGGTACCAATATGGTCATCCCCAGCTCCTGCTAATAATCTATCCAGTCTGTCACATAAATGGCTAACCGGCCACTACAGCATCAGGAATACACATTTGTATTCCTATCACTATAGTGTTATTTAAGTGGGTCATTGCAAATCTCCAAAGAGGTGCCTGAGAGTGAAATGTGCAGAGTGGTTGTGAATAGCCAGAACAAGAAAATGAACAGAGGAGACACTATAATCACATTACACTGCAGAGATAGACTTAAAATATACATCAGCATAATACGTATACATATAAATACCTCAAATATAAATATAGATGGAGTAGGGAATAAAAAAAAAATAGGCATTACAATTTATTTTATATAAAGTTTGGGTAGTGTGTCAGAAAATCAGAATCTACATTAAAGGGACACTCCAGGCACCCAGACCACTTCTGCCCATTGGAGTGGTCTGGGTGCCAACTCCCACTACCCTTAACCCTGCAGGTGTAATTATTGCAATTTTTTATAAACTGCAATAATTACCTTGCAGGGTTAACTCCACCTCTAGTGGCTGTCTACTAAACAGCCACTAGAGGGCACTTCCGTGTCCATAGCACAGGAAACCTGTGCTAGAGCATCGCTGGACGTCCTCACGCTGTGTGAGGACCTCCAGTGTCGCTCAATTCCCCATAGGAAAGCATTGAAAAGCATTTTCAATGCTTTCCTATGGAGAGCTCTAATGCGCGTGCACGGCATTGCCGCGCATGCGCATTAGGTTTCCTCAGCCGGCGGGCAGGATCAGTCTTGCCCACCGGCTGGCGTAATCACTGGGAGGAGCGGCAGCGACCCGAAACCACCGCCAAGGAACATCGGCGGGGTCTCAGGTAAGTCACTCAAGGGGTTTTCACCCCTTCAGCTACCGGGGGATGGGTGGTGGGAGGGAGAGGGGACCTGCAGTGCCAGGAAAACTGAAGTACTTCATTTACGGTGTTGAAAGATGCAATAATTTTTATGTCAAATGTTTTCTGTTTGTGAGAGTATTTAAAATTCCCTTTAAGTATTTTAATCTTGAGGTTTAAGATCGAGTGATCAGTCTGGGTGAATCTAGTATTTTAAAATTACGCAGGTGCCTTGGTTTACACAAAACAAACAAAAATGTATATAGCCTTTGTCCAAAAGAGTTAAACCAGACAGAAGGTCTGTATAATATAACCACAAAAAGCTTTTGCAGCTTACATATATAAAATATTTGTGAACAACAAATACAATTTCCATCAAATATATGAATACGTCAGTTCTTTGTTCTTAATTGATTCTGTAAAATAATTTCACTTACAATGTGAAATAAAGTATATGTTCAGTTTTATGTGTTGGCTTTGAAAAATCATTATCTTGTGACAGTCATTGCTAAATCTGATATATACAGATCCTGACTTCACTGCACACTCCTTTATATTTTAAACCTGAGCTTTGCCATTGAAAATAGTCCATTGCAGTATAGCAGTCAGTAATGAGGTCAAGAAATGGCAAGTTCAATAGATTTTAAGGCAACTCATCAGACTTTGGATAGCAGCCCAAACCCCTTTGGAAATAAAGCTGAAGATTAACTGTTTTTCCATTTTACTACTCAAGGGCAAGAAAACTTGATACATGAGATACCACTGCTATAAAGTCTCCACTGGGATGGTTAGTTCATCACATCTTGTTGCAAGCCAAGTGAGAGTCCTATTTGGCATTACACTAACGTTTAATTCAGCAAATGCATCTTGGTGTGATCAAATGTTACAAGAGATAATCCCATGTTGAAGGTTTCTATGTTGACCCGAGACTGGAATTGACATTTGTTTTTTAGAATGAAGATAGCATTGCACATGAAAAACAAATCATACAGATTTTATGAGACCTGGAATGCCCTCAATCCTAGGGGATGTGATTATTTTAACAACAAAATTTTGCTTCATAACCTTTTTAATAGAAAATTGTATCTGCTGTAACTAGGGTTACGATCATTGGAATTAAAATACAATAGAAGCAGAAAAGACAATAAAATATTATTTTAGACAGAATTCAATTGATTTATTGATTTCTAGAAATAACCTTAGAGGAACATATAGCTAAAATTAGTTTGATCATCAACAAAGTAGGTTTAAATAATTTTTGTTGTAAGGGATGAGTCAATTATTTGAGTGATTAAAGAACAAGAAGGCCCATGCCGGGTTTGATATGCCAAGTCGAAATGTGCAAGTTCTCATATTTAATAAAAATGTGCCCTATCCAACACACATTGTTTTATTAATTACATGGTCACATTGCAGAGAGTGCAAATGCAGGGATTGCATTAGTGACAGTCTGTAAATGCTGGGGTATATTTGTTTGCAGTGTGTGAATTATGTGTTGCATTTACTTGGTCTGTAAGCTTGTTTGAATGCAAGGCTGTGTTTGTGAGAGTGTCAATCTGTGTAAATACAGGATTGTATTCATGTGGTGTGTTGGTAAGTATGCACATCCATGTGTATTTGTCCGGAGAATGATTGTGTATGATGTGAGTGTGTGGAGTATCATTGTGTTTGTAAATGTGCAAGTGTGTATTTGTCTGATATGTTAGTATGTAAATGCAGACATAGTGGAAAAGTTAGTATGCAAAGGGTGTGTATTTATGTGACTGCAAAGTTGTATTTGATTGTATAATGTATATAATGTAGGAATAATACCCCACATAGCAAGCTTACCTCTTTATCTTCCAGATTCTATTTTTTCACAATGACCTCCAAAGACACCTGTCAAATATATTCCCTAATCACAAACAACATTAGGCTTATATCTCTAAAGACCCCTGACACATACTCACACTATAATTTGACTCTTTCTATGGCAGGCCAGTTATTATTATTATTATGATATTTATAGAGCGCCGTCAAATTCCACAGCGCTTTACAATTGCTGGACGAACAGACATGTAGTTGTAACCAGACAAGTTGGACACACAGGAACAAAGGGGTTGAGGGCCCTGCTCAATGAGCTTACATGCTAGAGGGAGTGAGGTAAAATGACACAAAAAGGTAAGGGTAGTATTAGACTAGTGACAGGAGGAATCAGTCAGGAGCTATTAACAGTTTAATTGATAAAGTAGTGGGTTTTGAAGGAGTGGAGACTGGGTGAGCATCTAACGGAGGAGGGAAGCGAGTTCCACAGGAACGGTGCAGCCCTCGAGAAATCTTGGCGAGCATCAGAGGTGGGAGTGCGGACAGAAGATAGACATAAGTCTTCAGCAGATCGTAAGGGCCTAGACAGGACATACTTGTGTATAAGGGAGGATAGATAGGTGGGAGCAGCATTATGTAGAGACTTGAAGGCAAGAACCAGAATTTTAAATTGAGCTCTATATTTTATAGTGTAACCGCTGGTGGTTCCCTTATTTACCACTATAATGTCTTAAAGCATAGAACTTAGTAGGGCTAACCATACAGATATCTTAGCCATAATTTTATATAGTGTAAGAGATCCTCTATTTAACATATATAAATAATTGAGAATACAATATAAAATAAGGATTGTCTTGGAAGCAATCGTTTTGTCTTTTTGGATATTTATTATATAAAAATATAAATATAAAATCCATTATAGCAGAGTTTATAAGATTAAATTACATGCTTGCAAATATCATTAATAGGTTAACATACCCTTCTGAACATGTCATCATGTCAGCCTCTCTGTCATTTTAAGATGGAGCAGCGTCTGTCTCCAAGTCTCTCCTCTGTGTCTTAACATTTAAAAGTACACCTATTTATACCTTAGGTGTCTCCATTCTAAGGTTACTGTAGTTCAAATATGAAAAAGTAACACTTCTTTTACTTTATTCAATTTAGGACCTCCCTTAATTTGGCAAACATACAAGGCCATAACTAAAGGGTGTATACGTCATGGAAATTTTCCTGACTTAGTTCAAGATGGCATCTTAAAGTCTGAATAGGTTATCTGTTGTTTATACTAAGTCGTAAGTGTACAGTCGTGGGAGATTCCAGGATTTGGGGAAGTTCCATTAACTTGGGGTTACCACAGTATATTGTGTACTGCAAGTGTCGTAGAATAGCCTTGAAGCTTGTTTATGCATTATTGTTATTGTAATTCGTCTGGGACAAAATGGCGCAAACATATTATGCACTGAGGTTATTGCTTAAAGAAACAGTTATGAAAAACAATATGTTCCATTTCTAACACCTTGTCAGTTTGCAATATCTCTTAAAGACAAAGTACACAGTTTAAGAAATACAACATTTCATTCTAAAACTTGTAATATTTGCATTTGCCCGTAACACCCTCTCCATTAAACTGTGGGCATTGTAGACCATTTCTTCCTTAAATTAGTAAACCAAAGTTCTCCAACAGTCTTTTAATTTTTTTGTGCTCCCAGCATCTTTGATCATTGTTGTAACAGTAAAATATCCGTAGTATGATCTTTGCCTGTAAAGGTGGTTGATTAAAATGAGCAAAGCTTTTGTCTGGGAAAGAATTGAAAAGAACACCAGGTTCCAGAGTAAGATATTCTTGGATGGATCCGGATACGAATTGTAATCCAAAATTAAAAATAGTAATTGTATTTGTAATCCAAAGTCTGTAAAGGCCTGTAGAAGTTTACATTCCTTAGATACATTGCTGGAGGTTGTGTTTGTAGAATACCCGGGTATTAGTTGTAGAGTATAGGTTGTAGAGTCCAGCTTTCCAAATATTTGGATAGAATTGGTTGCAGATATTGAATCAGCATCATCTGTTATCACCGTGGTGATGGCGTTGGTATTTGTCTTTGTCTTTTGTCTTTGCTTTTTATTTTGTTTGTTTTTTCCATGAAACATTTTTACACCGTTTATGATGTGTATAGATTGGATACTCTCCGATATTCTTTTACGGAATAAATTAATTGACAGCATTTCCAAGACATTGTCTTAAGTGACATGGATCCCATTATAGTAAATGTTTTGTTGATACAGCAATCGAAGTGGATCCTCAAGAACGCCTCTTTTTGCTGTATTGGAATCTTTGTAATATCTCAGTGATAGACATCTCACTGACATCAGGTGCTGTTGCGCTAAAAATGTTCACAGGTCAAATCTGTGGAAAAATCTTTTCATTTGTTATAGTTTGTATAATAATGATAGATGAAATAGTAACATAGTTAATCTTTCTAGTGTTTTGTTTTAAAGATAAACACCCTTGTATATGATTTAGATATATAAGGATAATTTGAAGCAGCAAAATATTTACCACCTTTGTTCACAATGGTATGTAAAATTACATTCTCTTTAAATGTTAAAAATACTCCTTTATTCAAAATCTCTCAATATATTTAGAATAGTTGATAATTGGAAATATGACGTTAATTATCTTTCTTTGACCTGTTAGGGAGAAGACAACTTATTCCCTAAGTTATAATTAGTAAATATAATAACTACAGTTATTAGTGGCTTAAAATACCAGAAACACCCAAAAATTGCCTTAGAAAACATTTTTTTTTTTTTTTTTTTAACCAAGATCTGACAGCCATTGTGGAAAGCTACATTCGTGAGATTGGATGCTTAACAATGTGAATCTTAATTGTTTAAGTATATTTTTCAGTGGCTGTTGGATGTAGCTTAAGATGATTAGAATTTGTATTATTATTTCTAAAAGTGAGTTAAGAAAGCACTCAGATACAATATTGAATGTATTTATATTTTAACTCTACCTTTGTATAGGTGGTTTATGTACCTTTAACCATTACAAACCAAATTACATTTTCTTTGTATTTGAAAAACTGATAAAATATTTGATTACGTGTATTTTAATATATATATATACATAGAGTGGTATGGATGTTGAATTTATATCTTTGACATCTTTTCACAAGTTTGCAATAGGTGACCTAACTTATCAATTTCCAAAATCATCATGTATATCACCTGGACGGGTTAATCCATAATACTCTTTCTTTCCATTGACTGGCCTTAGCTCTTGCAGACTGAATATTTTTATCATTATAATAAACTTTATGATAGTTGAAGTAAAGTTTCTGCCTGTCTTTCAGTTAAATTTTAACTGTTGAAGTACTTCACTTCAATTCATTATACCACTCTGCAAACTTAAACGAATATAGAATAGTTTCTGATTTAATAAAAACATTTCACATTTTCTTTTAAGGTTAAAACATTCATTATTGCAGTTGTTATTGCAATCATATGATTTTTAACTATCATGATTCAATTATTTATCTGGGTAATTAGCTGTTATACTCTTATACTTTATGTCTAATATATTTGTTTGTAGGCCAGACTGCAGCTGCATATGGCATTTTAGCAATAATCTTCAATTGCGTTTCAGATATTCACAAAGTCTATCCACCTTTGTAATTAACACATTATGTGTGTCTTATACCATTAATTATAGTATCTCTATTATATTACACATTGTCACTGACACATTTCTGATACAGGGAAAAAATAGCATGATTACTTTAGTAATTATAATTTTCTGTCCATGCACCACATTCCTGGAAGTCCAGAATATAGCAAGAATCCTTTGTCGTTTGATTCTATGGAGCCATTTAACGTTTTGATTGGTATAGTTATACCAAAAGAGCAAGGAGTACGACGGTAGATCACATCTGCAACAGAACCATTACAGATTCCTTGTTGTATCAATGTCTCTGTGTTTATGTTTACAGGAATTCCTTGCTTTGCAGGTATGTACATAATATGTAGAGTTTAAGAAAAGCTGCAAATCGTGCTTTAGTACAAGTGTCCCATGATGTCAGGTTTCTGAAAGATTTTGTTGGTCTTTTTATATTCCATTCTCTTGGCAGGGCATCTGCTCTTAGTAGGCCGGTATTGTTATTATTTATTAATTGCATCAAGGTTTCTTTCGTTAATTGATGTGTTTCTACCAAATTCAAATTCATATGCCACCAAATGTCATTGTAAAGTTCATTGTTACAGAATATTGTTCCAGGATGGTTTTTCACTCCAATAGGAAATCTATATTCCTCTTCTTCTGCTCCTTCCTATAAACCCCTTTTTATGAGTTGTAGGTAACAATCTGTCTTGTACTGTGAGGTGCTTTGATAGTCTATCAGGTTTTCTCAGTACCATGTTCCATCTTTTTCTGTTTTCAGCATGCTTTGTCATCATTGTTGAGTCCATTATTAGGATTTGTATTAGTCCAATCACATCTTTCTCATGTATAATCGGTTTTTGGAATGATCTCAATAGGTTCCTTGTGAAATACCAGTGTAGTCAATCATTTCACTGTGAGCTGGGTCTCTCCTTATGAGATAGTTCTTGGAGGTAGTCCTCACGATCACAGAACTTGTATAGTGTACAGTCCAATTCAGTCCAGGTGCTTCCTGCTTGTTAACATAATCCCAATGCAGTTTTAAAATGACAGCTAGGGTTGATGTTATGATAATGCTGCAGATTGTAAGAAGGAGACACCATAACCAATTTTCTAGCATCCTTTTGCTTCTATCTTTGCATTTCTTTCTTACTGTATTAGATAATGCATGTTCAGTCTGTTTTCTCCAGAGTCTTTCTTATAATGATGTTGATGATTCATTTTCATACATTCCATGTTAACTGTGAATGTATCACGTCTGTCTGTTCATCCTTCTCCTTCACATTTGCAGGTTCAGATCTCAGATCATGATTCAGTCTGTTACATGGATATGATTCTGGTGGCTTTTCTGTCGTCCTCTGTTTGTTTTATCTTGTCATCTTTAACAGCATCCATTGTATCAGTCAGTGGTTCTGTGAATGTCCTGTTAATATTTAGCAGGTTGTAAAATATCAAAACTTACTGTGCTCTGTTGGCTCTGATTGTTCTCTGTAGTAAAAGTTCTTGGTATCACCCTCTCCAGGACAAACTGGCCAACAGAAGGAAATAGGTGGTGGTGCAAGGCGAGGTGGACTGGAAAAAATAAAATTCCCTAAATTTCTCTAATAGAACCAATGGTTCTAAGCTCTCCCTGGTGCAGAAATATATTTGTCAGTGAAAAACATGTAACATTTCATATGGTGTCTCACCATTTATATCATCAGGTATGTTGTGAATGCTCATCTGTACTATAGGAATAAATAGATACCACTGTGTGGGGCAAGCAACTAGTAACTTGGTTAATAATCATTTAACCTCAGCATTCTCCCAGACCACAACCCCACTTTTTTGGGGGTGGTTGGGGCACTGAAATCCCAAAGTAACCCAAATGTGGTTGCCCAGTTTTAGGTTTCCTTTGCAGTAACTGCAGGACCACCATCCAAATGGATGGTCCTGGGATTATCAAATGCATACTAAGGAAGTGAGACTAGAAAACGTGGCATCAGAGGTTGCACTTCGCACAGGATATATCCAAGTAAACCTGGTACATGCATCAACACATACAAAAACATATTTATAACCATGAGACGTTGGCAAACTTCCAATATATAGTAATTCAAAAAGTATGTTAGATATTAATATTTCAATAAACAGTACATCAGTAATGTGGCAATAAGCAAATGCTTATGATTACTAAATACATGAATTACAGTATTTCCCATATTGTGACCACCAATATTCCTTTTCAGGAGTCAGAAGTACATTACCTCTCTCTATAAGAGCTTGTCCTAGCCATAAAAAAGCTTTTAGGGCAAGTCCATCTTTCCTCTATAGGAAGAACAACCAACATATTACCTTCAATGGTTATTATGTAATTAACCCCTCTAAACGATAGGAGTATTTATGCGGATACCAGGTGGATAAGGTCTGGGTATCCTTGCAAGCATAAACTCTGCATCATGACAGAGAGATAGGGTATGCGATGTGATCCAGTGACCACAGAAAAGCGTTGGTAGACACATTGCATCAAAGTGCCTGTTAACGACATGAGGAGAGGGACCATGCTTTGTTATAAGCATGTCCATACACGTATTACAATGCCAGGCTTTCAATTTGTTATCACAAAGCAAAACGCAGTTGTGGATATAAACTCACGACGTATCGTAAGAAAAACTGTTTAAACACCAGACTGAGTTTCGAGATCAGTGAACAGTGGACCAAAATAGATAAATTAAATCTTATCAATTAATATAGTTTCAATATACTTTCTTTAAATTACTTTATCCTCTGTATTAACTATGAAATATTAAAGTTAAAACAATAACATTTAAAAGCCAACTTTTAGTGTGGATAGGAATTACAAGGCTGTTCATAATGGGAGATAAAGAACAGATTTTTAAAACCGAATAGTCTGTGAACACAAAATGACCTTGCGCCGAAAATTCACTTGCAGGGGAGAAAAAACAAAAAACTTTTTTTTCTTTAAGTTAATTAATTAATTAAACGTAGTTAGAACCTCCCTCAAAGTCCCGATGACTTTGCAAGAAACATGTCATCCTTAAATACTGGGTAAGTCTATTAAACAGTGAAATAGCATTTTGACACTGTATATCATGTTGTCACAGCTATAATGTGCAGTATAACAAACTATTTATAAGTGTTGTGCAAACTGTTCATTAAAAGCCAGTGGTCTAGCGAGCTATAGAACATTTATTCTTTAAATCTCTGACCTCAATCGGCAAAGCAATATTGTAATGGTGTCCATTGCAATCTGCTGTCTTACTTGCTGCTCTTAAAAATTCTGAATATGTTCGGAGATTTCTTGGGCAATGATAAATCCCCCAAAACAACAACTTTGCATTTATGCTAAACCTGTCTGCTGTAAACGTATTCTGTATATTTCTTGACATAAGTACTTGTACTTAAATCTGTTTAACAAAGCTGTTTATATTGTGGTGTAAAATAAATTTTTTATTATTATTATTTATTTTATTTATTTTTTAACATTGCTTGAATTTTTTTAAAGATACCTGCATATTTAATTAAATATCCTTTATATGTCTTTAAGGCATAAAATATCTGCAAATTAAGATTATATACAAAAATGCATGTTTTGGGTGTTCCGTGATTCCTTTTCTATCATTTATTTATTTATTTAAAAAAATTTAAGTCTGGAATCTGATTCCTTTTGGGATGAGCACCCCTCTGAGCCCCCCAGTTTCAGAGGCTTCTTTGGAGGTGACCACTGAAAAGTATAGATTCTATAAAATAGATGTGAGGGGGCATTGGACAGTAATGTCACCTTAATTATACTTTTCATATAGCAGATATGTGATATGCAATGTGATTTAATATATCAGAGTATTATCACTTTAATTGACACTATTCTTTATGCATTATTCTTTTTCTTTTTTTCTTAAATTTTAATGTCTGTTTAGAATATTGCAGCCTTGCAATATCAAATTAATTTTGCATTATATGTGCTTTTACAACATATTAAAATTAGCCTCTTTCAGAATTGTAGAATATGTGGTGGAACTGAATCCCCATATATGAGATTTAAAACTGTATTTTTAGTTCTACTCTGTGCCCTAATCAGTATTTATATACATAATTGCGGCAACATATAGCTTTTAAAGAATCAATTATTTCACCCTTCATGTGTGGTTGACTGTGGACTTTTTAAAACCTACTCTTTATATTTATTTATTTTAATCCGTTTCTGGCTCTGAGAGAGCAGGCTGCTGAATGCATGTAACTGCTGTTATTGCCTAGTCTATATACTTTTATTTATAAACAACATTGATATGTTTATATATAAACAACTTTGATATTTAATCTTATTTTATATTATTTTATGAAAACCTAGTTTATGAAATTCACTGAGATTACATGTGTCTGATCTGATTACAGTCAGTAGTACAATATAATTGTTCTAATTTCCTTACTGCTAGTACGGTGGGATAGTACCAATGATTTAAGTAAGCTTTCCCTTTTAAAATTGGTGGACTTTACTGCCATTGCAATAGACTAAAGACTGTACCTGAGTAAGCAAAGTCATTATGTGCAGGAATTGTGCACTTTAAATAGTAGAATACTTATGTTATTCTAGTGAATTGGGCTGGCTGCTTAACACATCATTTAATATCTTTTGGTCACATTTAAAGCTGTAAATGTATTTAACATTTTATTTAAATAAGCCTTTAATAATTTCAGTTTAAAAGTTATCAGAGATCCTGTATAGTTACCATTTTATTTTGCCCTGATTTCTTACATATATTATTTTTAATAATTTTATAAATATTTATTTTTGCATAGCATTTAGAGAAGCAAAGGATGTATAACCACCTGTTGCCCTTTTTTCTAGGAGGGTAGTATAATTTCAACTCTGTTTAGGAAAAAATATAAGCTAGTTATCTTATATTATATAATATATATGCTGCAGTGTACTTGCTGCAATGTATTTAATAGCCATGTCTTTCTCTCTATGGCTGTATGTAATAATGTTGTTCATAATTTGGAATATAAAACAACGACTTCTCAATTCCTTGGAATGTTTACATGTCTCTGTATCTCTGCAACCTTGGCTGGAAATTCCAGACTCCAAAAATAGTTATGCTGTTATAATTCCTGATTTTCAATCAACAGCTAGCCTAACTGACAATATGGAAAATATCACTGTTTTCTAAAACCTTTCTTATATAGTGGACATTAGAATCCAGAACGCAGTAATGCAATAATTAAAAATCCTGTCTGTCTGTTGCATGAATGTTTTCATTAAGCCATAATGCAATTTTCTTTGCATTCTTGGAATTAGACTTCAAATTTCATCGCTCTGTCTTATCACTTTTCTTTTGACAACATTTTGCATTAATCTTTTTCCTGCGCATGCATACTAAGCAGCTACAAAGAGAACATATCCCCCTGTCTGCAATCCACTGTCCTGGAAATAATGGGCCATGCTGTGCTGGTGTATTAGGCATATCAGGGAGTTTACCAAATATGTATATTTGTTCTATTATGATATTAGTTAAGATCCACAATTTCAGCATTTTATGCTAATTACATTGTACCTGGCACCTAAACTCACAGTGCCTTGTTCACATTAAAATCATCTCTAATGATCTCTCTCTGAGTCTGGGCTACAAGTAGCTCAATAGATTCTTGATATTTCAAGACTTGTGCCATGACAAAGTACTGTGTCTTCTCTTACGTATAAGAGGTTACCTAGGTATTTATTTTATATTTAAAGCTTCCAAGTACAAAGTCCCTTCGTGGTCGCCAATTGTAACCGCAGGTGGTTCCCTTATTTACCACTATAATGTCTTAAAGCATAGAACTTAGTAGGGCTAACCATACAGATATCTTAGCCATAATTTTATATAGTGTAAGAGATCCTCTATTTAACATATATAAATAATTGAGAATACAATATAAAATAAGGATTGTCTTGGAAGCAATCGTTTTGTCTTTTTGGATATTTATTATATAAAAATATAAAATCCATTATAGCAGAGTTTATAAGATTAAATTACATGCTTGCAAATATCATTAATAGGTTAACATACCCTTCTGAACATGTCATCATGTCAGCCTCTCTGTCATTTTAAGATGGAGCAGCGTCTGTCTCCAAGTCTCTCCTCTGTGTCTTAACATTTAAAAGTACACCTATTTATACCTTAGGTGTCTCCATTTTAGGTTACTGTAGTTCAAATATGAAAAAGTAACACTTCTTTTACTTTATTCAATTTAGGACCTCCCTTAATTTGGCAAACATACAAGGCCATAACTAAAGGGTGTATACGTCATGGAAATTTTCCTGACTTAGTTCAAGATGGCATCTTAAAGTCTGAATAGGTTATCTGTTGTTTATACTAAGTCGTAAGTGTACAGTCGTGGGAGATTCCAGGATTTGGGGAAGTTCCATTAACTTGGGGTTACCACAGTATATTGTGTACTGCAAGTGTCGTAGAATAGCCTTGAAGCTTGTTTATGCATTATTGTTATTGTAATTCGTCTGGGACAAAATGGCGCAAACATATTATGCACTGAGGTTATTGCTTAAAGAAACAGTTAAGAAAAACAATATGTTCCATTTCTAACACCTTGTCAGTTTGCAATATCTCTTAAAGACAAAGTACACAGTTTAAGAAATACAACATTTCATTCTAAAACTTGTAATATTTGCATTTGCCCGTAACAATAGGAAGCCAATGTAGGGACTGACAGAAGGGTGAGGCATGGGAGGTGCGGGCGGACAGGAAGATGAGCCTCGCTGCCGCATTCATTATGGACTGTAACGGCGCAAGTTGGGAGCATGTAAGACCAGTGAGAAGTGGATTACAGTAGTCAAGGCGAGAAAGGACAGTGGAATGGACCAACATCTTAGTCGCATCTGGCGTTAAGTAGGGGCGGATGCGCACAATGTTTTTGAGATGGAAATGACAGGATTTGGCGATAGATTGAACATGACGCTTGAAGGAGAGGTCGGAGTCAAAGAGAAAACCTAGGCAGCGAGCCTGCGTGGTGGAGCTGATGGTAGCACCATTGACTTGGAGGGAGACAGACACAGGAGTTAAAAAACTTGAGGGAGGAAAGACCAGAATTTCAGTTTTGGTCAAGTTTAGTTTAAGGAAGTGGGCAGCCACCCAGTTAGAAACAGCAGAGAGGCAGTCAGAGACACTAGTCAAGAGGGATGGGGAGAGATCAGGAGAGGACAGGTAGATTTGCGTGTCATCTCCATAGAAATGATATTGGAAGCCAAAGGAGCTAATGAGTTTACCAAGGGAGGCAGTATAGATGGAGAACAGTAGGGGACCAAGGACTGAACCTTGGGGGACACCAACAGAAAGGAGTTGGGGAGATGAAGCAGAGCCAGAGAAAGAAACACTGAAAGAGCGCTGGGAGAGGTAGGAGGAGCACCAGGAGAGAGCAATATCTTGTAGACCGATATTGCGGGGGATGAGAAGAAGCTGTTGATGATCAACAGTGTCAAAAGCCACAGACAGGTCAAGGAGAATTAGGGTAGAGTAGTGACCACGAGATTTTGCAGTGAGTAGATCATTGGATACTTTGGTCAGTGCCGTTTCCAAAGAGTGCTTAGCGCGGAAACCAGACTAAAGCAGGTCTAGCAGAGAGTTGGACTCGAGGAAGACTGTCAATCTCGCATACACAATTTTTTCAAGGATCTTGGATACAAAAGGCAGTAGCGAGATAGGACGATAGTTGGATGGGGAGTTAGGGTCAAGATTGGGCTTCTTTAGAATTGGAGTTACAGTTGCATGTTTGAAGGGAAATGAAAATATACAAGAGGAGAGAGAGATTGAGAATTTTAGTGAGAGATTGAGAAAGAGAAGAAGACAAAGTACGGATGAGATGCGAGGGAATTGGATCTAGGGAGCAGGTGGTGGGGCGGGAGGACTGGAGCAGAGCAGAAACCTCTTCCAATGTAGCGGGTGCGAATGAACATAGAACAGCAGATGGAGTGAAGTTAGGGGAAGTATTGTGAGGGGAATAAGAAAGATGAGAGATCTCTTCTCTGATTGTAGAGATCTTGTCAGTGAAGTGAGTTGCAAAGTCTGAGGCGGTCAAGTTTGTAGGTGGAGGAGGAACAGCTGGGCAGAGTTAAAAGAGAGTTAAATTTGTGAAATAGTAGTTTGGGTTCGCGGGAGAGTGTGGTTATGAGGGTATTGAAGTAATTAACTTTTGCAGAGGAAAGAGCCAAGCTGTATGAGCTCAGCATAAATGTATAGTGGAGAAAGTCAGATGCACAGTGAGACTTTCTCCAACAGCGTTCAGCAGTTCTGGAGCATTTTTGGAGGTATCGAGTGAGCTTGGTGTGCCAGGGTTGTTGTTGGGGGGGCCTGCGGTGTTTAAATATACAAGGTGCCATGATGTCTAGTTGAAAGGAGAGGGTGGAATTCTAAAAGGAGGTTGCAGAACTAGGACAGGTGAGGTTTGAGATAGGTAAAAGGAGAGTTTGGAGATTAGTGGAGATTAGTGGAGAAATGCTCTAGGTCAAGACTTTGGAGGTTTCTGTGAGAGTGATGTTGAGACGTGGTGTCAGTTGGGTCTTAGGTATGCCAATGTCAAAAGTCAGCAGATGGTGGTCAGATAGAGGAAAATGAATATTGGAGAGATTAGAGGCAGTGAAGAGGTTGGTGAAGGCAAGATCAAGAGTGCTAACTTGGACTATTGCATAAGGCCAACGGAGGAGGTTACAGAGAGCAGACGAGAGGCATCAGTGCAATTGGGGTTATTGATTGGGATATTGAAATCTCCAAGTATAATGGAAGGAGTGCTAGATGAGAGGAAGTGGGGAAGCCAGGAAGAAAAGTGCTCAATGAATAGTCTAGGATAACCAGGGGGGCGGTAGATGATAGCAATTCTTAAAGGAGTGGGTTTAAATAGGCGGACAGTGTGAACTTCAAAAGAAGAAAAGGATAGGGCAGGGGGAGTTATGATTGGTTGAAAGGTACATTGAGGGAGAGAAGGATGCCTACGCCGCCTCCTTTACAGTTGAGTCTGGGAGTGTGAGAGAATTGTAGCCCACCAAAACATAAAGAGGCAGGAGTAGCGCTATCAGAGGGGGACAGCCAGGTCTCTGTAAGTGCAAGCAGTGTGAGTTTGAGATGAAAAAGTCGTGCATGGTTGTTGATTTGAAATTACTGCAGAATTAATGCATATTTTCATGTTACAAATACTGTAAAAGAATAAAATCATACACAAGTTTGTCTTTTTCTTAACAGTAAAAATATGAATAAAAATATTAACTTAAAAAAATGAAATAAAACCTGTAATTTGAGATAAATGCTATATCAGAGTGTGAATATCCATTACATAGCCTGAAACATAATTTACATTTTGTACACTGTTCATTTTATTTCACTTCCAGCATCCTGGAAATTAAAACTGATATCAAAAATTATAGGAACAACTCGAATAATATGTGTTACAATATAATATTTAGTATCAGCAAAAGTTTAAACCCTTGGGGTTCTCAGGATTCTGATTATATCTGCTGAGTGGTCTTAAATTTATTTTAAATGTCTTCCTATATTCTGCCTTAAATGCTCACCAAAGAGAGGAATTGAAAAAAAAAGTTATTTTACTCTGGGCTTTGTCTACTTTTTCACATTACCTTAGGCATTCATTTCAGTTTTCATATTTCTGCAATTTTTAAACTTTTCATGTGACAAAGGCTACCTGCCAAATACTAGGGGAAAAATCTGATTTCTTTTGAATATCACAGTTTTGAAAGAAAAGAAACAGTGTGTAAATGAAACTGAGAGGCTCATTCACCTGAGCTTAAATTACCAGGAAATCAATTATGTGATTCCCTCCATCTCCCCAAAGTTACTGTTTCCTGCAAATTGAATGGCCTTCATTACAGGGTCATTTGTAGAGGTGGACACAATCAGAGACCTTGAGTCACAGTAAGAAATTGAGTATTTGATATTCAGATGAGAATGAATGGTTCTAGAAGCAGAACATCTTCCATGATTCCTATAAAAAAAAAAAAATGCAGTTGAGAAGAATTTACTGTCACTTTGAGAAAATATATGGGACTGCTGGCTACTAGAATTGATTAAAAACACATACTTCAAACCTATTACATATCCCTCAAAAGAGGCACTGTGATGTTTTTTTTTTTTGTATATGTATCCGTATTGTAGCACACATCTAATTTATATTACAATGGCTTTACTTTGTAGATCTGAGGATGAAGCATTTATTTTAATAGAGCAACGTGTGACATAATATAACAAACTGTGTAGAATGTCATATGAACATTAAATTAAATTTTAATTCAAATTCAATTATCATCTACAAAACTTGAGCGAATGAGATTGAGGCATATGTGTACATATCATAAAAACTTCAGCAAATGTATAGATTTAAACAAAAAGCACATGATGTGCTTATGACAATCTCTTTGAAGCTTGAAGATGGCCACTGGATGCCAGAAACGGCATGTTTACTTGTTCCACCCCTCCTAACGTACACAGCATCCCACATTGCATAGTGTAATAGTCATTTGGAGTTGCTCAGCTGGGAATTTTTTTATTGTGTTTAATTTATTGTTCTGTATATTTTGAAGCTTTTTCTATGCATTCATTATCTATCAACTTTGATATGGATTCTCCCTTAAAATAATATTCCCTTTATCTTTTAAATAGTGTAAGTATTGGCCAATGTGAAGGAACCAACTTGAGTTGTTCTAAAAAAAATTTAACTGACATTCCTTAATCAGTACAGTACACAATTATATTTGTGCGGTGTTTAAGTATGATTGATATATAAATACAACACATGAATTGGAAGAACATGCTTTTCCTCTTTCTAATTGTATTAATTTATATTCTTTAAGAAACAGTAAAACATAGTTTATCTCTTTAATTATAAGATTTTAAAAGGGATTGTCAGAAAATACTTTGGTTTATCACTTATTTCATCTAAGTGTTAGACATTTTAAAACGCAATATTCTATATATTAGCATACTAAATATTTTTCAGGATAACCACAATGTGGTACATTAAAATAAAAAATAAAAATGGAATACAATTGTAGGAAGCAATAATCAGTAAACTAGATGGTCCAAATGATGTTGCTTTCATTTTTATGTCTCTTTGAAAACTCAATGGTCTCTGCAGTTTCATGAGCCACAAATCTATATCTTTGTTTTTCAAATAAATTGAAGCGTTCCATTCCATTTGTTCCCTAATGTCTTATTATAAAGTCAAAAAGCACAACCAAAAATAAATTACACAATTAATTAGGAGTTCTGTGATATGACTTCTTTTGCAGTTGATAAACAACTGACTTCAAATGAAGAATTAAACAGATTATACGGAAAGCTCACAATTAATCTGACATAAGGTTTTTAAAGATATGTGAAAATAAACTTTTTATATTTATTTATTTAGATAAAACACCATTTGATTGTATTGAATCTAAATTGATAAACTGTGTGTAAACACATTGCTTAAAGGGCAATTTTAAACTGAAAAAAACAAGCATTTATTTCAGTGATCTTTAATGAATAATACTTGTAATATAGTGTTTGGCTTTAACAGGAATTGATGTACAAATTTTTCAAATTGTGTCACCTGAATTTTTTTTTTTTTTTCTTAAAAACTACTGTAGAGAACATATTTTAATGATAATTATTTCTATTTAACTTTTTCAATGGAAATGGCCAGCCACAACTCTCAAGCAGTTTCAAGCATTGGAAATCAAATGAATAGATGATGAATTAGAGGAATCCCTAAATAGTGAAGTCATAGTGTCCTTCAAACGTAATGTCAGGTAATTTTTATAATAACCCTGATTTTACACATGCAAACTAATCAGAGACTCAATTAGTTTCCTTGAGAAACATGTGAATTTGTAGGTATAGCCTTACCAATTAAGAATGGATGTAATTATACAACTTCTGGACCAAAACAAAACCTAGAATGTGTGCTAGATGCGCTCCACCGTGATTTAAGGGTTCTTTCATAGTCCACTCATTGATATTTTATATTGCTTTCTATAGAGCAGAAATTACTTTCTTTTAATATTCTTTATTCTTACCTAACACAACACTAAATATGTATAAAACTTGACAAATAGAGGGGAAAAATAAATGTTCTTACAGTATTTTTACACATCAAGTGCAACTAAAGAAAAAGTAATCAACATTGATTTGCATATCACTTTTGATTTTTAAATGCCACAAATGTCTAAGATCTAAACAAATTTTCGGTAATTAATACCAACTCTTCTCTTAATCCTATCCCTATGCTTACACTAACTCTAACCCTATGCTTACACTAATCCCTAAATCGGAATTTCTTCAGGGATGTATGTCGATACAATCCAGGAGTCGGTATAAATAAGCTCTTGATGATGAATGTTATCCACCTGAATTCGGCATGCGTGTCAGCCTGGACTTCAATGACGCACTTCCAATGTGCCAAATGGGTGGTCCTTGATGACGTTTTTCAGTTTGGCAATTTTGGTTTAAATGGTTTATTTGTTAATAAGGTAACTATGATTCATATGTTGTTTTTTTTAAATATTTATTAACATCAAATTTTACTGATTACAAAACCTGAAAAATGCATTTATTAATAGACATTCTTTTTCTGATATTTGTATGTACAGATTACCTCTTCTATAATACAATTACATACATTTGGACTCAAAACTTATCTATATGGCTACATGTTTCTTAAACACATACTTTAATGAAGCCTGTGAAGAGTGGGAACAGAGAACTTTGCACCACCACTTGGGATGGATGAGCAGTTGAAAATCCACACCTGTGGGAGGTGTGTGATAAAATTGACATTTATTTACTAAACAAAGCGACCCACGTGACCAATGAATAAAGTGAATAAAGCTTCAAGGTGGAGAAGAGAACAGTTGGTTTGAGGAGATTCTATTGTTTTTGTACATAAAACATTTTATATTCTTACTCTCCATCTAGCTTCCCCCGGCCCCCCAGCACCTACTTTCTGCAGCTTTTTGTTTCCCATACTGATATGATAATTCACAGCCAAGACTAAAGGGCTATGCAGTTTGTAAACATATTGTTGCAATATTGCCCTAAATACACCTTTCTTTCTTTTATGTAATAACCCTATATAGTGGAGCATGAAAGTCCTGTATAAAAGAAGAAGATTTTGAGTCAAAGAAAATAAAACGGAAGATGTGATAGGTCAAGAAAGAGGAAAGGGAAGAAGACTGAAAAATGTGTTAACTTTCTAGATTGACTATTTTCATATATATGCCAATGAAGATATCAGTGACCCAACCAAATAGAGAATGCAACATCAAAGAAAAGTGCATTGACTACTATGCTTCAATAATGCAATACTAGCTACAGGACCAATATTTTTCACTGTTTCGGTCTAACTAACTTTGCCATACCAAGAACACCTCACAAGACTTGTTTGGAAATGCTCTGACCCAGTAATCTAGCCAACACTATTTGTTACTGGTCAAAGTCACTCAGATCTTTTTGTTTGCCCATTATTCCTGGCTGATCAGTGATTGTAACCTTAAGTCTTAAGACTTTCATAACATTTATACTAAGCTTTACATTCTTAAAGGTCTCATCCACATAAATGTGTGCATGCTTAAAGGAAATATTAATATCCTATTAGACTTTAATTTAACTGAATTATGCCAGTTATTTATTGGATATTATAAATGCTGATTACAATTCTAAAAGTGGCGTGGAATGCCCTGCAGTTTTTGTGTGAACAGTGATAAGTCCATGCTCACACCAGGAAACCCCAGGTATCAATGAATAATTGGGGCTTCCTTCTGTCATCTGGGACCATTTTTAGTGGCCCCAGATTTTTTAATGAGCTGCTGAGCTGGAAGCAAAGTTGCAAGTAGCTCTTTAAAGGAACACTACAGTGCCAGGAAAACAAACCTGTTAAAAAAACCTTCTGCCACTTACCTTAATCCAGCGTCGGGCTCCTACGGCACTGGTGACCTCTCCTCCCCCTGCTGACGTCAGCTCCGAATGCACGTGCATTCAAACCGCCCATAGGAAAGAATTACTCAATGATTTCCTATGGACGTCCAGCGTGAGTACAAAGCAATTTTCGAAGGGAGACAGCCACTAGAGGCTGTATTAACCTTTAATGTAAACATAGCAGTTTCTCTGAAACTGCTATGTTTTCACCTGCAGGGTTAAAACTAGGGGGGCTTGGCACCCAGACCACTTCATTGAGCTGAAGTGGTCTGGGGGCATATAATGGTTAAATAAGCATTTTAATGCCTTAAATAAGCATTTTAATGCCTGTAGAGAGATTTTGGTGAGAGCAGCATTAAATTCCTGCTGGGTTAGATTTAGGGGTAAGAATAGGATAGGGTTAGAGTTGGTGTTAGGCAAGGGTTATGGTTAGTATTAGCTGTTAATGGGATACTGTTTAAAAACTTTTGGAAACTTTGAAAAGACCCAGATATTTTCGAAAGATCAATATCTGTTGCACTGACCAACTATGCTATCTCATACAATTATAACTGGAGAATTGGTGTTACAGAAGAATTGGACATAATAGCAATACTGTGAAAGCATTAATAAGGGTAGATGGGATTGTAATTATAAATGGGTGAAAAGGCATACTAGTTAACAATCCTGAATTTGTCAGGACATTTCCACAGCGGGCCTCTGTTTTACTGCCCTGTGTGTTTTCTCTGGTGTTTTATATTTTAAAGGGTTTCTCCAACCCTTTTAACGTCAAATAGAATAATGTCCTATTGTCAATATTCTATCTGTTTCCCCACAAATAAATGCTCAAAGAGCATTTTTAAATGTAGTTTTACTTATGTTTATCCAGCACTGAGTGACGTCAAATGTTGCACTAAGCCCACAAAGTGAGGTGGAGAGAGAAGGAGGAAGTGCAGTGCACGCTGATGACAGACATAAAATATGCACAGTATTGACATTAGGTAGCCTCTAACAGAGTTATAGGCTGCCTATGTCACATGTGCTGGGGTGTAACTTGTATATATCTCTGTATCTGCAGTGTTTCAAGCTAAAACACTACACATCCAGACTAATACCACTTAAAATTCAGAAGTAGTCATGATGGTTGGAGTAACCCTATAACGTTTTTTGTGCTGTACTCAGCAAGAATATGAAGGCATTATAGCTCTAAATATGCCTTCGATATCACTCTCTATTAATCAAGCCTTTTTGGTTGAGTTGCTGGGCAACCTAGATTTGTCTTTCCCCCAGTCCTCTGATTAATCATGCTTGGAAAGGGTTGGAAAAAAGTAAGGCACAATGAACTAGTATTGTTATTCTCTACAATGGATGTAGAGGATTATTGATTGCGGTTTTGAAAATTTAGGTAAAAAGCTTAACTAGTAAAATATCAGAATTGAATAATTCTTCACGATTGACTAATTATCTTAAAATATGCAAGTCTTTTTTAATTATCTACAGTACCAGATTTTGTGAATAACCCTAACAGTTTCATAACTGGTAATTCCTCATTCATTCCTTTCTTTTTTGCTTGCCTGTTAACAGATTTTAAACATGAAGTTCTCTTGCTACCATAAATATTCATCGAATGCTCTGTTTGGCTGCCTGTGTTAATTCTTATTAAATAGGATATTCAGGAGCAATGTAGACAGCTATTGACAGGTAGATTCTTTGTAAAATCATTTATATTGACAACAAGCATTTTGCGCACAGCTGTTATTTACTTTTAGGTAAAAGTTCTTCATTGAAGCAATCTACTTAGGAATTTCTTTACTAAACAGTGCCTTGAGGTATGTTGACAATCAAGTTGAAATATTGAAGATAAAACTGAAAAGTTGTAAACTTTTTTGTAAACTGTATTTTTCAGAGTGACATTACAAAAAATCCAAACAAAACAAAAACGTGGATTGTCACTTTTTACCACATACTTATTTATACACCACAAAATTATACAAAAAAAAAATTATACAAAAAAATTAAGGTATGATGAACGAGCAGTAGAGTAATAACTAGATTTGAACTTGAGGCTAAGAATTTTACACAGCTCTATATAGCAAGTCACCATTTTAATATATACACAAACCTTAATCCTTAAAAATTCACTTAAACTAATACAGGTCTTAAGTATGATGTATTATTATTCATTTATGCAAAACTCTAACTCTCATCAAAAACTACCCATTCCTATGAGAAGCTTTGAACTGGCTATTTATCTTCAGTTCATTTTCAGAAGCACGTGAATAAACAATGTCAAGCATTAACAAGAAGGTAGGGGATGGTGGTGACTCTTCATTAGCTAAAAAGGTCATTTGGGATCCTAATGTAAGAAAAGTTTGGGGGTCTTAAAGTATCTTTGTACAAATTTTACTAAATGCATATGTTGTACCAATTAATATGTATTAAAAATATGCATTTTTAGACAAGAATTTCATTTAAGTTGACATTTTAATGAAGTGGCCTTGAACCACAGCCTTATAAACTTCCCACACTGCTGGTATAAGATCACCAGGTGAACTGCATTAAACGGCCAAAAGTATGGGAACACTCCTAGTTATTGGGTTCAACTGTGTTAGCCTTGACCATTGCTACCAAGATCAGAAAGGTTTAATCCCAAAAGGTAAGAAGGCACTCATAAGGACTTCCTTGAGATGGAGATATTGCAGGGATGGAGCGGCCCTTAGATGTTCAAATTCAAGCAACACATGTTGCTCTGTAAAGATAACTTTTTTTTTAAATCGAAATATAAAGCAATGCATATTGTATCATACAGAAATCCAAGTTGAACAATCCATTACACATCAGAAAAAACATATGTATTCCATATTTTCATGCTTCCTTCATTCCTTCCTGCCCACACATCTAATAATCTTGGATATTGTATCAGGATCAGAGGGATAACTGATGCAAAAGTTATACCCCAACAATTATGTATACCTTAAAATGAGTAGAGACAAATTATATAAAATACTATAAAACAAAACCAGAAATGATTGCATGTTCATGCATCTGCTAATTAAGGTAAAGATACAATTTTACTTGACTTGGTTTTGGTTTTGTCACAACTCTGTCTAGGCACCTATTAAAGTACTGTATTATATGAGAAATAATAGATAACATGAAAGGCTTATGCTGGATCATTTCACTATTATTGGTTATAATATGGGTTTTAACTGAACTAGAATATGTGCCTCCTCATCTTGTACACCTTTTTTATGACAAAAAAATCAGTTACATGGAGGTAATATGAGCGGACATGTGTGAAAAATTGAAGAACAGGTTAAAAATAAATGTTATCATAGCACATAAGCATTAAAGATGACAATCGTCTATTCTAAGCATATTAGAAAGCCTTTTCTATAGTTGAAGTTAGGTAGTAAAATGTATATTTCACTACACATCCTAGCAAATCATCTGGTGTCTCAGGGACATTTTACATATCAACTTGCTTGAAATATTATTTATTTCATAGTAATCCATCTTAAGGTAAATACAGATATATGTAAATAACAACAAACTAAATAATTTCATCTTGGAATCTTGGCTGCAAATTTAAAACTCACAAACAGAAATCTGAGTTAATGAGCAAGAAAATAACATTTGTTTCAAGAGAGGTTGTTCTCTTAATAAATCTGGTGCAGTAGTTGCCTCAATTTTTCAGTGGGGAGACCTATAAATACATTGAAAAATATCTAGGTCCAAAAAATGTAAGATAAGGAATTATAGCTTCTTGATATTTAGCAAGAGACAAAAGTCAGTATTTACATATTCCAATACTAGTTTTGAAGAAATAAATGATGTTCTCTAAATGACTTAACTATAAAGATAACCTGTGCAAGAAATGTCATATCTCAGCACTGCAGATGTTTGTTTATTAACATCTGCAATGCCAATCCTTTTGACCGTTTCTTGAGATTAATTACCAATTTATATTCAGAAAATTGATTTTATATTATCAACTGGTGGAATTATTTTTACCCAATTATCAAGCCTGTCTGGAAAAAAAAAATGGCATTGTATAATATATACAGTCAGAAAATACAAGAAGACATTTATAGGTAATTAAGTTTCTGTAAATATCTAGTAATGCATCAACATTGTAATGGGTATTGGCAGCATTATTTATTGTGTTTGCTGAGGTCAATCAAGAAAGGTTTCACTATTTACTAAATTTCCCAATGGTAAACTGTATCAGCTATCTCATCAATTACATCTTTCACACTACTGTTAAATGTCTTTTTTGAAATGCTGTTTGTCATTTGTAATCTTATTAGATTTCAGTAAATGTTATGTAATGATATTTAAAACCAATATTTCAGAATGAGAATGCAAGAATGTCAGTTTTATTTCTCTTTTGGATAATGCAAAAGGTATTGCACTTAAAATTAAAGCTGGATGGATTTGTGATACATTGATATAATGAAAAGAAGTGTTTAAAGGAGGACTACACTACACCCCTAATATTTACATTGGTATTGTTATTTTAAGCCAAATATATTTGCATAATTCTCAAAAAAAAGAAACAAACAAAAGCAGAATATATAGTTTAATGCATAAAAATGCAGCTATCTTGCACTCACATTTATTAGAGCTTAAAAGATTGGCTCAAATCACAATCACTGGTCTGCCTTTCCAGGTAGCACGCCACATCTCAAGTGAATAGTAGTTCACAGCTCGAGATATATACTAAATGGCAGACTCTTAAACACTAAAACTAAATGATACCAAATATAGTGTAAACATTGTATAATATATATTTGGTGTAATAAGTGACTGTACACCGAGGTGTTTTTAAGCTGCACCAGTTGTAGTATTTTGTGTATAGCGCCCTTTTCCCTTCTATTGCGTATTTCTTGTATTGTATAATATATACTTTTAAAAAGGGCACAGGAATTATATTATCCTGGTTTTTTTAAGAGCCAGTTAAGCCAGTTAAGCCAACTCTAGAGCAGCCTCCAAGGTGAACCATGCAGTGGGCATTATGTGATGTAGGAAAATCCTATTATTCCTCCTCAGATTAAGGATCATCTGGTAAGGAGTTTCCTCTGTTTCCTAGTGACTATATGGATCACATTGCATGTGGCACTGCTCATTCCTCCTGGCAGCGGCTGTGCACTTGGAACCTACAAAAACTTCTTCAGGGTTCGCAGGGAAAAATACAGACAATCTCTATTATGTTGCCACCTTTAACCTTGTCAACTTAACTGTAAATAGTATTATTATTATTGGTATTTATACAGCGCCAACTTATTCTGCAGCACTTTACAATGTTATAAAAGGTGGACATTTCATAATAAAGGAGACAATTACAAAACATTATAGGAACAATAGGCTAGTGAGGACCCTGCTCAGATGAGCTTACAGCCTAGAGGAATACTCTAAATAATCACCTGGATGCTTGTCAAAATAGCTGTAGAAAAATAGATGAACGTCATTCTACTTTGCAAATAGGTTGTCACCTTTTCTTGTATATTATTACATAATCTCTGATAACTCAAAAATACTTTCCTACTGAAGAGATGGTAATTGTCTCCATTTTAACTTTCTTCTGCGGAAGAAATACATTATACAAACTGATAGATTAAGGGAAAAGCAAATGTAATTTACCTGTAATGACCCAAATAATTACACCAGAAAGCACATTTTTTATCTTCTCTTGTTTTCATCCATTTTGTGTTTTACTCTTGGCTTTAACCCACTCATAGCAAGCATATTATGTTTTGCATGTATTTTACTAGTGAGTGATATTACATTCTTCCCCATCATGTCCAACTGACAACAAGCTTTTATGTTTGGCCCTTTCAATTTTATACTGATTTCTAATTCATGAAGAAGAAATGTATGAATATAATTATGTATACACAACAGCAAAAATGTGATAAGTATATCAAGATTTAGTATATCTCCATTAGTTTCTTGGTAAATGACGACAGTATGACTGCCAACTCTGAATCATTAGCTTGATGTGATCAGTATGTTAATTGTAACTGGCTGGATGCTTTCCTGGATTCTGGGTACAATAACTAAATAAAGTTACATTAGATTGCTGGCAGATGATCATACACATTGTGATTAATGGACTTCACTGCACACTTTTGCATACTGACAAATCATTAAGGCGATGTTAAAATTCTATCATCACATTTCTTTCAATGTATTAGGAAGGATGATTGTTTTATTAATAGCATACTATCAAATGGAATAGAGTTTTTTATTTTATTTTTATAAAATGTGATACATTCTATATTTAAATGATTACACTTTTCAAATGGAGGCGATATTTTTGCTCACCCACAATGCACTATTAGCAATTTCATAGTGAACTACAGATGATTTCCACATATTGGTTCATGTATACACAGGAATTCTATAATAACTTTCAAAAAAGGGAAAGCTCTCTATAACCACTCAGGTTTGTGTAGTGGAATGGTAGTTTGCGTAGTGGATTGGTAACATAAGCCCTTTTCCTAATAAGATTATTCACTAAACTCAGCATTTTTGTGAATTAAAGGGACACTATAGTCACCAGAACAACTACAGCTTATTGTATTTGTTCTGGTGAGTAGAATCATTACCTTCAGGCTTTTTGCTGTAAACACTGTCTTTTCAGAGAAAATGCAGTGTTTACATTACAGCCTAGTGATAACTTCACTGGCCACTCCTTAGATAGCTGTTAGAGGTCCTTCCTGGGTCATGGCTGCCTAAGATGCATCTAAACATTCAGTATCTCCTCCCTCTGCATGCAGACACTGAACTTTCCTCATAGAGATTCATTGATTCAATTCATCTCTATGAGGAGATGCTGATTGGACAAGGCTTTGTTTGAATCATGCTGTCTCTGCCCCTGATCTGCCTCTTTGTCAGTCTCAGCCAATCCTATGGGGAAGTATTGTGAATGGATCAGGCTACCACTTCTGCTGATGTCAGCAGACCGCTTGTTTTTTCCTGAGACAAAAAGCATGCAGAGTTACAGCTTCAGGCTTGAATACAGTAAGAGTTTGCTATATTTATGAAGGCATGAGGGGCCCAGGGGGGCTAGATGGTGGATTTAACACTATAGGGTCAGGAATACATGTTTGTGTTCCTGACCCTATAGTGATCCTTTAAATCCAAATAGAAAAAAATGAGGCAAGAAGAGCTGACTGTCCAACTTAGTCGTAGTCATAGCTTTTTTTTCTCAATAATGAGAAAGGCGATATTGCGGATGGCATTTAAGTCACTAATATCCACCATTGGAGCTTCATTCACTAAAATTCAGTGTTTAGCAACCCTGCATGTGGAGGGTAACTAGAGTCAGAGCCTGAAGTGAAGCTAATGACACAAAAAATAGGTCTGCCTTCAAGAATAGATCATGTTTTATCTATTGCTACAGTTAGATGAATGTTAAAGTATTGAATCACATTCTGATGTTGCATACAACTTATTCTTTATCTGGTTAGATATAAATGTGTTTATATGTATTAGAAACATTCAAGGATTTTACACTGTAAAAATATTTATAGGTTATCTTTTTTTTTTTCAACTTTGAATTTTATTGAATTTCAAGATATACAATAGGTCACATATGGATAATAAAAGAGAGTTTTTGGTCTGTTTATACATATATATATATATATATATATATATATATATATATATATATATATATATATATATATATATATATATATATATATATATATATATAGACCATGGAGTCATCAATACAGATTATAACATCTTATATACTTTACACGTGCCACAAAAACAGAGAACATCTACAACTCTATCCATGTCCATAATTCACCAAAATGACAGCTGAATATATATTGACACAAATTTACATAAATAACTGGTATGGGAGAAACACCAACAGCAAAAAAAATAAAAAAATAAAGTAAGAAGAACCAAATATGGGCAAAACAAATGGGATATAAGAGCATGTTTTTTTTAAAATTAACTTGCATATGTCCCACATGGAGAAAATGGAAAGACATTGCAAATATTCCCCCATCCCAGTTGGACTCAGAAATGTACAAAGCAAAGCATATATTCACTTTGCCCCCAACTCCTCATTCTCCTCAGTCGCCAGCCCATGTTTCTTCAAGAGAATGCGTTCATATAAGCATACCATAGAGACCAACGTTGATCTGATCCTTTAATTAATATATAATAATTAAGCAATAAGTAACTACAGTAATATTTTTTTATAGTTCGTGGTGTTATAGTCGAATATGTGGATAGAAAATACACAAAACATTGTAATATTAAATGTATATTTAATATAATTATAATAACAAGTAAACAGAGGCTAGCAGAATGCCAATTTACTACAATAATTATACAATACAAAACTACAGCATATGACTGACAAAAGGCTATAACAGTTGCTAAATGTTACAATGGATTCATACTAGTTACAAGTTACTAGTTAAGTCAGAGCTGGTACTACATCTTAGGTTCAGTCAGGTAAAGCAAAGTGAGCGAATTCCTCCTACATCTGTTTTTTATTCAGTGTATGTCTTCATAGGCTGCCCTGTGATGTCTGCCAGAAGCACATGGCTTAAAGGACCACTATAGTGCCAGGAAAACATACTTGTTTTCCTGGCACTATAGTGCCCTGAGGGTGCCCCCACCCTCAGGGTCCCCCTCCCGCCCGGCTCTGGAAAGGGGAAAGGGGTTAAAACATACCTTTTTCCAGCGCTGGGTGGATAGCTCTCTGCCTCCTCTCCTCCTCCGTTACACCCCGCCGGCTGAATGCGCACGCGCGGCAAGAGCTGCGCGCGCATTCAGCCGGTCTCATAGGAAAGCATTTACAATGCTTTCCTATGGACGCTGGCGTGCTCTCACTGTGAAAATCACAGTGAGAAGCACGCAAGCGCCTCTAGTGGCTGTCAATGAGACAGCCACTAGAGGGAATAGGGGGAAGGCTTAACCCATTTTTTAATAAACATAGCAGTTTCTCTGAAACTGCTATGTTTATTAAAAAATGGGTTAACCCTAGCTGGACCAGGCACCCAGACCACTTCATTAAGCTGAAGTGGTCTGGGTGCCTAGAGTGGTCCTTTAAGGATTCCTACGCACTGCCCCTAGTGGTGCCTCTAAAGCATTAACCTCATTATGCTTTATTTTATGACATAAATCATTATAATAATACCATTATACCAGGCCTAGCTTTGCTGCAATTAAAACAAACATACATAGTGCCTGCATCTCTGAAGAAAGGCTGTCAGGCTGTATCAAGAACAAATAGTATTCAGGGGAATGAATACTCAAAACCACATACATCTAATTAATAAGTGAATGTATTTGTGCCGATTACAGACTACCAGTGGGCAGTTCTACCAAATATGCAGCATGAAGCCCACCCCATGACACAACGTCAACACTGTGTATTTAGTTGCCTTGTTCAATAATCGTATAGTCTGGTTCCAAAAACGCTTGCCCATGTGGCAAGCCACCAGCAACAACAAGGTTGGCAAATCAGGGACATTAATATTGGAGCCTGCTATTATTTCCATGATACCAACCTTGCTTAAGTGTTAGCATTGCTTGATTTATTTTTTGGGGGGGTTCTTTCTAGAATCCTCTGCTTGATTACCTTAATGTCCCTCATAATCCATGGATCTAAGGAAATCTTATGAGACCTCTCAAGCTTTGCCAGCTATATATTTAGATTGTTCAAGTCTTTCCCTTTCTGTTTTTTAACATTTTAAATAATAGGTCCGATTCCTGCACTAAAAATCTGTTCTAAAACATCAGCCCTGCCCAGAAAATAATCAATTTGTATATAAGACTGATGGACGTTTGAAATAAACTAATAATCTCAGTCGTTTGGATGCTGTATTCACCAGCAATTATATAAGCGATTTTTAGCGAGAAAATTCTGCATCATTGCTGCACCAGCTTTCTGAGTTCCGTCATTTATCAAATATTTGGTACTATTCCTGTCCTTTTTATAATCTATATTACAATTAAAATCTCCGCCAATGATCAGACACCCAGACGAAACACAGTCAACTTTTTGAATAAGACTTTCCATGAACGTCTGTGGAAATTGGTTAGGAGCATACACGTTAACCAGGATGTGACGGACCACCTGGCACTCTGACCGAGTGCCTCCACCAATCGATATTCCTAATGCTTACCAAGGAATTCCAGCACTCCACCAGACAACATAAGCACTGCAGACCCCACTTCCAGTGATGTAGCTGCGCCGGGGTCTTGCTGTCCTTTACCCACCCTGGACCCAAGGCCGGGATGCAGCTTCCAGTGGGCAGACCTCTCCTACTCCCAGAGAGCGTAGCAGGAACAGCTCTTATAAGACTCTATGTTGAGGGTAAGCAGGAACAGAGTTTTAATGGAGGCACACTGGCCTTTTATGCAAGTTTCCCAACAAGGGTGACACCCATACAGTGAGACACTACCATACACAAACAATAGAATCCCTCCTCTGTGCTTGGGAGATAATTGAATCAGGAACTGTACTAATCTAACTCAATTATCTCCAAGCACAGAAAGACATACAATTTTATGAAACCCCAAAAAGTATCTTAAAAACACATAAAACCCCATATAAGTTACATCCCCTGATAGTCCCGATCTGGGTGAACAACATATCCAAAAATCACCCAGATTGGTACAGGGGTTCAGGGATTTCATGGAAGTCATAGTTTTGACAGACCGTGCACATGGTCCTATGCCCAAAACAGTTCCAGGGAAATCAGTACTAACAGTCGGTCAAGTTCGGTAGTCTTTTACAGGTGTCCCTGCAGGGCCCATAGCAAGCACAAGTGGAGAGGTTACTTTTGCCACACAGGGTATAAAGCTTATCGGTAATTCGTGCTATCAATATCAGGTATCTTCCCAATGGATCACTCTCTTCATATATGACCCCTCTTTTTTTTATTTGACTCTTTCAGGCTAGAGCTGTGTATTATTGGACATTTTTGATACTTCAAGAGCCTTGAAGGAGAATCGACCCATTGGGTCATGTGTATAAAACCAATGTCTACTTTATTTTCCATTAACCTTTTATACAGGTAACCTCTAATCTGTCCTGAATTGTAACCCCTGGTATTTGTAGACAGTATTTTAAGTGGCATCTAGCCATAGAACCACCCTTCTTACACCTTCCCAGCCACAAGCCGTGATCCTCTAACCATACATATCAACACATACCATTCCCAGTTAGCCACATACTTGGCCTCTGGGTGTCACAATCTCCATCTCCATCTGTGGTTATCTTCCTGGTGGCTTCAGGGGGATTTGAACTTTTGCTGTTTTGGTCCTGCTCTCTTTCCTCTGTGCCACCTATCTATTCATGTTTTTGCCTTATGTCCATCCTGCTCTCTTTCCTCTGTGCCACCTATCTATTCATGTTTTTGCCTAATGTCCATCCTTGCCTTGTCGTCCAGCACTGGGGGCTGAACTTTAACAGTGGCTGTTCATGTCTATGTAGCACACCTGAAGCAGATCATTATTAGCTGGATATATAAGCACTGCCTCTCCCTGGGAGCTTGATTAGTTCATTGACTCTGGTTCTGCTGTTTGGTTCCTGATATTCGTATCTTTATCCAGTGTTCTTTCAGACTGATTCCGGCTTCCGACCCTGGCTTATTTCCTCGATTACTCTGACCTCTGGCTTCCCCTGATTCGGCTTTCCACAACTACTCTTCTGGTAATCCTTGCCTGTACTTTGACTTGGAGCACTATTCCTGAACAGACTCACAGCCCAGGTGGCTTCTTGCCTGGTCACCTTGGTCTGTGATTATTTGCAAGGGTGAGCGTATAACTCTGCACTTCGGACTCCACACCAGGTAAGATCCTGACACTGGGAAGCAATCATCTTCATACATTATGAGTATGCAATCACACTTTTGTACGAAAGGCCTCTAACTAAAGTCTCCGTACTGATCCTGCTGCCACCGCAAGAGCCTGGACTGGGCCTACCTGAGTAACTCATATATTTAATATCTGTACCGGAATAGACCAACTAATAAAAAAATTAAAATAAATTCTGAATCCCTATCCAGACCCTATGTCAGTCTAAACCCATAAACAGCAAGATAATCAGCCCCTATGCTTTGAATTTAAGTTTAAAGTTAACCAAAGCGAAGGGGTTTTGGATAAAATCATATTATAACCTTTAATCCAACATAGTTTGCTATGTAATTCTTCGTGCGTAAGGTATAAATATCTTAACTAGTGTTGTACTAGGCAATCACAAATTTGATCTACCTTACAAGAGTTTCCTCTGGGTGAATAGTGAATTAATACAGAGAGACATGGATGTGCTAATCCTGTAGATAGATATGTGTGTTTCAAGGGTTAGATCAATGGAAAATAATAAAATGTTATTAACCCAATATATTGTGTTCAGTGCATTTAGATATATTATGTATATCTGAGTAATCAGTCTCATTAAAAAACAAACAAAAATAACATAATTTTGAAACTTAGTTTAACCACTTTCATAGTTTATGTTCTGTTCTTTTATACTATTGTAAATTCTATGGATTTCTATGCAGTGGTCATCGCATGACTCAATTTGTATCTACATGAATAGAATCTGCAGACCTTAACTGAAGCTGGGCTAGTATTCATTGTTATATGTTAATCTTCTAAAAACATTTTCTGGAGACAGAAGATTTAATTCCTTTATCTATGGGTAGACTTAACCTTTATGAACAATGCAAGTCTAGAGGTTCTATCTAAAAAAAAAAAAATATTTAATTTGATTTTAGTCCTCTATCCCAAGCGTTGAACAGTCTATTCCTCTCTCTCCCCTTCATTCTTCTGTTGAGTAAGTCATCTCGCAGATAGGTTCCATAGAAGGATTTTCTCCTTAAGTGTATATGGGAACAGCCATTTGTATCGAATCTCATTGTTCCTGAGTATTACTAGCTGTTTTGCAAATGATCTTCTAGCTTGTCTTGTTGCCTGTGAGAAGTTCTAGCTTGTCTTGTTGCTTGTGAGAAGTCTTGAAAGAGTTTTAGGTGTTTATATTCTTCCATATCCAGAGCCTTATTTCTTAGTGCTTGTAAGATTAGATTCTTAGTCTGGAACCTTAAGAAGCAGATTATGACATTCCGTGAATGAGCCTACTCAATTATTTAGGTCTGGGTAATCTATGGTACCTTTTGAAGGGGTCTGTACCCAGAACATGAGGGGTGATTAATAATGAGAAAAATCCAATCGGAAAAGGATGGAGCTCCTCATGTGAAATTGTCTCCTGAATCCCTCTGACTCTGATGTTGTTCTGTCTTGCACGATCTTCCAGGTTTGTAATTTTAGTCTCCATGGTTTGATTTTTTTTCTTCCATTAATAAGCTTGAAAACTTAATGTTTTCTTGATCCTCCTGTATTTTCTTGGGTAGAGAATTTCTCAGATATAGCAGCAACTTCAAGTCTCAGGTCATTTATGTTATGATCAATATATTTTTACATTCTTGCCTAGCATATTAGCAAGCACGTCCTGCGAGTTACAGTTCCGTTTTTTGCCGGATTAAACTTAGAGAAAAATTGACGAATTGTTTAATTCTCTGTTGTGTAACCAGATCTGCTAATTCATTCTATATTCAATTGTGAACCTTAAAAATAGGTAGTAGAGCAAAAAAGGCACCAAAGTAAGTACATATAATAGCTGGAGTTATACAGGTTAAGTTACTTATATTTCTCAAAAATTGTCTCAGAAAAATAGAGGGACAATAAAAGTAATTTAACCTACGTTGTTAGGAGGATCTGCTCAGTTTGCTCAATCTGTATATTGAGCCTTGTATTTAGATTAATAAGGACCATCAACTGCGTAAAAAAAGCAAAACAAAAAAAAAACAGATGGAGGTAATGGAAAAAAAATGAAACTTGGCAATAGCATAAAACTGGAATGTAGAGCTACAAGTTGAGTCCATATATTAACACATATATTGATCCACCTTCATGCAGCATTTAAGGTTTTACAGCAGAGTGACAGAAAATAAAATAAAAAAATTAGCTGTTTTTAACATACGTTGGCTGCAGTTTTTACTCACGGTCTTCCCAAGTTTTATTTGAATAATTCATCACAGGAGCTTAAAGCCTCATGGGCGAAATATCTAGCTTCTTGTCTCATGCATCTCCTTTCTTCCGCTGTTATCCAGCGGTCTCCAGAGGTCTCCAACGGACTGTGGACGTCACTCCCCTTAATAAATGCTGAATCCCTTAGGCTGTTTTAAGAGCCCACTTTGCCAGGATCTTGCTACGCTTCCCAACTGTTACAGCCTCTCTCTTATCTCCCCTTCTGGCAGCTCCCTTCAAATATGGGCAGCAAGCGGTGAGAGGTCACTGAGGGTCACTGGGTACCACACATGGAGCGGAGGATCATCCCTCAAGGTTGTGGTCGGTGGGGAGGACTGAAGTATCGTCGATTACAATGAATGCTGAGTCTATCACCAGCATCGGAGCTCTAATTTCGGCGTTTCATTGCCATCTCGTGTCCCAGTCCTGATAGTGAGCGTGTGTGCAGACGTCACATCGACACGCCGGCTACACCTGAAGGATATACATGTTAAATGCAAGTATAATCATTATATTATTTTTGATATGATCTTTATAATCTAGCATGTTTAGATCGTTTTTATATATATATATATATATATATATATATAAAATATAAATACATTTTTTATTATACAATAAATAGTTACCATGCATGTAGTTATAGGAAACTCTTTTATCACACATATATATATTTCAGCATATTAAAGTGTTGTGAACTATTTCAGAATATATGTTTAAAATGTGCTAAACGAGTTATTCATTAGATGTGTTTAAGGTTATTTACAGGGAGTGCAGAATTATTAGGCAAATGAGTATTTTAACCACATCATCCTCTTTATGCATGTTGTCTTACTCCAAGCTATATAGGCTCGAAAGCCTACTACCAATTAAGCATATTAGGTGATGTGCATCTCTGTAATGAGAAGGGGTGTGGTCTAATGACATCAACACCCTATATCAGGTGTGCATAATTATTAGGCAACTTTCTTTCCTTTGGCAAAATGGGTCAAAAGAAGGACTTGACAGGCTCAGAAAAGTCAAAAACAGTGAGATATCTTGCAGAGGGATGCAGCACTCTTAAAATTGCAAAGCTTCTGAAGCGTGATCATCGAACAATCAAGCGTTTCATTCAAAATAGTCAACAGGGTCGCAAGAAGCGTGTGGAAAAACCAAGGCGCAAAATAACTGCCCATGAACTGAGAAAAGTCAAGCGTGCAGCTGCCACGATGCCACTTGCCACCAGTTTGGCCATATTTCAGAGCTGCAACATCACTGGAGTGCCCAAAAGCACAAGGTGTGCAATACTCAGAGACATGGCCAAGGTAAGAAAGGCTGAAAGACGACCACCACTGAACAAGACACACAAGCTGAAACGTCAAGACTGGGCCAAGAAATATCTCAAGACTGATTTTTCTAAGGTTTTATGGACTGATGAAATGAGAGTGAGTCTTGATGGGCCAGATGGATGGGCCTGTGGCTGGATTGGTAAAGGGAAGAGAGCTCCAGTCCGACTCAGACGCCAGCAAGGTGGAGGTGGAGTACTGTTTTGGGCTGGTATCATCAAAGATGAGCTTGTGGGGCCTTTTCGGGTTGAGGATGGAGTCAAGCTCAACTCCCAGTCCTACTGCCAGTTCCTGGAAGACACCTTCTTCAAGCAGTGGTACAGGAAGAAGTCTGCATCCTTCAAGAAAAACATGATTTTCATGCAGGACAATGCTCCATCACACGCGTCCAAGTACTCCACAGCGTGGCTGGCAAGAAAGGGTATAAAAGAAGAAAATCTAATGACATGGCCTCCTTGTTCACCTGATCTGAACCCCATTGAGAACCTGTGGTCCATCATCAAATGTGAGATTTACAAGGAGGGAAAACAGTACACCTCTCTGAACAGTGTCTGGGAGGCTGAGGTTGCTGCTGCAATGTTGATGGTGAACAGATCAAAAGACTGACAGAATCCATGGATGGCAGGCTTTTGAGTGTCCTTGCAAAGAAAGGTGGCTATATTGGTCACTGATTTGTTTTTGTTTTGTTTTTGAATGTCAGAAATGTATATTTGTGAATGTTGAGATGTTATATTGGTTTCACTGGTAATAATAAATAATTGAAATGGGTATATATTTGTTTTTGTTAAGTTGCCTAATAATTATGCACAGTAATAGTCACCTGCACACACAGATATCCCCCTAACATAGCTAAAACTAAAAACAAACTAAAACTACTTCCAAAAATATTCAGCTTTGATATTAATGAGTTTTTTGGGTTCATTGAGAACATGGTTGTTGTTCAATAATAAAATTAATCCTCAAAAATATAACTTGCCTAATAATTCTGCACTCCCTGTATGTTATAAACTTTGGAACGAAAACATGGTACATTTACTAAGGTATTAGTTATTTGACACATTGTCTTGAGTAAATATTATAGGATTAACCTTACCTATATGTCCAAAGGCTAACATAGATACCTATTGTAACGGATCACCTGGCACCCCGACTGGGTACCTCCGTTAAAGGATGCTCCTAGCGCTTCCTGAGGACTCCAAGCACTGCAGCAGACACCAAAACCACCGAACCGTAGGAGCATATGAATGCTCTCAAGCATATGAATGCTGTAGACAGTTGAATATGAACCATACGAATAGGTTTACTCTCCTAGCAGTCAAACTGGAACAGCATACAATGAATCCTTCCCCCAATAATGAGACGACACTTCACTTTGAGGGTTAAAACAGGAACTCCCTGTACTGTCACATACAGTCTCTTTTATTCCCAATCCACAAACATAGTACAGCCCACAGGGCGTTACAAAACAACCAATCACATCACAGTTACATCCCACATATTCCCTCCCCTTATCCTGAGAGGAAACTCAATTATATATACAGTTAAAACATACTTTCTACCCAACTTTCATAACTCCAAAACCATACATCACATTCACATAAAATTACATATTCACAATCAATCCATTCAGGGGAACAACATATTCAAAAATGGCACAAATCAGACAAGGGGTTCAAAAGTTAGTAAAAAGTCCTTTGTGACTAAATGAAGCATGGCTTTCTGGCCCAAACCAGTTTCAGAGTCTTCTATCCTGGAGATAAGTAATTCAATTATCTCCCAGGATAGACACAAGACTCCATTAAGCACATGGTTGCAAAAAGACACAAAACACTTTAAAATACATAAAGTCACATTTACACATAACACACAGACATTTCACATATCCCCAGATAGCTGGGATCTGAGTGCACATTATTAGATGAATGGCACTCAGATCACACAAATAAGCCTTTCTGCAGGGGAAATAAACGGTTTAACCTGCAGGGCCATAGTCCAAAGGGAGCAGGCGAGCAACCAGGCTTCTCCAGTTCACAGTGGCGAGGTTGGTTTCGCCACACTTCTCCCCTTTACCAACTAGACTAACAGGGTATCTGACCTCCTGCCGGTCAGTGCCCTGGTTAGTCCAGCAACCCACCCACGAAGCACAAACAGCAATGCAGCCCACCCACAATAACTGGTTACTACACCTGGATAAAATAGCAACTTGTCCATGTCCAGGTGCCTCACCACAGCTGTGCGGGGGGCTGGTAGACTGCCTTGGTGGGTTGCTGAGTGGGCAGAGACCAGCGGTACTCTGCCCGGGTGCCAGCGCTACCACTGAAGTAGCCTGGTTGGAGCCTGGTTGGGGGAGGGGAGACCGACTGTCTCCCCTCTGGATACACTGCTCTGTGGCTGGGGGACAGGACCGACCGTCCCTGCCCCTGGGGCTGCAAGTGCAGAGACTACGGTCCCATCTGCATAGTTGTGGGGCTTAACATCTCCCCTTGGTGGGTTAGGCTGCCGCTGGAGAGAGGGTGTAACAAGCTCCTCTCTCTGAACTGTAGACTGCCGCTGGGGAGAGGGGTTAACCTGCTCCTCTCCCTGACACTCTCTTTGCTGGTGGAGAGGGGGACCAACTGTCTCCCCTTTCAATATTTTGTCCTGCGGCTGGGGTGCGAGACAGATGGTCTCTGCTTCCTGGGGTACACACTGCCGCTGGGGAGGAAGGACGGCACCTTCATCTCCCTGGGGTACACGCTGCCGCTGGGGAGGGGGGGTAACAAGCTCCTCTCCCATACATACTTTCAGCCGCTGGGGAGAGGGGATAACAAGCTCCTCTCCCTGACACTCTCTCTGTTGTTGGAGAGGGGGACCAACTGTCTCCCCTTTTAATATATTGCCCTGCTGCTGGGGAGCGAGACCGACTGTCTCCGCTTCCTGCAGGACACACTGCCGCTGGGGAGGAAGGACTGCACCTTCTGCTCCCTGGGGTACACACTGCCGCTGGGGAGGAAGGACTGCACCTTCTGCTCCCTGGGGTACACACTGCCGCTGGAGATCTGGGCCGACCGCCCAGCATCCCTGTAGGGCCGGTAGAGAGACCGCCATCCCATCTCCACCTGCCATCTGTGGGTCTTCCCAGGACCAGTCTATGAGGTCCCCTACTTCTGCCGCTGGTAGTGAAGCAGGGGGTACCTCGGCTGCGTTTTCCCAGCTGTAGGTTGGCAGGTCTGGGTCTCCCAGCCAGTTTTCCTGTTCTGTGTCTATGCCCTGTGGCTGACATGAGTTTAGTAGTTCCACATAGTCCATCTCTAGCTGTCGTTCCATGGCAGCCAAACGGTGGAGGTCTTGTCCCAGTCCCATAGATCTCGGGCCCTGTACCATCTCACCCCGGTAATAAAAAATAGCCCAGTACCGTGACTCTGCTGGACTGCCAAAGTCGACGTCTTCTGCTAAGGCCTTCCACAACAGGCCAGGGCTAGTGTAGTTCTCCCCCTCTGGCTGGATGCCCTCTGCCCTCCATGTCTCTGGCTGGACAGTGCACCACCACAGTGCCCGGTATGAGGCGTCAAGGCTCAGTTCCCTTTCCACGAGGTACTCAAGTTGTCTGACCTGCTGCCCTCCGGGTTGGTCTCCCAGAAGCGGCATCCGCCAGGCCATTTGTTCCTCCAACCGGTATGCGACACCAGGAAGGCGCTGCTGCCGTTGATACTGGACTTCCTCCAGGGCATTGTACCATAGTTCTTGCCGGGCAATATCTCTCCAGTCAATTCACCCTCTTCCTCAGGTGTGCGAGGTGCCCAAGGATCCACGAACCCCATTTTCCCAAATCTTTATGTAGACAGGGACGCTGTATAAACACTAGCGTCGCCTTCAATTTGTAAATCCAAACGACTGTGTCTCTGAGCTGCTTTACCTCGCACTAGGACGCCATCCCACCGCTTGCCATCAATGTAACGGATCGCCTGGCACCCCGACTGGGTACCTCCGTTAAAGGATGCTCCTAGCGCTTCCTGAGGACTCCAAGCACTGCAGCAGACACCAAAACCACCGAACCGTAGGAGCATATGAATGCTCTCAAGCATATGAATGCTGTAGACAGTTGAATAGGAACCATACGAATAGGTTTACTCTCCTAGCAGTCAAACTGGAACAGCATACAATGAATCCTTCCCCCAATAATGAGACGACACTTCACTTTGAGGGTTAAAACAGGAACTCCCTGTACTGTCACATACAGTCTCTTTTATTCCCAATCCACAAACATAGTACAGCCCACAGGGCATTACAAAACAACCAATCACATCACAGTTACATCCCACATATTCCCTCCCCTTATCCCTAGAGGAAACTCAATTATATATACAGTTAAAACATGCTTTCTACCCAACTTTCATAACTCCAAAACCATACATCACATTCACATAAAATTACATATTCACAATCAATCCATTCAGGGGAACAACATATTCAAAAATGGCACAAATCAGACAAGGGGTTCAAAAGTTAGTAAAAAGTCCTTGTGACTAAATGAAGCATGGCTTTCTGGCCCAAACCAGTTTCAGAGTCTTCTATCCTGGAGAGTAATTCAATTATCTCCCAGGATAGACACAAGACTCCATTAAGCACATGGTTGCAAAAAGACACAAAACACTTTAAAATACATAAAGTCACATTTACACATAACACACAGACATTTCACATATCCCCAGATAGCTGGGATCTGAGTGCACATTATTAGATGAATGGCACTCAGATCACACAAATAAGCCTTTCTGCAGGGGAAATAAACGGTTTAACCTGCAGGGCCATAGTCCAAAGGGAGCAGGCGAGCAACCAGGCTTCTCCAGTTCACAGTGGCGAGGTTGGTTTCGCCACACCTATGTACACAAGTGTCAGCATAATTTTAATTAACAATTCCAGGAAATAGGAATATATTAAAATCATTCATAAGGCAAGAGCCTCATCTGGTGGTTAAAGTTTGGTAAATGTTGATGTCATTTAATCAATCAATAACAGATTCTTAATTATCACATGTTACACCCACCAAGTCTGATTGGAGAATAGATGTGAGTTACCTGAGATAAGAAAACAGTTACAATGGTGTAGAGCAGGGGTTCTCAACGTTAGTCCTCAGGACCCCCTACCAGTCCAGGGTTTAGGGATTACCTGGGTGTGTCTAAGGTGTTTAGAAAAAGAAAAAAAAACACCTTAGAGTCTAAGGTGTTTTTTTCCCTTTTTCTAAACACCTGAGACACACCCAGGTAATCCCCAAATCCTGGACTGGTAGGGGGTCCTGAGGACTGGGTTGAGAACCCCTGGTGTAGAGAATAAAAGAGAAAAGCAATCTTGAATATACTCTATTGATTACGCTAAATAACTATCTTGAATATTTCTAATCACTCACGCTTAAATTATCACATCATTCTCTTAAACTAAATTTATTTCACCTATTAAATGTTGCTGTTCTTACTCAATATTCTCCTAACAATAAAGTTACCTAGCCATTTATCATGTAACTTCTTTATACTGATTTCTTATCCATTGAGAAGGGAATTACAGCAAAGTGTGGTAATTATAATCTATATTATTAGAGGTGATTAAGAAAGAGGTTAGTGTGTCCATATTGGATGGAAAGATTGGGAATGGACTAGGAATAATAAGGCAAATATAGAATGATTAGACTAGTATCAATTTCTACTGGTATAGCAAAGTAACCCCCATCAATGCTAGAAATAAATAGTGAATAGTAAGGATACTAGATCCTAAACGTACCAGGAAATGAATATAGAGACAGCAGTTACCAAAAAACAATACGCAGCTGCAGAGGGAATTGTTAAGAAAAGTGCTGCCCAGAAGGGTTAGAATAACTAAACAGTGATATGGTAAAAAAAAAAAATTTAAATTAAAACAAATTAAATAAAAAACAAATAAAAGTAAAATACAATACTCATACTGCTGCTGCAATAGTTAAAACTCCAAAAAATAATATATTAGTGGGTATCAAATAAAAGTCGATATAAAGAGAGTCTGTAGCCATAAAAGTAACAAAGTATTGTTGCAGAAATGTATCAGATCTCTAAATAACAGTATACCTTTACTGAATAGCAGGAGCTGGAATAATTAGAGGCTGATGCACTATAATTTATACGGCTAAAAAAAATAATAGGTATGGAGTCTCTTATAGTAATATACAATACGTGACCATATAGTGGTCGCTTGTAAAAGATGATGTCTTGAAATCTGCAAAATATAGAAAATGGGAAACATAGCATTCTCTGTGTGCACTTTATTGGTATAGACACAACGGTTAAAACAACTTACAGGATCTCGGGAATGATAGGCATATATGTGTAAATATAGTGATCCTAACTCCAGAAGCTGCCAGAAATGATGTCCCTATATGTTATGTTTTTGTAAGTATTTATCTAATTGCTGTTTAAACATCTGTATGGACTCTGATAAAACCACCTCTTCAGGCAAGAATCCCATATCCTTATAGTTCTTACTGTAAAAAAACCTTTCCTTTGCCTTAGATTAAATCTCCTTTCTTCCAGCCTAAATGCACGACCTTGTGTCCTATATATAGCCCTGTTTATGAATAGATTTCCAGATAATTGTTTGTACTGGCCACTAATATATTTGTATAATGTTATCATCTCCCCTCTGAGGCACCATTTTTCCAAATTAAAGAGATTTAAATTTTTTAACCTTTCTTAGTAACTAAAGTGCTCCATTCCTTTTATCAATTTTGTAGCTCGTCTTTGCACTGTTTCTAGTGCCATGATATCCTTCTTTAGAACAGGTGCCCAAAATTGCACAGCATATTCAAGATGTGGTGTTACCAGTGATTTATAAAGAGGCAAAATTATACTTTTATCCCGAGAATTTATGCCCCTATTTATAAATGACAAAATCTTACTGGCTTTAGCAACTGCAGATTGACATTGCATATCTGCCTAATTTGTTGTCTATAACAATTCCAAAATCCTTCTCGTGTGTGTGGTTATCCCTAATTCACTACCATTTAGGGGGTAAGTTGCTTGTGCATTCTTGACCCCGAAGTGCATAACTTTACATTAAATTTAATCTGCCATTTTAGTGCCCAGTCCCCCAATCTATCTAAATCCCTCTGCAGCAAAGCAATATCAAACTCACATTGTATTACTTTACAAAGTTTTGTGCCATCTGCAAACACTAAAACGTGGCTTTCAATGCCTATTGCAAGATCATTTATAAATATGTAAAATAGAAGCGGTTCCAAAACAGAACCCTGAGGGATACCACTTACCACTTTTGTCCAGCTTGAAAATTTACCATTTATGACAACTCGCTGTACTCTATCCTTAAGGCAATGTTCTGACCAAGAACAAGAATATTCATCTAAACCAATTGTTTTTGTTTTGAAGACTAACCTATTGTGAGGAACCGTGTCAAATGCCATGGCAAAATCCAAGTAGATCACATCCACTGCAACACCATGGTCTATACTTCTACTTACTTCTTCGTAGAAGACAATCAGGTTAGTTTGACGTGACCTATGTTTCATAAAACCATGCTGATTATTGATAATAACAAAGTTTTTCCCAATGAATTCCTGAATATTATCCCTTAATAGCCCTTCAAATATTTTCCCAGTCACAGAAGTTAAGCTCACAGGTCTATAATTTCCAGGCAAGGATTTTGAACTGTTTTTAACTACGACATCTGCCTTTCTCCAATCTTCCGGTACAATATCTGAAACAAAAGAATCTTGAAAGATTAACTACAGAGGTTCACTTATTTCCCCACTTAGCTCCTTAAGTACTCGTGGGTGAATACTATCAGGCCCCAGAGCTTTATTTACAATAATTTTCTTTAACTGCTGTAGCACCTTGTCTCAAGTCATCCAATCACAAGTTATCTGCAAGTTTTTTTCAGCAATCATTTGCATATCTCTTGCCATGGGATCCTCATTAATATATACTGAAGAAAAATGCTCATTTAAAATGTCTGCCTTTTAATGGTCTTCATTACCTAACAGACTCATCTCTGTTTCCAGTGTGCCTTTACTTTAACTTTTTTTTTTTTTTTTTTAAATTGATGTACTTGGAAAAAAATGTTGGGGTTGGTTTTGCTTTCTTTGGCTATCCATTTCTCATTTTTTAGTTAAGCCACTTTAATTGCATTATTGGCTTCCTTGTATCTTGTATAGGATGCCTCTGATTTGTCTGATTTAAATGCCCTTTTCTTAATTTTAATCTCTTGTTTTACTTCTTTACTGAGCCACACTGGTTTCAATGTGTTTCTTTTATATTTATTACCCAATGGTACATACTGAGAAAATTATGTTGAGTTGTTGCATGTATTGGTGATAAATTTGTTGAGCCAGTAACTACATTGCATTATCATCCTCATCTGTATTGCTTATTCTGGAGTTTATATTTTGACATGTTTTAAAGCAATTTTCTTTTGTATGATTACTGATTTGTTGAATATTTTTGTTGAATAAATTGCTGTCACAATAAATTATATTGTTAAGTGATATAATTATTGTATGTTATTATGTTGAATTATAAATTATTTTGAACTCAGAGATAAAATAGTAGGTAATACTGCCAGATTAATATTCATATTAATTATAATTATTTGTAATATTAATAACAAGATTAATTTTCTGAGTCAAATTGATAGTTTATATTTAGTGGATATTCCTTTTTTCTCTGTCCATGTGTTGATGCCATTTAAAGCACACCCAATTATATAGTTAAATCTATGCTCTTTTTAGCATCACATTTCTAACTGGTAGGTGTTATTTTGTCTTTTGGTAACAATCATGGACAGAGAGGATGATAACCTTTTGATCTAAACATTATCCCTTAATTAAATTTGCAGTTAATGATTGTGACTTTAACCCCTTAAGGACTGGACTGTTTTTGCGATGTTGTACATTTGCGACCAGGAATATTTTTACACTTTTCTGGTGTTTGTGTTTAGCTGTAATTTTCCGCTCTCTCATTTACTGTTCCCATACAAATTATATATTGTTTTTTTCAGGACAAAGGGGGCTTTCTTTACATACCATTATTTATATAATCTCATGTATTTTACTTTAAAAAAAATAAAAAATATGATGAAAAATTGAAAAAAATACATGTTTTTTGACTTTTACTTGAAAAATCTTTTACTCATCTACAAGAGCGAATGAAAAAAACAGCTAAATAGATTCAAAATTTTGTCCTGAGTTTAAAAATACCCAGTGTTTACGTGCTTTTTTGCTTTTTTCTGCAAGTTATAGGGCTATAGGTACAAGTAGGATATGGCGGTTTCAAAACAAACATTTTTAAAATGTATCAATAGTGACATTGTAACACTATTATCTGTCATAAATCTCTGGAAAACACTCCACATGTATATATTTTTTTTTTTAAAGTAGACAACCCAGGGTATTCATCTAAGGATATTTTGACACTTTCTATGCAGCCATTTTACCACAAGTCTTTGCCAAACTTTGCATAGATAGTTGTTTTTTTTTGTTTTTTTTCACATACATTGCAATTCAGGTATAAACTTACAGATCCTGTTATGTCTTGCTGCCAAAAATCACACTAATATATGTTCAGCAATATCTCCCGAGTACAGTGATACCACTCATGCATAGGCTTGTCGGATTGTTTGGGGGCTAAAAGGCCACATTTGGCAGGTGCGCATATCCATTTTTCAACTTGGAATTTTGACATGCAGTCAACCTGCGCACATGTCCTATTTGGGACATTTGTAAGGCCGGCCAATGTATTTTACCCCCACCAAACCATATATTTTTTGGAAAGTAGACACCCTAGGGTATTTCAAATGGTGGTTTTTTAACACTTTCCATGCACTAATTCTACCACCAGACTTTGTCAAACATTTAGGTAGTCATTTTTGTGTGTTTTTTGGGGGCTAAAAGGCCACATTTGGCAGGTGCGCATATCCATTTTTCAACTTGGAATTTTGACATGTAGTCAACCTGCGCACATGTCCTATTTGGGACATTTGTAAGGCCGGCAAATGTATTTTACCCCCACCAAACCATATATTTTTGGAAAGTAGACACCCTAGGGTATTTCAAATGGTGGTTTTTTAACACTTTCCATGCACTAATTCTACCACCAGACATTGTCAAACATTTAGGTAGTCATTCTTTGTGTGTTTTTTTTCACACACATTGTACTTTAGGCATGAATTAACAAATCGTGTTATGTGTCACTGCCAAACAACACGCCAATATGTGTTCAGCAACATCTCCTGAGTACAGTGATACCACCCATGCATAGGCTTGTCGGATTGTTTGGGGGGTAAAAGGCCACATTTGGCAGGTGCGCATATCCATTTTTCAACTTGGAATTTTGACATGTAGTCAACCTGCGCACATGTCCTATTTGGGACATTTGTAAGGCCGGCCAATGTATTTTACCCCACCAAACCATATATTTTTGGAAAGTAGACACCCTAGGGTATTTCAAATGGTGGTTTTTTAACACTTTCCATGCACTAATTCTACCACCAGACTTTGTCAAACATTTAGGTAGTCATTTTTGTGTGGTTTTTTTCACACACATTGTACTTTAGGCATGAATTAACAAATCGTGTTATGTGTCACTGCCAAACAACACGCCAATATGTGTTCAGCAACATCTCCTGAGTACAGTGATACCACCCATGCATAGGCTTGTCAGATTGTTTGGGGGCTAAAAGGCCACATTTGGCAGGTGCGCATATCCATTTTTCAACTTGGAATTTTGACATGTAGTCAACCTGCGCACATGTCCTATTTTGGACATTTGTAAGGCCGACCAATGTATTTTACCCCCACCAAACCATATATTTTTGGAAAGTAGACACCCTAGGGTATTTCAAATGGTGGTTTTTTAACACTTTCCATGCATTAATTCTACCACCAGACTTTGTCAAACATTTAGGTAGTCATTTTTTGTGTGTTTTTTTCACACACATTGTACTTTAGGCATGAATTAACAAATCGTGTTATGTGTCACTGCCAAACAACACGCCAATATGTGTTCAGCAACATATCCTGAGTACAGTGATACCACCCATGCATAGGCTTGTCGGATTGTTTGGGGGCTAAAAGGCCACATTTGGTGCACATATCCATTTTTCAACTTGGAATTTTGACATGTAGTAAACCAGCGCCCCTGTCCTATTTGGGCCAATGTATTTTACCCCCATCAAACCATATATTTTTGAAAAGTAGACAACTCAGGGTATTTTAAATGGTGGTAGTTTAATACTTTTTATGCAATAATTCTACCACCAGCCTTTGGCAAACGTTTGGGTAGTAATTTTCTTCATGTTTTTTTACACATACATTGTACTTTAGGCATGAATTAACAGATCCTGTTATGTATCACTGCCAAACAACACCCCAATATGTGTTCAGCAACATCTCCTGAGTACAGTGACATCACCCATGCATAGGTTTGCTGGGTTGTTTGGGGGCTAAAAGGCCACATTCAAGACTTGTACATATCAGTTTTTCAACTTGATATATAGGTATGCTTGGCCTATCTTCAGTTTGGCATATTTTTGCATCCCCCCGTTAATGTTAACATCATGAAAGTTTATATTTTTATAAAGTAGACATTCCAGAGTATTGTATATGAGGTGTTTTCACATCCTTCCCCAACCATTGTGCTAAACAAATTTCAGAGAACGTGCATGGTGGTAATTTTTTAATTCTGCTTTTTATGCACACGTCATCTGGTTTTGGCCAGCCAGTTATATGTTACTACCATAAAACTTTTTTAACCAAATGTGCAGGTATCAAATGCACCTTTAGCAGCATTCTCTAAACTAACTCCTGCAAAAAGAATCTAATTGGAGATTTGGGGGGAAGGAAACTGACTAACTAAAATTTGCTGCTTTCAAAAGAAAAAAAAAACAGTGCAAAGGGGTGTCTGTCCTTTTCCTTTTTTTATAACAGACCCAGCAACATTTCAGGGGATTTGTTTTTTTTTTTTGCAGTTGGCGGTATCTTAAAAATAAAATGTCTGGACTCCTTTGGCACCGTTGTTGGAACTTGACCATCTCCATAAATTATTGTGGAAATCAGCTTGAACTAAAATTGGAGATAGGTGGTTCTTCCTGGATTCATTTTTTTAAAAATTAAAAATGAATTATGTGTTGCTACTTGCAACAGGTAGATAGCCACCTTTTTATACCAGGCTTTTGTCTTTCTTAAGATAAGATATGGCTGCATCAGCTGATCAGCCAAATCAACACCCCCCATGTGCCTGTTATAAGCCCTGATGCACACCGGTTTTGTCTGTACCCTGCCTCGGACAGTGACGTCTGACATGCCCTCGTTATGGATGGTTGTTAGCATGTGAACATCCTTCCTGTCCTTAAATTTTAGCGCAAGCAGTTCAGCCTTGCGCAGAGCTTTGCATTCCCCTTTTTTTAATTTGGCCTCTATGAGAGGTCTGGGGAAATCCTTGGCATTTCTTCTTACAGTGCCGCAGGCCAGTGTCTGTAAACTATAAAGAATTTTAAACAAGTGGACACTGCTGTAAAAATTGTCCACATAAAGGTGGTAACCCTTATTGAACAAAGGGATCAGTAGGTCCCAAACAAGTTTCCCACTTGTCCCCAGAGAGTCAGGACAGCCAGGAGGGTTCAGTTGAGCATCTTTCCCCTCGTATACACGAAAGGCAAATGTGTAGCCACTTTCGCTCTCGCAAAGTTTGTACACTTTAATGCCATACCTAGACCGCTTTGAGGGGATATATTGTTTGAACCCTAATCTCCCTTTGTATTTCATAAGGGATTCATCGATGGATAAAGTTTGTTGGGGAGTATAAACTTCAGAAAATCTGTTCTGAAGATGGTCTACCAGTGGGCGTATTTTATGAAGCCTATCATATTGGGGGTGATCTCTGGGGTGACAGAGCGTATTGTCGTTGAAATGTAAGTATCTCAGCAGCAGCTCATATCTTGGTCTAGGCATTGTTTGGGAGAATATAGGAGTCGAACAAATTGGGTTGGTGCTCCAGTAAGACCGGATTGATGGCTTCTTTATTATCCCCATGAGCATGGTAAGAGCCCAGAATGTTTTAAGTTCAGGGACATCTGTGGGATGCCAAGCATGCTCCCTGACTGTATAGCTACCTGGATTGGTCTCAATAAATTGGCTAGCGTATAAATTAGTCTGGGAAGCAATCTCCTCCCAGATGGTATCCCCTAAAAATAACTCCATATATTGTATAGGGGAGAAGTCAACCACATTCACATTAATGCCTGCGTTGGCACTAAAAGGGGGGATGTTGGGCTCAGCTAACTGTGGAGGTACCCAGTCCTCCTCCACATTCAGCGTAGCAGGGGAAGCACAGCTTATTTTAACAGCTGGCTCACACACAGATGACATGTCACTAGACGTGCCGCTAAACTGACCTGGGTCAAAATCGGACGCAGTGTCAGTGGCGTCAGAGTCTGACGCCAAGAAGGCATATGCCTCCTCCAAGCTGTACATGCGCTGCATGTTTCACACTAACAGACTAAACTAACAAAATACTAAACACAATATTTTTATTTTTTTTTTTAAACACTAAAACAGACTAAAACAGACTAAAACAGTAATCCCTAAACTAACTCCTGTTAGAAGAATCTAATGGAGATTTGGGGGAAGGAAACTGACTGACTACGACAGACTATGACAGACTATGACAGACTAAAACAGACTACGACAGACTAAAACAGACTAAAACAGACTACGACAGACTACGACAGTCTAAGACAGTCTAAGACAGTCTAAGACACAGATTTTTTAAAATAAAGTTAACCCTTAAGGGCAAAAAAAAAATACAGACAGTACAAATGCACTGTCTGTAACAGATCTGGCAGGGAAGGGGTTAAAAGGGATTTTTTATTAACTTCTGATACTTTATAATTTTCACAGGAACAGCTGCTGCAACAAACTATCACGATCTCTGTCTCTCTCCTCTCACAAAACGCTACAGAGGGGAGCGAGGCAGAGATCAGTGTCAAAGTGAGTGTTTGTAACACCCACTTTGACACCAGCCAATTGTGAGCGATCGCGGATCGCTCACACGCCATAATTGGCTGTTACTATCTGCCTGGGATGCCAGGCAGATAGTAACAACGTGATTTCGGCGGAAGCGATCTCTGATCGCTCCCGCCGCCCGTTTTCTGTTAGGACGGTTCAGGACCGTCCTCGGTCGGCAACGCAAAAATGCCGAGGACGGTCCTGAACCGTCATGCGTCCTTAAGGGGTTAAGGTGTTCTCTAAGGCAATGAACAACAAAGCCTGGATGAATCTCTAATAAATGGTTACTTTATATTGCTGATCTGTAACTGTCTTTTCCTACTGGACTTAATATATAAGTTCCATGCAAGTATTTCATTTTATAAATACCAGGACTTGAGATCCCCCTCTCTAGGGATCTCGGGGAATATTTTGTTTATATATTATTATTGGAGTACAAGCCCAGGGTAGAATACAATTCACACTGAACAGCTCTCATTTGAGTTATTTGCCTTATTGAGGGGTTATTGTCTTATCAAAGTAGATATAAAATATGCACAGAATTGACATTAGGTAACCTTGAACAAAGTTGCAACTAGTCCCCTGCACAAAAGTGCTAATTACTGTAATGTTTCAAGCTGAAACACTGCACAGCCAGATTCTTAGCTCCATGACCACTTCAAAGAGCAGAAGTGGTCATGGACGTGGGAGTACACTTTAAGGGGAATGGGCCATCCACTTTAATGTTGCCATTTTGGGTGAGAGAAGAAAGAGAATATTTTGAAAATACAGTCATTAAATAAAGTTCTAAAAGTCAACATTTTAAAAACAAAGTAGAAAAAATATATTTGGACTTAGAGATTTGGAAAATGTAAGGGTATTCAATAAGGTTCCATTGTAACCAGCGGAGGCTTATACTGTCATGGGTTCTCACAGCATAATCCACCTTTATATTATTATATAACATGTTAGAAATCTTTAAATCTATGCAGCTGACTATAAATATTTAAATAGCCACATTTACTTTAGATAGAGATAATTTTGCATCACCAATCAGTTAAAAAGAGCAGCTGTTCCCCCACCGCATAAAATGCTGGGGGCTAATAAATTAAACTGTAGAAATGCCAGGTTCTGATTGGTGGTATGCATCACATCTCAGCAGTCTTTAAAAGTAAATTAGCAGATTTACTGGAAGGTCTATTCAAAAATTAAGAAAGTTAGGTCAAAACAGTCAGGTTTGAAATCATCTTCCCCTGGATTGATTGAATTCATTCAGCTATTTCACTAAGCTCTTTCATGGGCTAACGTTGGCATGTTAGATGTGAACTAACCACAACTCTTAGTGGTAGATATCAAAAACTTTAAAGTTTGTAATGAGATTAAAATATGTCAACCTTCACTTATCCAACTCCTTGATTTAAAGTTAAAATTACAGATTAAGTTAACTATAGCTTGGAATACTAAAATATGCATTCATTGTTTGCACATTTTTTACCCCTTTGTCACCAAGTGCTTACTGTTTAAATAGTTATGGTAACATTCATTTGAACGATGAAATGTATACTTAGCATATGGGCATCAGATAAAATCTTGATAGATTGTTATTCATTAATACCAAGGAATGAATGACCTGCATAGTTTGCTGTAGAGTGTGTTAAGTGTTAACAGAGGTAGGGTAACAATCCACAGACTTTCTACACTGATACAAGCAATAGAATTAATCCCTGGATCCCCAATATTGAAATACGTTTCTCAGCAGGTTAAAATTAAACTCTAATGCAAAGTTAAAGTTAAGTAGGGCTTTATCAGCTAATGTTAAACATGTGCATACTTGTTCTTGGAGACAAAAGAGGTTAGATGATTTAAGCATTAAATATTTCACTTGAAAGACCAACATTAAAGGAACACTCCACTACCCAAATATAAAATAAATAAAAAAAATACTGTTTAGTAGATACACCGCAAATAAAATCTTGCATGTATTAAATTATGCATTTTTTTCCTTGGGGATATATCTAAAATCAATTTGCAATACCTGCAATTTTCTTATCTGCTGCCTTTGCAAACCCTCCCCTTGTAACCCTGCCTTGACGGTCTGTGGTTGTCCAATCACGGACTTCCCATTGCAGCTCCATGAATAGAGTTTTCAAGGCAAGTGCTCTGGGATATTACTACTTCTTGAGTTTATCTCCACTGTGCTAATGAAACTAGGAATTAACAGGACATGTTGTCAATTTTCAAAGCCAGGGGGTGTAACCAGGTGAATATATAAAAGGGTCAATTTCTATTTAAATCTGCATTTATTGCAAGAAGAAAAAAAGACGCCAAACGCTTTACACATAAAGCCTTTCAGCAAGCTAAAGTGTTTTAGGGGTCTGAAGTGTCCCTTTAAGGATATGGAAATTTTTGAAATGTTTATTCTGAAGAGCAAATAATAAAACTGTCTGTTATGTCATAATGAGCACACTTCATGAGCCCCTTACTACTGCTGTCACAATTTATTTTTGTTGCGTAACAGGTGAAGTCCACTGAAATAACTGCCCACCAATTAAAACTGCTGATATCCCACTGATCATTTTTAGAGCTAAAATGTAATCTTGTATAAATTATTTATATACAATCCCATTATATTCCTTTACATATATTTCCTTATCTTCCTAAAGAAATAAAATGCACCATTTCCTTTTGAATGTTATTTAATTCACAAATTATACACATCATACCCTGAATTATGCTAATTATTTCCAGAAAGCATACCTACCTTTTTTTTTTAAATTTTTTGTTAAAGGCTATATTCTCTTTTAACAAAGCGTCCAATTCCTTTAGCAGCATTTAATTATTTTTTTTCTCAGTTATATTTAAAGTATAATATTAGATTAAAGAACTTTCATTGCTTGAATATGAGATACAAAAACACACTTAACGCTGACTTTTTCATTTATAGACATTTTAATTATTTGGATGAGTTCTTCAAGATATGGACATTGAAATATGCTTCCCTTTTGCCTCCACTGCTTCTTAAAGCTTCTAATTTTCACGTGTTATGAATTTTAGTGCCACCCGGGTCTATTTTATATAGATCAAGGAGAAAATATTCATTGAGTTTAAACTCCTGCCCAATGCACAATTCTTTCAATGTGGCTTATATTGGTGCTTTGAGCCAGATGCCAAAATAAGTACTGAATCTCTAAATGAATTTCTAAATTATAAAACAGGGAGAGTACTTTGAACATCATTTGTAAAGTTCAGTGTAATATTGCATACATATACTGATCTGTGATTTTTTTTTGGGGGGGGGGCTATATAGCTTATCATTTACAGACATTATCTAATGAATGCAATAAAGACCTGTATGTATATTATAGATCCCCTTCTATCCCTTGTACATCATGTGAAATGTGAGGTTTCCAAATGGCAGCATTTTGGGGGATCCAGGAGTTTGAATTTTTAACTAACTTTCAAAATGTATTTTTTAGGCGTATATCCAGGTGGGAGCATCAGGGCAAGATTTCCCCCCAAGATGTCACAGCAGACAAGTACTTACATCAGGGACCTCTATATGAATCTAATTTAGCACTATATTAAATGTCTTTCATTCATACAGCATGGTCGAGTTACAAGCCAGCAATGCAGTCAGCATCCTTGGAATGATCAAAATCAGGTCGGACTCTTCGATTATTTCCTTGGGCTGTGAGTTCCAATAGAGAGTTGGAAGATGTTACATAATATCCCCCACCCATTGCACACCATTCCCAGGTCGTGACAGTATATGATCACTCACAGGACTCCAACTCCAATGCCACTTGGCCACTAAGCAGGGGGGCAGGAAGAAGGTGACCACAGAAGTAGGGTAAGATGTTATAAGCAGAGGGACAAAAGTGGAGAAGATGGCCAAGAACAAAGGTACACAAGTAAGGGAACTAAGCCATGGACAGAAAGACTACATTAATACACTGGCACTTGGCACATATACAACCCTGTATTTAAACTCACACACACACACTTACACACTAACAATCCACACAAATATGCTCCTACATTCACACACAATAATGCCTATTCACTAAATTTCAAACTGTAGCTAACTGAAATCTAAATGGCAAAATGATTGCTTAATTGGCATATGTATGTTTGCTTAATATTGACTATCTGATCTTAATTCAAAACAATTTGAAGATTTTATTTCAAAATAATTTGAAAAGGCAGTTAATAGCACTGTAACACACCACAGAAATGCATTCCTACATTCTTGATGTGATGTGTGAAAACTGCTGTGCTGTGGAACATATATATTAATACCTCTGCACTGTATTTAAATTATTAGTACTGAAGTAAGGTTAAAATGGCAAGTGTCTACAAATTCTTGTCATGTAACCCTTCATGTGCATTTGTTTTCAGTTAACAGCTGAGTTTCTTTTTATTTTTTATTTTTTTTAAATAGACATAATTAGCACAACACACACAATGTTGTTTAAATGTATTCTGGCAACATATTAATGCATTTGAGATCATAAAACAAACAATTTAGAATCAATACATTAAATCAATAGATAAATCCTGTGGAAATAGATTTCCTCATGAATGACTACACACATGGATGTATGACTGTGTATACTCTGAGGAAGATTAGAAAGACGTGTGGCCATTACTTTATGTTCAGACAGACATCTTGTTTGTGGATTGAATTATGCTGTTGCCAACTCTGCTAATTCTCATCTACATGACTTCTCAAGGGCTGCTTAAGAACTATGGAAAGCTCTACTCTGTTCTATAGGAATTTTTCCTAGCCTCCAGTCTTTCAAGATATCACTAAAAATGCACCATTTTAGGGAAGTGTGTCATCATAATAGTTTTCTTATGCCCAGACATAACCTTTTACAGTCCACTCAACCTTTTCTTTCCTTCCATTTTACATTACCTTCACTCACTGCCCTGTCACAATTAACTAAACACAGATGTCAGCCATTTCTCCCTTCTGACTTGTATTTTTTGCATTCTCCTCCATTTCCTCTCAGATTGTGAGCTTGTTTGAGCAGGGCTCTTTTCACCTCTTGTCTCTGTCATTATTATTATTATATTATTATTATTTATAACATTGTATGTCAATACTTATTGTTTTATATCCCCATTGTATTATTGTTAAGCACTGCAAAATATGCTGGAACTGTGTTACACAGACTGAAAAGAGATGTGTCATCAAGTTCAGCCTTTCTCACACATGTTTTTTTCTGTTGATCCAAAACAAAAAGTCGAAAAAATCCAGTCTGAAGTGCTTCCAATTGTGCAACAAACTAGGAAAAAAATCCTCCTTGACCCATTAAGGCAGTCAGATATCCCCTTGGATCAAGAAGCGATTATTCCACTTATTAGAAAGTATATCCTTGTATATTCTGTTTTTGCAATTATGTATCCATTTGCTGGTTAAACATCTGTATAGACTATAATAAAACCACCTCTACAGGCAGATAATTCCACACCCATACAAAATGCTCATTGATGAGGATACTGGGTGGCCCCACCTGATATTTACAGAACGAGGGGGCACTATGTTCCCTGTCTTATAGTATAATAACCTCCACACACTGGCCATCAGTGGAACAGGGGTGTGGGTAGTGTTCTGGTTGCTTACCTCCCATTATTATTTTTTTTAATAACCCCAACCCGATGTTCACTGAAGTGGGGCTTATGTAGCAACAAGTTTTTGCTCCCATGTAAGCCTTTTTATTTTTTTTTTAACTATTTGATGTGGCTGCTAGCTAGCAAGCAATCGCCAGCCACTGCTTAATTAGCTCTCACACTGCACTGTTTAAGGGCTTATAATTTAGATTTAGATTTGTCAAAAGTATGGGCCCAGATTTGAATCATCTGGGCTAAGGTTTTAAGCATTCGATCTGGGTTTCCAATATCCTGTGACATCATGACCTAATTCTGGCTCAGTCAGTGTCTGAGTTGTAAATATCAGACATTTTTAAAAAGTCTAAATTTTGCAGTCCAATGGTCCCGTAAGAAACTGGATGTTTTTGCCCCATACGATACGGGGTCATTTGGATCTTAGTGTCATTAATTTCAGCAGATGAAGAAAAAAAACAATTACCTCCTGGGTAGTGAATCAGATGTAATAGACATGCTAGTCCAACTATTCTAATACTAAATACTGCTAAAGTGGCAGATGTGTCAGCATGGCTGAGGAAGAGATATTTAGAATCTGACAGGCCATGTCATCATTGTTGATGGTGGATCGGAGAATACGAAACCATACCCTCTGTCAATTTATTCTTGGGATTAGGGTGCAACATCGATAATGATGTTTTTGCTTTTACTATTAAAATACATTTGGGATATGAATTTATATTGTGTAACCTAACACAACTAAAATAGATGATTATATGGGTTACTGTTAGTTTTCCTGCTTTAATATTATTAAAGGACCACTATAGTGCCAGGAAAACATACTTGTTTTCCTGGCACTATAGTGCCCTGAGGGTGCCCCCACCCTCAGGGACCCCCTCCCGCCCGGCTCTGGAAGGGGAAAGGGGTAAAAACTTACCTTTTTCCAGCGCTGGGCGGAGAGCTCTCCTCCTTCTCTCCTCCTCCATTCCTCCTCCTGGGCTGAATGCGCACGCGCGGCAAGAGCTGCGCGCGCATTCAGCCCGTCGCATAGGAAAGCATTTACAATGCTTTCCTATGGACGCTTGCGTGCTCTCACCGTGAAAATCACAGTGAGAAGCACGCAAGCGCCTCTAGTGGCTGTCAATGAGACAGCCACTAGAGGAATTGGAGGAAGGCTTAACCCATTAATAAACATAGCAGTTTCTCTGAAACTGCTATGTTTATTAAAAAATGGGTTAACCCTAGAAGGACCTGGCACCCAGACCACTTCATTAAGCTGAAGTGGTCTGGGTGCCTAGAGTGGTCCTTTAAGTTTATGAAACACTACACTGCACACAGTGCACTGCACATCGAAGCACAGAGTGTCTGAAGCAATTCTGCATGGAAGTGCTGGGATATTTTACTGCTTCTCCTTTTCCCCTCTCTTGCTCACTTAACCTAATATGTGAATAAAATCAGCATTTAACTATTAATCATCTTTTGTTCCACCTCTTGGTTGGACAGAACATACAGCCCACATCGATGGACTCCTCTTGTCAATCATGAAACATTAAGATGCTTATTTGCCACCACCCCTCCAAAAAATGAAATAAGCTTCAGTCCTTTTATTTTTGGTGACTAGAATGTCTCCTTTCTATTGGCGCCAGGAAAAGAACTCAAAATCCTAAATCAAACATGTTCAGCCTTCATGCTTATCATTTGCACAATTATTTGATTGATTTAAATTTTTCAAATCAATTATTTGATTGATTGCACCCTATTTGATTGATATTTCCTGTCCTAACGTGTCTTACACCCCACCTCCTATAGAATGTAAGCTCGTTTGAGCAGGGTCCTCTTCAACCTATCGTTCCTGTAAGCTTTCTTGTAATTGTCCTATTTATAGCTAAATCCCCCCTCTCATAATATTGTAAAGCGCTACAGAATCTGTTGGCGCTATATAAATGGCAATAATAATAATAATACATTTGTATGGTGCCTCAGAGATACAGAATTCGTCTAAACAGCTGATCGGCTTATATTCAGATGAATTACAATTTGGTCAGAAAAATGCATTATTCTATTCTTTTTTAATTATTTGCACACTTACCTCAATACTCACCTGCCTTACTTACTTATTACCTAACTAGTCTGCAACATTAACAGTTTCCTTATTTTTTATGTTTATTTTTTAATTAAAGGTTCCTTATCAATTGCATCTACACTATCTACCACTAGCTTGTGCTCCACTAAACTATACAAATTAGCATTCAATAAAAAATCTTGACAGCACAAAATAAAGAAATAATTGTTTTTGATCTTCTTCATCACTACCTATGTTATTTGTGAAACTATAATGTTGTTATAGGATTCTATTATACTGAAAAGTACAGGATAAACACTCAAGTATTTTCAGCCAATGACCTGTCTTACATTCTCCTTGTACTGCTAAAGTGCAAGATGCAAATTTCATAATTTGACAGCAATAATAAAGGCAAATTCATTGCTTGTTCGCAGTTGTAGCTCTGTGCCATATGAGCGGCATGCATCACCCTAGATCAAATCAATGTTCTCAAAACACATCAGACAGCTTTCATTGCTCTGAGCAAAATATCTGTGGCTTCTATATTAACGGTGCTATTCCACCGGCTCTGCAGAATTTAACACTTTTATAGCTAAATATAACTTGAGCACCATCATCTCTATTATATTTGAATGTCCAAACTATTTACAGTGACTATTGATATATGTAATATTTAAAACCAGTCACATTTTTGTTTAGTCAAGTTAATGGTAGTTTGTAGTGTATATACATTTACAGACAATATATCATCCATATAAACCATAAGAGAGAAAAGTCAATGCACTATTTCTCTTTTAGATATCTTCTGTAAAGATGCTTGGATATTTGACATTTTTGTCTCTAGGGTTGCTTACCTGAATTGGAATACCTCACAATCGCAACAAAATAGATTAACTGCACATAGAGTCTGGAATCAGCCACATTAACTTATTATCATCGACAGTGATCTATATGCACTGTGATTTGCATTTAGTGAAAGTCTCAGTTCAAGGTATGCAAATTTGGGCAGAAGTTGTTAGTTCCAACATGGTTAGCAACGGTCCTGTTTTATTTCCTCCTGTGTCTTTAAAAGTAAGTATGAAAATGGTGAGCGTGTGGGAGCTAAATAAATTGTAGCTGGTGAAAAGAATATATTGTAGTTAGAAATGGACTGGAAGAAAAGTATGTTTGTAGCTGGGAAGGAAGTATAGCTTTACTCTTGAATATTTGTATGAAAACCAAAAATGTATCTGGGACAGGGCTATTAAGGATTATCTTATATGTAGGAAGACCAACAGGGAAATCTACATAGAAACATAGAAACATAGAAACATAGAGTGTGACGGCAGATAAGAACCATTCGGCCCATCTAGTCTGCCCAATTTTCTAAAAACTTTCATTAGTCCCTAGCCTTATCTTATAGTTAGGATAGCCTTATGCCTATCCCATGCATGCTTAAACTCCTTTACTGTGTTAACCTCTACCACTTCAGCTGGAAGGCTATTCCATGCATCCACTACCCTCTCAGTAAAGTAATACTTCCTGATATTATTTTTAAACCTTTGTCCCTCTAATTTAAGACTATGTCCTCTTGTTGTGGTAGTTTTTCTTCTTTTAAATATAGTCATAGAATAAGTTGGCCCTACATGGTAAAGGAAGAGAGGTCGAGTATGAATATGGCAGGGGGAGGAATATGATATGATTAAGGAAAGATTGTGGGGATAGTTGGATTGGCAGCATTACAGATTTGTTACAGCCACGCCATATTTTATGTTACTCTTTATATGTTTCCTGTTTGTTTGGACATTAAAGTGGGGAGAGCTATCTATTTAGCCACATCTACACTAGGAGCCAGGAAACTGCACCCAGGTGGAACTGTGGTCTGGTAGTCACTGCAACTAACAAGCAAATATGTAAGTAGTGAAATCAGAGTATCCTCACAATATTGTTAAAGTCAGATTATTCTTCTTATTCAGATTACTATTATTATTATTAATATTACTGGCATTTATATAGGGCCAACTTATTCTACAGTGCTTTGCAATATTATAAAAAGGGGGATTTAACAACAAATGACACAAATGTTAACAGGAAAATAAGTTCATGAGGACCCTGCTCAAACAAGATAACATATGTTCAATGTAGTCATCCTTTATTAACGATATTGTAATTTATAATGTCCCAAACAGATAACATTGTGTTGTATATTGAATAAAGAAACCACTAAAGTATATACTATAACTATAACGAAAGTCTTAAGTTTTATAGGAGCGAGATAACACCTGTTTTTGTTGGTTTTGTCAGTCATTTACTAATATAAAAATAACAGATGCATGATTAAGCCAACTAAAATTTAATTTATATGTTGTACAATTTCATTTTTTTCTCTATTTTTTTTTTTTTATCCTGAGTTTAACAATGTTCTTTTCTATTCAATAAAATATTACTTATTCCTAAAACGTAGCTTGTTTTGTGCTTATTAGAAAGGAAAAAACACAGCCACAGGAAAAAGGCGATAAGCAGGATATGAAAGATTCCGAATGATGTCCTTTTTTATAATGAGAAAACGCAAAAAAAGATTACAGCTATCACTTGTCTATGGTTTGACTTATCAGCTGGTCTGGGAGTTTAGTTTTCTATGATATTGAGTGTAGATTATAAGCCACATGGGCAACAAATTCTGTCAAACATTCCTGGCAGCTGCTTTATTTCAAGAATCATCCAGCCTTTTCCAAAACTAAAAATGTGAAGCAAATTGGGCTTATGGACCCTTATAATGCTACCGCACGAAGATATAAAGAGCTGAATGGCAATGCTGGAATAATATTGATGGCTAGAGAAAATAGGGAATAAGATGTTATTAAAGCAAGTCATAGATAAATATCAATAGCTAATAAAAAGGCTTTATTGGTCTGCAGGATCTAGGATACAGGGTTCAAAGCTCCAACTTTATCCTTTGCTTTTAATTTCACTAAAGGTACAAGGTTCATGAATAAAACATTTCTCCATCTCATGTCTGATATTAGTTAGAATTTTATCTGGCTCTTTTTTTTTTTCAGTTTTTTAACCAATGGACTGGAAAAAAATCAGCTTTAAAAGATCATAAAATAAAATGATTTAAAAAGAAAAATGGAAACTTATATCACTGACAAAGCTTGAAATGATATCTGTTTTTTTCTGAATAACAGGATCGAGTCGAGGATATTGCTGTATGTTGGTGGAATTTATTGATTTTTTACTATTACATATGCAGTACAGTATATTTATGACTATCTTTGAAAAAGAACATATCTCAACTGCATATTTACCAAAAGACAAAAATATGTAAATGTTTCGATTAATAGTACATTATTCATGCCAATCTTCCCTGCTGATGGATTTCAGTTTTTGTTTTTTGTGGGGTTTTTTTTTAAGCTTTGCTTTTGTTTAGAATTATATAGTCCATTAATTAGACTCCATAGAATACACAGTGAAACACATTCAGAAAAGTCCTTAAATGTAAAAAGCAGATAAAGAACAAAGAGGATTATTAAAAAAAACTATGCAAGTGGGTAAGATGATTGGAGAACCACTGAGTTGTTGTTTTTTGGCAGATGTGGATCTGCTGAAAAACTGCTAATTATGGATTAACCCTCTCATCCAAACTACATGCGTATGAGGATCCTACAGACCATTGATGATTATGGAACTAACATGGTTGGTGGGATTGTAGTGAACATTGAGACAATGACTAGAGCACAGCAACATTTATGTTGCTATCTGTCATCCTATTCCCCCATCCCTCCCAAAAGTCCCTTTCTAGAAGTGGCAGTATCTTTTTTGGGCCTAAATCCATCAGTCTCTCTTTTCTATTATAATGTACCTCTTTTCTAGGAGCTTCATATTGTTGCTGAGTCTGGGTGTATAATAGAGCTCCATGGCAATAATACTCCCAGTAATGTGTCTTTAAACTACAATAAATATGTTTAGGAAAAAAAAGATACATTGTGCTTGTTCTTAATTACATTTTAGTTGTATAAATTGTTATTAGTAAGTCACCTAACATACCTCAGAACACACCTCCAAACACACACGCACCTAAAATTATAGTGACCTGCTTTGTCCTTTTGGAATGTTGGGTGCTGTGCACCTTAAAAGATAGAAAGAAATCAGGTTGGAAACCAACCTGAAACCACTGCCCTGTCCACTCTTTCTATTTACCACAACACTAGCATTTGTATTCCTTAGTTAATACTGAATAAAGCTAATTTCCACGTCTTTCCCAAGAAACCACCTTTACTAGGAGACCTTATTTTTTTGTCTGTCTTTCTGTCTCTAGTAACAGAACTAAGTCTACTTACTACTATTTTATTACACGACACTATATTTCAACCCAAGGCCAAGTGTAAATGTATTGAAATGTAAATTAAATCCAAAACTATAATCCTAATAGGTCTATACAAATAAAGTATTGTACCTTTGTTGATTTGCTTTCTGCAGAGACATCTAGTGGTTAATCAGTGAATCTTAATACAATCATTATTTTGAATACTGTATTTTCATTATAGACTTGCAACATTTGAAGATTTTTACAATAAATTATTGTTTTAGGGTTATATTTGCATAAAAGGAGCACATTTAAAAACAAATTAAAAGAAGAATGGGTTTTTCCTATTAAAACACTGTTTGAGTGAAGATAAAGTTCAGATAAAGCTCAGTTGTTCAATGCACCTTCATGAGTATTAATGGCTGGTGCAAGACTATTTTGCTCCCTAGGCAAGATCAGCTACTTACATCCCACACCCAAAGCAAAAGGTTACACCTTTGTCCCTTTCTCCCCAGACCCTTTTTGTGTCTCTCTTCTCACCCAAGCAGCTTTTTTGTGTCTCTTTTCTCACCCCAGCCCCTTTGTGTGTCTTTGCCCCAGCCCTTCTGTCTGCCTCTATGTCACTCCAGCCCTTATGTGTGCCTTTCACGCCCCCTTAGTCCTATGTATGCCTCTCCCACCAAGCTCTCTGTGTGCCTTTGTCCTCCCTCTCAGCCTTCTGTGCCTCTTTATTCTCCTCAGCCCTTTGTGCCTCTTCATCGCAACTCTCCCTGTGTCTCCCCACTCAGCTGTCTTTGCGCCTCCTCCCTCAGCCCTTTTTGTGCTGCTTCCACCCCTTAAGCCCTCTGTGTACTTCTTCTTCCCTTCAGCCCTCTATGTGTCTCTTGCTATGCACCTTTTTGCCCTCCACCCCTCAGACCTTTGTGCGTCTCTTTGTCTCTTACCTCATGTCAGCTCACCTCCCTTCATGTAGTGTAGCCAAGTCATTTCCTCTACTCAGTCTTTCAAGAAGCTGCTCAGTGCTCTCAGTGAGCATTTCCTATCAGACAGTAGAGTATACAGAAGATCCTCCACAGCAGTCTGTGGCTTGGCTATGCTAGATCCCATGACCATGCAGGGCACTCTGCTACTGATAGTCACCCAAACATTGCATCCCCAGGGCCTATGTCCCCCATGTGACTGTCCAGTTTGCCTACCGGTCATGCCAGCCCTGGTAGTACCTGACCTATTCAAAGCTGAAGGATACAAAATTGATGTGAGTCAACTCATTTTTATATTCTTAAGTGGTTAATAAAAATGTGAATCACTGGGTTGGATATTCATAAAAAATATTATGCATCATATTTGAAAACAATAAAAAAGTTTCTTTCATTCCTGGTTAAAGACTGTTACTTTTGGTCCTTACATACGTTTAGGTTATATTTCCCAGAAGCGCAACAGAAAGCGGAAAAAAGTGAGGACAAAAAGTATAATCTTGAATTACTAACATTTCCAAGCCTGCTAATGGAATTTGTATTGAAGAAAAAAAACTTGCTGTATAGCATTATGCTGTTTACTCTCTTGAGTGCTGTAACATCTAATATCATTATCATTTAGCTTGTTTATGCTTGTCTGCATTATTCCATACACTGTTTAACATTTCCTTTAACTATACAACGTTAGTACTGTGTAATAATGAATCATTGCCGATTCTACTCTTTTGTGGTTCGTTGAGAGGTGGTCCCTTTTCTATAGCTTTTGTATTTTTTTTACAAAAATTCTTCCTGTACTTAAATGTGTTGCTTTTGCTAATGTCCTCGTTACTGTTCTTGCACTTAATGGAATAAAATTTCTAAAAATGTTAAACTGTTGCTATTGCAGATAGCAAGCAATTGATTATTCACAATGTGTAATGTGGTAGAAACCTATTACTATCACAAACATTACATGTAAGAAAGAGTTCAACATCGAGGAAACAGATGGTTGTTTAGATAACTTTGTTTTTAGAATAAAAGCTTTTAATGTTTAGTGTTATTCTCACACGTACTAAGTGCCAACTCCTTTACGTATACTCTTCAAGCCATTACCTATGATTTTATCTATAACAATGAAGTTACATTATGAAGCATGTTTTAAATCATTTTATTTATACTTTATTTGAGGCATCCTTCAAGTATTTGTTCGCAGGAAGGTCTGTTTTCTAACTGGGGTATTTTTTTAATAAATGCATGATTATTTATTTATTTATTTTTGTTCATGTAAAGGATTATCTAGATAATGGCATTAAGTAAACTTAGACTGAATTGAATTCCGAATGGCATAGTTTAGGCAAGAATAGAAAATATCTCAAGATCTGCTATAGTCACACCTATTCTATTTCAAATTGTGTTATTCTAATCTCAATTCACTGGTTTACCTTGTATTTACATATTTTGAGCCCTGGTGAAAAGTGATGTGAATTTGAAACATAGAAACATATGTAACATATATAACATGTTCTATTTTACCTAGTAATGTATAACCAATAACACACAGAAAGCATATAAATGATTTAAATGTAAATGATTTAAATGCATTTTATTTACTTTAACAAATGTTTGCTTTTTCAAGTTCATCAATTTTACTTTTTCAATGATGTGTATTGTTTTGTTTTGTTTTTTTGTGCACGTAAGCACAATTCAGCGTTAGATGCCACAACAGCACAATAAGGAACACAAACGCAACAGCAGTGGCATAGTAGAGAAACAGTTTAGACTGACATGTCCTCAATTACAATAATAGTGAGTATAGTTAGAGGGGTTTAGACATGAGATAAAAGTGGCCTAGCAAAATATAAAATAAAAAAATAACATGTTAAAGCATCAAGTAAGTAAGGAATAATCGTCATTTCCCTGGGACACTGTGTGGGCCCGACTGAGAAAGCAATATGGATAGGTGAAAGTGTTCCATGGGTACACTCCCTCCTGAGATATAGGATGGTAGTCAAATGTGGATCTAAGCTGAATCTGGGGAGGGAAGGTGAAGTTGCTGTCTTGTGTAGCACCGCTGCAAATAACTATCTGCGTGTGGGTATGTGAGCAGGTCATGTGGCATGTGTTTCAATTAATTAGCCACGCAGCTTTCATATAATTATCGGCATATGACCTAGGAACACAGAATCACCAAAAAGTAACACAAAGATAAAACAGAACAGTAGCTATATAACAGTAAATACATTATAAATCATGGTGGTGGTAAATGGAGTACCCTTGGGGTGGGAATGGATTTCTTCTCCGCCAACCGGAGATTATCAGGTGGTATCCATTCCTGAAGGAATATGCTGTGTTGCTCTGGGAGTAAACTCCACCATGGTAGAGGGATCCATCTGAGACAGGCTCGATCTGTGTTTCTGCCGTGTAGGCCCAGCTTCTGCATGTGGGAGTCCAACTCTTGTAGGCTCCTAGCACTATAATGAGTCCCTGGGTGTGTGAACAGTAAGAGCTTAGGAGTTCCCCATCAATAAGGGAACATAGGTGTTGCAGGAGTGGCTGCAGTGTTTTCCGCCACATGAGGGTGTTCCGTGTCAAGTTATGTCGGAGTTCGGCAAGCATGCTTTTAAATAGTTCCACTGTGACTGGTTCGCCTGCTGGAGTCTTGGGTTCAGGTGTCTGGCCCAGAAATGGAACATTCTAAGCATCATAATAACAACATGTTTCTGTAGTGTTTATGCTGCTAGTAGGCACCACCTTTAGTTCTGGGCCAAATAATTTTAAAGCAATTTTAAAAAAGCAGTAACCCTCAAGGCACTAAAGGCCTGACCCTATGCCTATCAGAGTCCCTAGATGCATCAGAGCTCTACCCTCTACTAGTTTCACTAGTTGTACTTCCCCTAACAATATCAATTTCATATGTACATGAATGCAGGGGTGGATCTCTAATTAGGCACCTTAGGTGCTCAGTCTGCACTTACTGGGATGCAATTATTGATCAGCCCACTGGACCACCAGCGACAAGCATTTCCCCACCTGACAAAGGAGTGCAATAGGGAGGGGTGGATATAAACCAATTTCAGGAAAAGTATAATTTTATATTTAATATAAAGATTTTTTTTTATAATAACCGTATCCCCCGCACCACCTTAGCCCCTACACTTACTTCACCAACTACAGCTCTTACCCCATATATCAACTACAGTCATTATTCCCATCTACTACAGCTCCTATCCCCATTGCACACACTACAGCTACTATTACCTTTGCACACACTAGAGCCCTTATACCCCATGCACCAATTACAGCTCCTATTTTTCTTGCACTCACTACACCGTCACCTATTTTATTTGCACCCACTATTTCCCTTGTCCCTCCTGCACCCACTAGAGAACCTATCACCTACAGCCACTACAGCCCCTATATACCCATAGTTACAATATATACTCCTGCCAAAAAACTACAACCACTATCCTTCTGCACAAACTACAACCTCTATACTCATCACACACACATACTGCAGCTTTTATTTCCTCCACATACAGTAAAATCTCTATCATCCATACACACACTCCAACCTCTACCCACCACATATACTACAAACCCTGTATATACAATTCAGCTGTTATTCACACAAAATACAAAATACAGCACAAACAGCCATCTGTGCACACATACTTCGCTGCAATAAATCCCATCTGCACATGCAACCTCACAAGCAGCCTCTATTTTCACACACAACCCCACGAGCATATAACCCAATGCAGCACACACCATAAGGAGCATCTTCCACGTGTGCAGCCCTACAAGCAACCTCCAAACACATACAACACCACAAAGCCTCGATGCAGACACACAACACCTTCTACCAGCCCTGTCCCTCTTTTGCTCTCTGGGATTTCCATAAATGGGACAACAAAGGACAAAAGAGGGACTATGCTGGGAGAGGGGTTTGTGTGTGTTTATGTGTGTAGTGGAAGCTGCCTGTGGTGTTGTATGTGTTAGGTTCACTTTTGGGCAATGCTGATTCGGATGTCACCAACGAATGCAGAGCAATTGTCTCTTTAAATTGTTTAACCCCTTAAGGACCAAACTTCTGGAATAAAAGGGAATCATGACATGTCACACCTGTCATGTGTCCTTAATGGGTTAAAGAAACACTCCATTGGGAGACATACATCGCAATTTTTACACCAGGACCCCATGGTTTCTAGTTACGCCTCTGCTACTGATTCTAGGTTAGAAACAATCCAAGCTGTTATTGCTACAACAACAAAATCACACCCAACCCTCTGTTACTAATTCAGATTTGTAACTGTTAAACTGGTATCAGAGACAGCTAACTTATTGTAAAGTGCAACCCATAATAATTTAAAGTGGGTGAATTATATGACAAAATGCAATATTCATCATTATCTCTGTTTATCTCTGTAGAATTTCAAGAACCTCAGGGTTACATCTACAGGAATTACCAAACTGCATAAAACATATTTTTTTTTGTATGTTGAATTAAATGAATGCTTTGGTTTGAGTTAAAAAAAAAAAATATTATATTTTGGTTTTCAGTGTTCTTTTCTCACACAGTTACAAACCATATTTCTATGGGAAAGGTGCCCAAGAAAATAAATTAGCCATAGTACTTGAACTTAAAAACAGATTCTCTGCAATGCTTAGGTTTTTCTTTATATCAAATCTCTAGTGACCAGTTTATTTTTCCAAAGAAAATCATTACTTATTTTATAAGGGGCCGATAGAAAGAAAAATATAAATTCTACTGTGATTTAGTGATTAATGCCTATGATTCAGCAAGGTATGTCTATTGTCTTATACATGCTTCTCTTTTTAATGAGATGTGGACATTCCTCATACAATTGCAAATGCTATTGTGTAATCATTTCCTATATATCAGCACTTTCCGAAAAGTTCCATTGGGGGCAAGACAGAAAATGAGAGATAATCAGTACTTGGGACTGGTAAAAAAAATACATTTAGAGAAAATGTTAACACAGCAAATTATAATTTTTATATCTATCTATCTATTTTTTTATTTTTTTTTAGTTTTTCAGTTACCTTTACATACGTAGATCAACAAAAGCCATCGTTTAATGACTCAAATTTAAAAGTTGAATGGGAGTTGCTGTGCGTACAACTGTCTGGTTGTCTGGTGGTGAAATCGCTGCCTTAGACAAGGGAAACCCAGATTAAAATCCTGGTCAGACCATCTTGCCAGTTAGTGTCATTAGGCAAGACACGTAATGTTGTACAATAAACTCAAAACACGATCCACCTTGAAGAGTTGCTTGAACGGTGAAATGTACATCATGGCTCAGCTTGGTTTGACCCTAACAGCTCACTAACTATAAATCATCTCAGTGACAATATATACACTTTTGTTAAGATTCAAGCTGTTATCGGTTTTATAAGCAATTAATAAGAATTGCTCTTTGTTTACTTTGCCTACATTAGTCAGATTAGATGTTGCTACTTAACATAGGTGCCCACGAAGGCACAGGATAGTTCACAACCTTATTGCAAACTTAAATTCCGATTTTATTTTGATTCATTATCCTGCTAAGTTTTATTTTTCTATGATCATTACATTTCACTTTGGTAAGCATTCTTAGTATCAAGGGTAGTACAACTTAAGTGGATACTGTTGCAATTTTCAAACCACTTTCTTACAATTTACTTACCAATGCAAAATACAGATAGTGTTTCAATTTACTCTTTATGTTTAGATCATAGTCTGGCCGGCAATGCTCGTCTATGTTTTTTTTTTTTTCATTATTCCTTAGTGTTATTAATTGTTCTTCCCTTCCCTTCCCCTCCTCCTTTTTTCCCCCCAAAGTTCTTTACCAATATTAATACTTTATCTAGTGCTTCTTAAGAGGATGGCATGTCGTATAAAATTAGAATTTACACTTATTTACTTTTTAAACTGATTTAATAAATGTTAAGTTTTAATTGACAATTATAAGTTTGAGCAACCTTTTTTTGTTCTTATGTGCAAACTCAAAATATCATGCTAATTCTGGGAAAAGATTACAAAATGAGTTGTGAAGTGCTTGACATATGTGAGTTTTACAGAGATTACAATGATAATTATGTTTAATCTATTTAATATTAAATGAGGATTAATAGATTTATGGAAGACTATAGTCACATATGAAAATGCTGTGAATAACATTTTACCAATTGATATTGAAAAATAAAATAAAATACATAATGTCATGGAAATGTAAATAAGCCAGACAATTGTTGTTATTCCTATGGATAAGCGTGTATATCTTTACTAGATATAAGACATGTTTTTCATGGTGTGATAGTATTGCAAATATAAAAATGCATGCTAAATATTGATACAAAATATTCTGCTAAATTAAACTGAGCGGTCATGTCATTAATATCTTTTCCAGGCTAATCATGGCAGCATTTAACTAATGGGTTAGCTCCTCCCTCCAGCCAATAGGACAGGAAAAGCAATTAAACAATTATGTAGGCAGGTATAAGAGTACCCCCATCAGCCCCTGCACCTTAGTTTTTTTTCCTGTCCTCTTAGCCTTTGGACAGTTGTTCTTTCTGAATTTTTATTTTCTTACATTTTTCTTTTATGCTTACCTGACTGATTTAGTCCTTATCCCTGGAGATGTCAACCTCACTCTCCAGGAAGCTCTAGGCACATGTAACCCACCTTCAAGAAACTGGGGACTCCTGGAGACTGCTGAGATTAGTCCACTCTGCAGACAGTATATCCTAGCAAATAGCCTATGGATTAGTACCTTTCAGTCTACCCTACTTTACGCCTGGGCATCATTAAGCCATTTCCGGAACAAAAACGCCAGTTCAGGAGCGTTCACGCATGCGCGGCCACGAATAGCCCTTAGTTTGTCATTTTCAAGATGGAGGACGGGGCATTCACAGCATTATTGAGCATGCATGAAGATTTAAATGCGTGGAAGCACGAGATTCAAACTGTAAGTAATTACAGTTCTTGCTTCCTTGTATGCAAAGTGTTTTTTTGGTCTCTTAGCTGCCTTTTCTTAAGCTCTGCAGGTAAGATACTGGACAAATTTTAATGTAACTTTAGGTTAAAAATCTTATTTCCTTTGCAAATAATTTTTTTTTTTTGTACTTTCTATTATGGTTTAGTTCAAGTGGTATCATAGACATTTCTCCTACTTCGGCAAAATCATCTGCAACGTTGAGCATAATTATTATTTTTGATTCCAGACTTTGCAAGAAATGCTTGGCCCATATATCTGGTGAGACGAAGCAAAGTAAATCACCACAAGCCTCAACTTCTGCACAGAATATAGACTCTTTGATAAAACAGGCAGTGGCAAAAGGTATGGTGGAATCCATTAGGGGAAAAAGACCCAAATCAGAGACTTTCCATGTGGATTCAGACTCATCGGAGGAAGAAGTTGGAGCTATGGAGGTGGAGACTATTTCCTCTAATGAAGATACTTTTTCCCATGGTCCAAGTCCTCTAAATTCCAAGGTTATTGATCATCTGATTTCCTTGGTTAGGAAGATCTTGGAAATTCCAGAGAAAGATTTTAGAACCATCTGCTTCTGATAAGCATTTTGGGGATTTGAGTAAGAGAAAGTCATCCTTTCCGGTCCACAGATCAATTAAGGATCTAATGAAAGCAGAATGGGCTACTCCTGAAAAGAAATTCTCCCTTCAGTGACGTCTTCCAAAATTATACCGGATTAGGGAGGAAGATTCCAGACTTTGGACCTCCAATACTAAAGTGAACAAGGTGGCAAAAAGATCTACTCTGCCTATTGACAGTAATGCTTCCCTCAGAGATCCAGTGGATAAGAGAATTGATGCCAATATCTCAAAATCCTTTTTTAACGGCAGGACTCGGCTGTAATCCAGCTGTCTCCATTTATGCAATAAAATAAGGAAATTAGAAGACACCACATTACCGAACCCCTTAAAGAAGTTAAACTGGCTTCTTGAAGCCTCTACTGATTTGATTAAGGTCTTGTCTAAATCTATGTGATTTTCAGTCGCAGCCAGAAGAGCACTTTGGCTTAGATCTTGGGGAGCGGATATTGCTTCCAAACATAATTTATGCTCTATCTCGTTTATGGGCAAAGTACTTTTTGGTAAACCTTTGGAGGAAGCTATTAAGAGAGCGGTGGATGCTAGATAAGTCATACTTCCACAAGACAGAAGGTCCAGAAGATCCTTTCAAGACAGACATTCTTATAGAGATCAACCTTTTTATAAAGAAAGTAAGTCATACAGACCTGGATGTGAATACTCCAGAAACGCTAGTTGGCGTACCTGACAATCTGGAAAGGCTTCCAGCGGTAGGAATCCAACCTCTTCCTTTCATCCCCAAAAACAGTTCTGAAGGTGTCAATTCACAGGAACTGGTACACACTAGATTGTTGCGGTTCCAGGATGCCTGGGAAGTAATTCCAGATATGTGGGTAAGGGCTATAGTCTCTTCAGGCTACACCTTAGAATTGGAAGAGGAAATGCCCTGACCTCGAGTTATGAGAACGAGAATGTCAGCCAATCCTCAAAAAAGGAAAGCCTTAATGCAGTATGTCTCTGTCCTACTTCAACAGGAAGTCATCTTTTATGTCCCAAAACAATAATGTTTTCTGGGATTCTTTTCCCCGCTCTTTCTGGTAAGCGAACTCGGAAGCAGATGGAGACCCATTTTGGATCTACAACAGTTGAATGTCTTTCTTCAAATAAGTTTTCGTATTGAATCCCTGAGGTCCATCATTCCTGTGATCCATCCAGGGGATTGGTTGATTTCCGTAGATTTGAAAGACACGTACGTCCACATACCTGTGGCCACTCCTCATCAAAGGTTCCTCAGATTCTGTGTAGGCAATCAACATCTCCAGTTCCAGGCTCTACTCCTCGGGATAAGCATGGCACTAAGAACCTTCTCGTAGGTATTAATCACTATCATCGCCTTGCTGAGGAATCAAGGAGTGGTGGTCTATTACCTGGACAACATTCTGGTTGTAGCAGCAGAATACAACCTTTTGCTGCAACAGGGGCATTCTCTTATTTCAGATGGCTGCTGAATATGGAGAAGAGTCAATTGAATCCTATGATACAAATAATGTTCCTAGGGGCCAATTTAATTACCCGTTCTGCTGTAGTCTCTCTGGCACATGAACTAAAGCTCAGGCTTCTGGAGCACTTAAAGAAGTTCCTCAGAAGGACCTCAGCTCCGGCGAGAGATTTTATGAAGCTTTTGGTTACCCTATCTTCGACCATAGGTCTAGTCAGGTGGGCCCAATGTAATCTCTGTCCTCTAAAAACATATTTCCTGAAAAACTTTGATTCCAGCTCTCAGGAATGGGAGAAACTTCTACACATTCCAAGTCATCTGAAAACACTACTGAAGTGGTGGCTGGAGTGGAATCACCTGTCCAGGGGATTTCCATTGAAGGAAATAGATTGGTTAATAATAAACACGGATGCCAGACAGTCCGGCTCGGGTGCCCACTTCAGGAAGATGTTTGTACAGGAGTTGTGGCCTCTCCAAATTTGACATTTACCTTCAAACATCAGAGAATTGAGGGTGGCCTTCTTGGCCATGCTACACTTCAAGCCTCATCTTCAAAACAAATAGGTGGAGCTGAGATTAGACAACAAAGCAGCTGTAGCTTATACAAACCATCAGGGAGGCACCAAAAAAGTTGCATTGAAGAAAGAGATTTTCCCATTAATGTATTGGGCATAACTGAACCTAGCAGGGCAACACTTTTTTTTACGTAATATGTGGTGTGAATAAAATATATAGTTTAATAATGTTTGTCTTGAGGAAAAGTGAAGATTATGTGAATATTTTGGTTAAATCTGGTAAATTAAAGGATAACTCAAAGCATCACAAAGTTAGATGGGCTAATGCTACAGTTTACTTGAATATTAGCAAAGCCACGTTATGGGGAGTGATTGTAATGTTTTAATTGTATACCTAAAGATTTTACCCAAACACTCTGAACTATACTAGTTGTCACATAGTATAAAGGCACCACTTCATCTTATTTATCTACAGGGAATGTTTACTGGATGCCATGATATAACACTGCATGAAAAGGGCACATTACAAGACAAATTAAATATATATGTATTCTGCTAAAAAAGAGTGATTTTCAGATTTAAATATAATATATCGATTTTTGCAGAAAGGGATTATTTCAATCATGGATTATTTCTTTAAATTTATCAAAATGGAAGATTCATGTGATTCATTTATTCCTTAACAGGTTATTCATTTAATAGTCAGATGTTTGTTTTCACTCCGAAAATATCAAAACTATTGAAACAGAAATCTTGGAGCATGCATACTAGCCACAAGATAAAAAATGTCTGTCATGCTGTTCAAAAAAGGATTTTGATGAACTGTTCTGCCATGGGAGAACAAATTGCCCCATTGGAATAGTTTTAATGGAATGACGTTTATCACACCTGGCACACAGTGTAATCAATTCCTAGCAAAATACTTGCAAAATTTTATAGTCTCCACAAACATTGTGTTAATGTTACACACTTTTATGAAATAATGCAAGACAAATTATATACATTTAAAAAGAAAAAAAGTGATATTAAAACAATTATATTATTGGTGTGATAGTATTTAATATTTGTAGTATTTTCTATATTTATAAAACATTATATTTGTCAAGTTAAAGGCATATGCATTAATCAATATGAATATTTTTATTGTACCTGCCTGCTTTGGCTTTTATTCTTTTATAAAAGGTTAATTTTATGTACTTATATTAATATGTTTATTTTGTGACATCATACGTGCCTTCTAAAATTTGTAGTTAGCATATGATGTATTGCAATCTCTCAGTCTTTCATTTTAGACGATTCCTTTCTTGTTCTTGTCAAATTTTTTAAGAGTTTTACAGTGACTAATGAATTAAACTATGAATGAATCTGTGACAAATTTGGGACGACCGGGTTCCTATCCGAATTTCCAATTTCCAATTTCCAAACTGCTACATAGATCAAACATGAAGCAAATGACGTGCGCAATGGATGAGCATGTTTGTTTGAGTGGTAATTTGGAGTTCTGTCTGTGACACCAAAAAAAAAGACATGACTGATGGAAAAAAGATGATTAATGACTAGAGGACAGCTACTAAATTTGTATTTTATTAATCGATTACATGAGAAGTGACCAATAGAGGGGAAAAAAAAGAGGCAGTAAAAAAAAAATATATTCATATTATACAGTTGCAAGACAAAGTATGTGAACCCTTTGGAATGATATGGATTTCTGCACAAATTGGTCATAAAATGTGATCTGATCATCATCTAAGTCACAATAATAGACAATCACAGTCTGCTTAAACTAATAACACACAAAGAATAAAATGTTGCAATGTTTTTATTGAACATACCATGTAAACAGTGCAGGTGGAAAAAGTATGTGAACCCTTGGATTTAATAACTGGTTGAACCTCCTTTGGCAGCAATAACTTCAACCAAATGTTTCCTGTAGTTGCAGATCAGACGTGCATAACGGTCAGGAGTAATTCTTGACCATTCCTCTTTACAGAACTGTTTCAGTTCAGCAATATTCTTGGGATGTCTGGTGTGAATCGCTCTCTTGAAGTCATGCCACAGCATCTCAATTGGGTTGAGGTCAGGACTCTGACTGGGCCACTTCAGAAGGCGTATTTTCTTCTGTTTAAGCCATTCTTTTGTTGATTTACTTCTATGCTTCGGGTCATTGTCCTGTTGCAACACCCATTTTCTGTTGAGCTTCAGCTGGTAGACGGATGGCCTTAAGTTCTCCTGCAAAATGTCTTGATAAACTTGGGAATTCATTTTTCCTTCGATGATAGCAATCCGTCCAGGCCCTAATGCAGCAATGCAGCCCCAAACCATGATGCCCTCAGCACCATACTTCACAGTTGGGATCAGGTTTTGATGTTGGTGTGCTGTGCCTTTTTTTCGCCACACATAGTGTTATGTGTTTCTTCCAAACAACTCAACTTTGGTTTCATCTGTCCACAGAATATTTTGCCAGTACTGCTGTGGAACATCCAGGTGCTCTTGTGCAAACTGTAAACGTGCAGCAATGCTTTGTTTGGACAGCAGTGGCTTCCTCTGTGGTATCCTCCCATGAAATCCATTCTTGTTTAGTGTTTTACATATTGTAGATTCGCTAACAGGGATGTTAGCATTTGCCAGTGACTTTTGTAAGTCTTTAGCTGACACTCTAGGATTCTTCTTCACCTCATTGAGCAGTCTGCGCTGTGCTCTTGCAGTCATCTTTACAGGACGGCCACTCCTAGGGAGAGTAGCAGCAGTGCTGAACTTTCTCCATTTATAGACAATTTGTCTTACCATGGACTGATGAACAGCAAGGCTTTTAGAGATACTTTTATAACCCTTTCCAGCTTTATGCAAGTCAACAATTCTTAATCGTAGGTCTTCTAAGAGCTCTTTTGTGCGAGGCAACATTCACATCAGGCAATGCTTCTTGTGAAACGCAAACCCAGAACTGGTGTGTGTTTTTTATAGGGCTGGGCAGCTGTAACCAACACCTCCAATCTCATCTCATTGATTGGACTCCAGTTGGCTGACATCTCACTCCAATTAGCTCTTGGAGATGTCATTAGTCTAGGGGTTTACATACTTCTTCCACCAGCACTGTGAATGTTTACATGGTGAGTTCAATAAAAACATGGCAACATTTCTTTCTTTGTGTGATATTAGTTTAAGCAGACTGTGATTGTCTATTGTTGTGACTTAGATGATGATCAGATCACATTTTATGACCAATTTGTGCAGAAATCCATATCATTCCAAAGGGTTCACATACTTTTTCTTGCAACTGTATATTTAATAAATATAAATTGGTTACTTTTTTAACTTCATTTGTGAACCAAATGATGAGAAAATGAACTTATTGGTGAAAAAAATTGGTCAGGCAGAAAAGAGATGAGTAGGCAAAGTCAGGAAACCAGCACGGGCAGGAAACACAAGGAAACAAACGCTAAGAGTTCTGAGGCAGGCAACAAAACAACCAAGCACTGACTGAAAGGTGTACTCTGCTTATTATTCTTATTATTACCATTTATATAGCACCAACAGATACCGTAGCGCTTTATAATATTATGAGAGGGTAGATTTAACTACAAATAGGACAATTACAATAAAACTTACAGGAACGATAGGTTGAAGAGGACCCTGCTCAAAAAAGCTTACATATATAGTAAAGGAGTTCACATAACCTGGACTGAAGGAGGGGTTACCTGAGGTCAATGTGACTGACTGTGGGACTCAGTCCCATCTTGGATGCATTGTCCTGGCTCTGCCCCTCAGCCACACCATCTCCAACCTCTGACCTGCAGACCAGCCTCCTCATGCAGCGGCTGCCCTCTTGGAATTCTGGAACAATCAGGTAGAGAGTATGCAGATTGGGGTGCAGCAGCCACAGGTACTATAACCGCTGCAGACTGGCCTACAGGGTGTCATGGACGCCCTGGGACAGGTGAGTACCGTCGGTGAATGTGATACCTATTGGTTAACTAATTTATTTATTTTTATTAACTTTGGACGTAGTGGTTTGGTCTAGTCTTTACTTTAGTGTTTACTGTCTACATAGCATTAACAAAAAGCCAGTTTCTCTACTATTTTTAAATGACAAAAAAATAAATGATAACAGCTCATCAAGTAATGGAAAAATATCACAGTAATGAATTTATTATATTCAAGAGAGAAATTATAATACATTTTATAAAATACCTTACACACAGTATAACTTAAAAATAAAATAGTATAAATAATAAGAGACTAATTTTCACAGAGTGTCTCACCTCATTTTCTAGATTTATAGTATAATTTTCTCAGACATTTGTTTACCATAAATATATATTATTCTGATATATTATCACATTTACCACTAAAAGATGTTAGGAATAGTTATGTTTTTTGAAGACAGTTTCACATAAAATTGCAACAGGAATAACCCAGCTTGCAATCATAAATAAAAGTAATATTATGAAAGCTGACCTGTCACTTGTAGGTCCTTGGCAATTTTTGCAAAGACCCTTCCCAGGTGACATGTCCACTGAATTATGTCCCTGGAGAAAGAATAGGATGGGGAGATATACTTATAGTAATTTCCCTTTCTTTCTGCTCTTGATAGATGAACCTGCCAGGAGCCATATCTTGTTCACAATATAGGGATGTATGGGAGATTCCTTTAGTTCACAGGACCAGTCACAGATCTTTGAGGTGCTTTATGCATATATTCTGCATTGCACAAAAGTATGCCTTTTTCCATCAGCATTCTTTAACACAAACATTATTTTATTTTTTTCTATGCTTAATACATTCATATTATCCTTGATGTAGTCACCTTAAAAAAATAATAGCAGTTGCACAATACATGAATATTAACTTTAAGAAGGTAATAGTATAATGTTATATTTTATAAAGATATTTAACTTATAGCTTAAATATATAGTGTTCTAAAATGTAAACCAAAGGTGAACATTACAAATTCAGCTGGAATTAGCTTCAGTTAATATAGGCTCGTGTATAAAATGAGCCTATATTAACCGAAGCTAATTCCAGCTATATATATAAAACTGTCTAGCACAAAGCAGAACAATACTGGTTATGAAAGACCCTCACAAGGGAACAACATCACAAAATCATCTAATTACCGACCAATCACCTGCCTCTCTACAACATGGAGGACCTGTCAGGCATCATAGCTCCAAGATCAATGAGTATATGTTTCAGTACATGAGCAATGCTTAAAAGAGAATTGGAAACAACACGGATGATAAATACCGACAACTGGTAGACACGGGGTTCTAAGACCAGGCAGACCAGTGAAGGCAATAGTAGTTCCAGTTGTGATAGGAGCACTTGGGACTGTGGCACCCAAGTTGGGGGAGTGGCTTCAACAAATTCCAGGTGGGACATCTGAGATCACTGCCCAGAAGAATTCAGCTCTAGGAACAGCTAAAATACTGGGAAGAACCCTCAGACTCCAATCCTTTGATGTAGAACTCAGGATAGAGGCAAATATAGAACCCAGGAGGGTGAGAAAATTATTATTTTTTAAAATTTTTATTATGGATATATTTTTCAGTGCACTGATAGGCTTCCAGTTGGTCTGAATAATTTTCCTGAATGGTGTGCATGAATGATAATCAGTCCAAACCAAATCGAAACTTTGCTGATATTGTGTTGAACAAATAAAACTCATTTTTTTTTCCCTCAGACTAAATTATTCAATTGAACCAAATATTTCTACCAAATCTAATCATATGTAGATTAAAATTTGATTTCTTCACATATAACTTTGTCTACATGAGCAAAAAACAAGGTGCAAGAGTGTGCTGAGAACGGACAGCAGCTGAAATAACCTGCCCTTCAGTGGGTCCCCACTCAGATCTCAAGCTGGTTTTAGCTCATCTTGTGCCATTACAGATAGAACATATCTGAAGCATATCAGACTGGTCCTACCCATATGGGCAGTCCAGATCCGAAATACCAGCAAGCTCCCTTGGCATGAGAGACACAGCAACCCCAGACGATCGGTTCAATCTTGTTAGGCATTATCAGTGATGCATAGCTGATATCTCTTTAGGGACTGTGAGCAAGCGGTACATGTCTGGATTACCCTTTAAACTTATGGAGAGCAAAAAACAAGGTGCAATAGTATACTGAAAATGGACAACATCTGAAATAGCCTGCATTTGGTCCAGTAAAAATCTAGATAAACTTCAGGTTCTGTTCTGTGACTTAATTCCAAAATCCATACATTGTTGAATTGCATGAACAATGCCCATATTTTGGGGCCAGATAGTTTGGCTCCTTTGGTATGGGACCATTTGAACTTTACTGAATTACTGATCAGACACATGTGAATTAATTTTAATTTTCTATTTTAATGCATACTGTTACTAATCCCTATACTTAATAATCTCTCCAATCAAACATTTTCTTGTCAGGTTGCACAATGCTTTCCCCTTAACCAAAAGCCAACGCTGTTTTTTATGAGATAAAAAGTAAAATGTCTGTATGTTAGGATATGTATTGCATCAGTGGGCTCATCGTCGTGTATCTTGAATATATTAGTACGACATATGGACTACTATAAAGTAGTAAGCAGTATATGTGGATTCATGATGGGAGCTGAAATCTACTCTGTAGAAACTATATTTGTATATATCTCAAGTTGAAAATTAGTGAAGTTGTCATGGTGACATAGCAGAACTTTATTATGAACTTGATAATTCTACGAAGAAAAGAATTGCAATGAATGAAATGGTAAAGGAACTATGTTACTCTTTCCAGTGAATAAATATAGAGAACTGTATATTGTTGCATAGTATCACTGTGCATTGGGAAAATGTATTATTAATACATTAGTCACACGCAGTGGAATGAAAAAAATACAAATGTAGTCACTCTGTGTGAATTTTCATTCACATCATATATTTGCATTTATTTACCCCAAGGAGGTCATTCAGTACATTATGTAAAATGTTTATGTAAATGCTGTTTTCTACTATGCCCCCTATTGGTTTTTTTTGTGTGTTTTTTTATCCTAGTAACAACAGTTATTAAAGAGTCAAGATTCATTTGAAAACTCATATTAGTTAACATTTTAGTCCTGAACTTGTATAAACATTATAAACATTATGCTCTTGTGTCGAATGTATGCCATAATGAATGTTGAGACATTTACATTTAGATAAAAAGACAAGTTGAAGGAAAATAAATACAGGTGTTGAATCCAGAAAAGTGCTTCATATATGTTGGTATGATTTCAGCAGTACAATGATAAATGTCACAGAAGTTACAGATCAGATGGGATAACATATGAACTAAACCTTAAATAGTTCCAAGTATTGGAGACCAGGATAAATTAAATTATTTAAGATGTATGAATGGACTCCTTGTCTAGTAGAGATGTGAACTAAAATAGTTTTTGGTTCTGTTTGATCATTCAGTTGGAGAATTTGTTTCTATTTGGTTTGCCCAAAATTCAGTCAGATATATCTATTAAAAAAATGTCTGCAAAATTTTTATTTATTTATCAGATATGGATCGACCATTGATCTATAATGTAAATTGAAAGCCATCCTTTCAAAGTTCAAGATTGAGTTATTTTGCATGAAACTTGAAATTAATTGGCTGGTAAAACAATACATTTCAAATAGCGCCGCACAATAATTTCTCTATGATTGTGGTCACAGGATTGGTCAGAAACGCTCACAAAACATAGTTGCTGCACTGTCATTGACTTCAGTGATGCAGTATGTGTGACTCCTGAATAGTATTTGGTCAGTGAGCCATTCAGTCATTCGGTATATAGTGATTTTGTATTTTTCTTCTAATTTAGGTCTCGATTTAATATTGTTGTATAGGCTGTCCAAATGATTTAATACTTCTGGATAACTTTTAAAATGATTAAATATCGTAAAAAACTGCAATGCAATTCTGATGAAGGGACATACATTCAAAGCAGAAGTTACAACCTCAATTTTATACAACTTTTCTTGAAATATTAATCAGGCTCTCACTGATTTTTAAATTGCGCACAATATATAAGTAAGTGTATTGTATACATAAGTCTGTGTTTTTTTTTTTATTAAAGTAGCAAACATCAGTGCCATGAAATGCAGAGAAAATATGTAATGTGCGTGTAAAAAATGTATAAATAAGGAAGAAAAAAAAATAGATAAACACATATAAGACAAGTTTTAATTTGGGAGAAGATAGTGATGCTGGTAGCATTTAGCATCTAGAAAGGAAATCCATAATAAGAAAATCTAAAAACATCTTAAAATCCCATCTTATGTTTTGAGGGTGATGCCAAAGAAAGACACCAAGCACTGTAACCACTAGAGTGCACTCTATGACATTCCTGGCTCCAGAGAAAAATCTTTTTGGCTGGGAAACACTAGTTAGACAATTTGTTAGATTTTGGAGTATGCAGTAATGACAACTCTCTTTACTTTTAGCCAATGTTCAACCCAAGAACAAGAATTTTCATCTAGACCAATTTGTTAAAACTTAAACAACCACCTATTGTGTGGAAGCATGTTGAATGCCTTGTCAAAAGTAGATCACATTCACTGCAATACTGAAAATAATTTTGAACGATTAAAAACAGAGGTTCACTTATTCCACACATAGATTCTTATGTACTTGTTGGTGAATACTATCAGGCCCTAGAGCTTTGTTTCTTTAGTTGCTCTAATACTAACTTTTAGTTTCTCTAGCAACTTGTCATGAGTCATCCAGTCACCATTTTTCGGCAATTTTTTTGCAGCACTCATTTGCATATATATAAATATATATATAAAATTAAAAATGTGTTTGAGAGAGCACACCAGGTCTGAATACCGTGTCAAAAGCTTTTTATTGTATTTTTCCAAAATACATGTGCTGTGCAAAAAAAAAACAACGTTTCGACCCTCCCAGGAAAAATACAAAAAATAACTTTTGACACGCTATTCAGACCTGGTGTGCTCCCTCAAACAAATTTTTGATTATATATCACGCGGGACAGCACCTAACCACTTAAATAATATTTTTTTACAGCAGGTGGATTATATATATCAATTGCCATAGTTTCCTACTTAATATGTAGTGAGGACAAATAATTTTCCTGGCTAATCATGGCAGCATATACAAATGGGTTAGCTCTGCCCCTTACTGCCGATAGGACAGGTAAACACCGAAGGCTTTAAAAGGAGGCTCCATACTTAAAGTCCTCAGTCTTTTTCCTGTCCTTCCGCCCTCAGGAATGTGAGCATTTTGCCCCCTTTGCTTATGAACATGTATGTTTTTTTTTCTCTTCATTACTTTGTTTTTGCTATTTAAGGGTGCCTTTATACTGTGATGTTTTTATACTATGGTGCATTATACAGCTGTGCCTTATGCTGTAATTATTTTATACTGTGGTGCATTATGCAGCTGTGCCTTATGCTGTAATTATTTTATACTGTGGTGCATTATGCAGCTGTGCCTTATGCTCTAATTATTGTATAGTGTGGTGCATTATGCAGCTGTGCCTTATGCTGTAATGCTTTTAAACTGTGATGCCTTTAAATTGTGATGTTTTTAAATTGTGGTGCATTATGCAGTGGTGCCTTATGATCTGATGTATTTCATACTGTGGTGCCTTTTCTGCAGTGGTGCCTTATATTGTGGTGCCTTTAAACTTTGGTGACTCTTGCACCTTAGAGGTAAGAAAAAAAGGCCAAACTTTACCCTTTGGAGGAAGATACTTACATCCCCTGGACTGCACCACCTGAGGTGAATGAACCCTATTTTCAGAGTAGCCTATATGCTACCGCTTGACAACTCGGCTTTTTTAAGCAAGCCTATAGATCAAAAGTGGATGCAGGATGTCATCCAGCTGTTGCTTTCCCTGCTGTTTCTAGAGCCATCAAAAGTGTGTTTAAAGATCTAAATGTTACTGTGGAGAGAAATATTAAGAGCCAAGATTGAAGATTTAGTTGGAGTCTTTAGGTTATAACTGACTTCTTCACAGAAGCTTCCCTAGATGTAACTAGGATATTCTCTCGAACAAATAGCTTTATCTATAGCAGCTAGGAAAGCATTATGGTTCTGTTTTTGGGATGATGACTCATCCTACAAGTCTGCCCTCTACACCATTTTATTTGAATGGGAGCTGCTGTTTATGAAAGCTTTGGATGAATTCATTAAAAAGGTATTTGAACCTCAGGACTGAAGATCCAAAAATCCTGGCTGCTCATGGTCAGACAGGAGAACCTCCAGTAACCAGCATTTCCAAGATACATGGAGCTACTGACCCTGCAGGGAATACTCCAGAGGTAACTCGTGGCAGTTGGTAAGCCTGTCTTTCAAGGTTCTAATTGAGCTATGAAGCAGTCATTTTGCTGTTCAGCAATTAAATTGTGTCTGTCCTCCAGTACTAGGAGCCTTATCTTTTCTAATCAGAAATACCTGGGCTCATCACATTCTGGAGACTTGGGTGGTATCCATAGTCCAGATGGAGTTTTCTTCAGACATGGGAGTCTCTATACCAGTGATGGCGAACCTTTTTGAGCCCGAGTGCCCAAACCGTAATACATGCCAATTTTTTTCCCTCAAAGTGCCAAAACGGCATTTAAGCCTGAATACTGAGGTTTAAGTTTAGAAAAAACAACTCATACAGTTGTCCGAACTAATTAACATCTCTGTGTGTGTATTAAGCAGTTTGTGTGTGTGCTCGGCAGTCTGTCTGGATGTGTATTTAGCAGTCTGTCTGTGTACTTAGCAGTCTGTCTGTATTTAGCAGACTGCTGAGTACACAGTCTGCTGAATACACACACAGACTGCTAAATACACACACACACAGACTGCTAAATACACACACACACAGACTGCTAAATACACACACACAGACAGACTGCTGAATGTACACACACAGAGAGACTGCTGAGTGTACACACACAGACAGACTGCTGAGTGTACACACACAGACAGACTGCTGAGTGTACACACACAGACAGACTGCTGAGTGTACACACACTGCTTTGAGGGGTACAGTGTATGTGTTTGTGTGTGGAGTGATGTGTGTGGGTGGGGTGATGTGTGTGGGGTGGTGTGTGTGTGGGGTGATGTGTGTGTGTGTGTCTTTTTGTGGGGTGATATGTGTAGGGCAGGGGTGCTGTGTGTATGTCGTCCCCCCTCCCCCCCCCTGTTTTCTTTCCCCCCATCCCTCCCTCATTTTTTTTCTCCCATCCCACACTCAGTTTTCTCCCCCATCTCTCCCTCAGTTTTCTCCCCAATCTCTCCCTCAGTCTCCCCCCCCCTCCTCGTCTCCCTCAGTCCCCCCTCAGTCCTGCCCCCCAATCCTCTCCCTCAGTCTGCTCCCCCCTCAGTCTCTCCCCCCTCCTCTCCCTCAGTCTCCTCCCCCATCATCTCTCCTTCCCAGTCTCCTCATCCCCATCATCCTGTCCACTCAGTCTCCCCCATCTCTCCCCTCAGTCTTCCCCCCATCTCTCCTCAGTCTCACCCCAATCCTCTCCCCCTCCTCCTCCCCCAATCCTCTCCCTCAGTCTCCCCCAATGCTCCCTCCCAGTCTCCCCTCCCCCCTCCTCTGCCTCAGTCTCCCCATCATCTCTCCCTCCAGTCTCCCCATCATCTCTCCCTCCCGGTCCTCCACCCCTCCTCCTCTCCCTCGGTCTCCCCCCCCTCCTCCTCTCCCCTCAGTCTCCTCCCCCATCATCTCTCCCTCAGTCTCCCCCATCTCTCCCTCGGTCTCCCCCCATCTCTCCTCAGTCTCCCCAATCTCTCCCTCAGTCTCCCCAATCCTCTCCTCAGTCTCTTCCCCCCCTCCTCAGTCTCCCTCCCCCTCCTCTCCCTCAGTCTCCCCATCATCTCTCCTCAGTCTCCCCCCATCTGTCTCTCCCTCAGTCTCCCCCTCCTCTCCTCTCCCTCAGTCTCCCCTCCTCCTCTCCCTCAGTCTCCCCATCATCTCTCCTTAGTCTCTCCCCCTCCCCTCCTCTCCTCAGTCTCCCCCCTCCTCCTCTCCCTCAGTCTCCCCTCATCTCTCCCTCAGTCTCCCCCCCTCCTCCTCCTCCCTCAGTCTCCCCATCATCTCTCCCTCAGTCTCCCCCCTCCTCCTCTTCCTCAGTCTCCCCCTCCTCCTCTCCCTCGGTCCCCCCCATCATCTCTCCTCAGTCTCCCCTCCTCCTCTCCCTCAGTCTCCCCCACCCTCCTCTCCTCAGTCTCCCCCATCCCATCTCTCCTCGTCTCCCCTCCTCCTCTCCCTCAGTTTCCCCCTCCCCCATCTCTCCCTCAGTCTCCTACCTTGTAGCGTGGCCGAGCGCCGCGGAGCTCAGTTTCCTGTACCCGGCGGACAGGAAGTGCTCTCTGTGAGCACTTCATTTCCGGCCGCCCGGGTACAGGAAACATAAGTTCCTGTACCGCGGTGCGCTCGGACACGCTACACTGAGTGCCTGGCAGGAGGGAGCGCTATGCGCTCACCTCCTGCCGGTCACTCCGGCTTTGCACCCGCCGGGCCTGTGCGCCCTAAGGCGGTCACTTGTGCCGCCTTAGGGATGTGCCGGCGGAGCGCACGGCGACCTATGGCCGCGTGCCCACAGAGGGGGCGCGGCGTGCCACCTGTGGCACGCTTGCCATAGGTTCGCCACCACTGCTCTATACCAACAAGAGAATTCAGACAAATGAATCAAAAGGTATAGCACTGAAGGAATATGTAAAAACCTTCTGGACGAAGAGGTGATTATAGGTCTTATAACAAGAGCGGTTCCAGGGACAATATTTGCCTCTCATCTGGTGCTAAAAGAAAAGGCACATGGAAGCCTATACTGGACCTAAGAAGGGCCAATAAAAGGCTGAATGTCAGAGCCTTTGGGATGGAATCAATCAGATCCTTATCCCAGCAATTTGGAAAGAAAATTTCCTTATCTCTATTTGTCTCAAGGATACTTACTATCACATTGCAATAGCCATAGATCATCAGCATTATCTCAGAAGAGAACTTCCAATCTAATGCCCTACCATTTGGCCTCACTGTAGCCCCAAGAACCTTATATGTGCTTATAGTGATATTGAGAGTTCAGAACACCACCTGGTTCTATTATCTGGATGATACTTCTGGTAGCCTCAGAACCACAGAAGGCAGGTGCACAGAGGGATATAATTCTTCCAGAACTCCTGAAGTTTAGCTGCTTCATGAATATCAAGAAAAGCTGTTTCACACCAGCTCAGAGGATGACATTTCTGGGTGATGAATTATGTAGTCTGCATTTTCCCTATCTTAGGAACAGTTCCACAGATTGTGGAAGTTTTATCTTCCAGTTTCTTCATTTTTGCTTGATAACAGCAAAAAAAGTATATGCAACTACTAGAATCCTGGTTTCCACCATCAGACTTTTCAGATGGGCTCAATGGCATCTCAGGATTTCTCAAAGGTCCTTCCTATCTCAGTTTAACAAGAGAAAGATGAATTGGAGCTATCAGTGGAGCTACACCTTACCTGGTAGCTGAAAAGAGAGAATATATATCTGGGTTTCCAGTGAACAGAACCTCATTGGGAAATTAAAAAGCTTAGATTCCAGTTTTCAAGGATTGGATGCACATTATCTGTGAATAAGGTAAGGAACAATATTACCATCCATTTTTATGGAATTATGAGTAATTTTCAGGGCTCTTCTTCACTTCAGAGGTTTGCTGAAGAACAAGTGGGTTCGAATTTGCTCAAATATCAATGCGACTGTATCCTATACCAATTGTCAAGGTATAGGTAAACTTATTGATGAAGGAATAACAGCCCATGATCAGGGCACAGAAGAACAACCAGGGGCTCAGAATACAAAGGTCGTTTACCTAAGCAGAGAAACTGTGGACAAGGTGGAATGGTAACTATGTCCTGACATATCCTCAGGATTGACTCAGATTTTACTGATAACCTACGTAGAACTGATGGCCATGTCTCGGAACTACCAGGTCCAAAAGCCTTTTCTAGATTTTAGGACCAGAATGCTCAATGCTTACTCAAATTTGGAATTTCAATCTGATGTACATATTTTTCCCGTTTTCAACTTTCCTAAAGGTAATTCAAAATGAGACAGTGAAAGGCCATGTCAACTCTAAATTCCTATGATGAATCTGTAATCCCCAAGGGAAATTCCAGTCCATTATTATTACTATTATTATTATTATGTAATTTATATAGCTCCATCAAATTCCGCAATGCTTTACAATGGGTGGACGAACAGACATGTAGTTGTAACCTGACAAGTTGGACACACAGGAACAGAGGGGTTGAGGGCCCTGTTCAATGAGCTTACATGCTAGAGGGAGTGGGGTAAAATAACACAAAAAGGTAAGGATAGTATTAGACTAGTGACAGTTGCAGAAGAGGAATCAGTCAGGAGCTATTAACCTGTACATCCAGACCTATTACAAGGTCCCTTGACACATCAAGATCCTCAAGCTCTGGTGTTGATGCGGGTGTCTCTGTAAGTATAAGCATCCCTGAGACGGTCATTAAGATCCTCTTACAGTCCTACAAATACTTTACATATTACAAAACTTGCCATGCATTTGTCTGTTGGTCTCAAGAATAGAGGTTGGACTTACTCCTCAATTAGGCCTAGAAAGGGTCTGAGTTATAACACTCTAGAGGAGCACATATCGGCACTTTCCACATTGATGGGTACCCATTGAGCATTTGGAGCCCCTGGTGCTCTGCCTAATGTAAGCAGCAATTAAACTCAAGCCTTCACTTAGGGTGTTGAAGCCAATATGTGATCTACCAGTGGCCTTACAGGCTCTGACTAAACCATCATTCAAACCTCTAGCAGGAGCTTCCATGGTGTTAGCACAGAAAGTGCTGTTGCTGCTGACTAGTACCTTAGCGAGAAGAATGTGTGAACTCATGCCTGTGAACCCCCATTCACTAATTTTTGACAGGATATGGTTGTCTTGCATTTAGCACCAGAGATCCTGCCTAAGGTGAAAGCTTATCAATGCCATTCTCTACCTGTACCGAAGGGAATCAGGGCACTCTACTCATGCAGTTGCATCACCTTGAGCTTCCATGGCAATGGTCTCTGCTGACACTTATTGCAAAGCTGGCTTTGGACTGCTTTGGACATGTTTGTCCGGCATTACATACTGGATATTAAAGCAGCCAATGAGGTGCAATTTGAACGTCAAGTCCTTAACTCATTTCAATGTTCTAATCTATGTTGAATTGTTCTGATTATTTCATTGGCAGTTATTTAGATTTCTATCCCTCCCATTGAAGCTTGGGTATTCCCATATGTATATGCTGCCATGATTAGCCAGGAAAGTGGAAAATGTATTTATACTTACCGTAATTTTCCTTTCATGGCTATTATTCATGGCAGCATATGCTACCCACCCATCAATGTTTCTATTAATCTACTGTAAAGCTTGATAATGGCTAAGGACCTTAGAAATGGAGCCTCCTTTTAAAGCCTTTGGTGTTTTACCTGTCCTATTAGCTGTAAGGGGCAGAGCTAACCCATTTGTATATGCTGCCATGAATAATAGCCAGGAATAGAAAATTATGGTAAGTATGAATACATTTTCCACTATTTAAAATGTTTGCATTTCCTGGTCTTCATTAACTAACACACCCATCCCTGTTTTCAGTGTACCTACACTTACATTTTTTGCTTTTTTTAAAATTCCTGTACTTAAAAAATATATATCTCTAGGGGGTCACTAGATAAAAGGTCATATAATAATTCTGTTTTTACTGGTGAGGATTTATTTGGACTAGATAGGTGCAAATATATATGCCTATTTATCTATACATATTATTTTATACCCATGTATTTGTATGTATGTATATGTATATATGTCTTATATACCCACATTTTCTTATATACCACCATCCATTGTATATCTTTTCATTCCTTTATATGTTATAATCCATTGTGTCTTTTTTTGATCTAGTAACCTTTTTGGACCGTGTTGGCTTCGGTTGGAACCACCATTTTTGTGAATGCATTTAACGTATTGTTCCAGTTTAGGCCAGATCCCTCCTTCTACAATTGGCGACAGACATAGTCACCTGGTTGGCAAATTATCATGTAGTCTCCATAGCCATATTTGGACATCATTATTTGGAATCCTTTCAGGTGTATGTAAGTATGGGGCTATTGCAGCACTTATCCTTATTTAGCTATATCAATTATTTTTCCATTCTCTTTTTTTTTTTCTTTTCTTGTTTCTTTTCATGGATTAACTTTTAAGGTAATTTATTTTAAATTTAATAATTATGAATGCACTGTTTTTGCATTGGAATATATATATATATATATATATATATATTTATGTATTTCATGTATAATTGACTGACTGTTTTTATTTAATCGATTAATTTTGCACATATTATGTTAATTGTGGTTACATTTGACACCCTTTTTAAAAGGGTCTTGTGACACTATGGTGATAGCTTGATAAAGGCCTCTGCGTAGGCCAAAACATTGTAGTTTTTGTTACAATAAACCTGCTTTCCTTCAGCAATCCTGAGTGCCTGGAACTAATTTATTTTATCTACATGCACACATACACACAGATTGACAAACATGTACACATCCACACACTGACACACACGCACAATCACCCTGTCACTGAGTCATCTCTCCTTCCAGGAGAAGTGCTGTGTGCACTTCTCAATCTTAGGCCCTGGTAAGTCTGGCTCCAAGCCCCTGCAGGCTGCACTGTCAATAGTCCCATGCCTGGTGGAGGTCATAATGAGTGGCACAGGCAGTTTTAAGTATTTAGAAAACAAAATTAAATTGTAAAGTGCTAAAAGAATCCCTTGAATAAATACGAACATGTCATCCAAACCAAGATTATCTCTTCCTAGCAACGATTTTAATTACTTGCAACAGAGAAACTGCTATGTTTACATTGAGGGTTTATCCAGCCACTAGTGGCTGTCTCCCTGGCAGCCACTAGAGGCACTTCCACGATTCTCAGTGTGAAAATCACACTGAGATGACGCTGGACGTCCATAGGAAAGTATTGAGTAATGCTTTCCTATGGGTGGTTTGAATGTGCACGCAACTCTGGCTCTGGATCAAGGTAAGTGGCTGAATGGGGTTTTAACCCCTTCAGCCCAGTGTGAGGGGGGCCCTGAGGAAGGGGGGGGACCTAATAACCCTATACTGCCAGGTAAACAAGTTTGTTTTCCTGGCACTGTAGTGCTCCTTTAAGTTTGAGCACAAAAAAAGGTAAATAGATGCACTTGCAATAGTTGGAGTTTAAAATAAGCTCTACTCAATAGATATGAGTGGCCGTTTATGGATGATGAAGATAGATTTATAATGTTATGGGTGTATGAGATATGTAAAACAACAATAGATGCTCTATGGTGAAATAAGGTCTCAAACAAATATAGTGATATAAAGTTAAGTATATATACTTAGATATTAGTGACTCCAAATTGGTTCTCTTGTAATAGTGTGGAGTGGTGCAATCCACAATCTGGGAACCTTGCCACATTGGATATAATCAGCATGTTATCAGGTATGTAAAAGAAGAACACAGCAACATAGAACAAAAAACAAAGAACACAGTATAGACTGCAATTGTGAATGCAGAAATAAAATAAATAATTCTACTTACAAATTGTATTAAGCAATATGGAGTTGCACAATCCACAAGGTACAGATGTTATAGATCCACACTATAGCATACAAATGTTTCCACGGGAAAACAGCATGTGACGGTCGACCTGAACACATACTAAAAGCATTATGGGCAATATAGTAAAAAGCGATCAGTGTGATCATCTAAAAAACCTTTGGAAAAGAGTCTACAGTGAGGGGGAAAAGTATTTGATCCCCTGCTGATTTTGTTTGCCCACAGACAAAGAAATGATCAGTCTAGAATTTTAATGGTAGGTGTATTTTAACATTGAGAGACAGAAAAAAAAAAAAAACATAAAAACACACAAAAAAGTTATAAATTGATTTGTATGTCAATTAGGGAAATAAGTATTGACCCCTTCAACTTAGTACTTGGTGACAAAACCCTTGTTGGCAATCACAGAGGTCAGACGTTTCTTGTAGATGGCCACCAAGTTTGCACAGAATTTTGTCCCACTCCTCTTTGCAGATTCTCTCTCTCTCAAGTAATTTCATAGAAACTAGGAGAGGAGTATGGGACAAATGGACAAAGAGGGTCACTTTAATTTTAGGGTTGGGAGTGAAGGTGTGGTGAGGGACAAAGCTGATCTGATCAATTTTAGGTGACTTACTCATAACAATGTATGCAATAAAATGTAATGCAGGACAAGAACCATGTATCTTATTTACACAGACATACATATTATAGTTTCAACACAAATTACTGTATTAATGTTGTGAAACTCTGGTATAACTATAAATTCACATTAAGACACATTAAGAGTACAGAAGCGGGACATTAGAGGAGAAAATAGAGACAGACGGATTTAGACCAAAAATAGGGACTATCCTTCCTAAATAGGGCACTTCGGGTGTATGCGTGATTTTGGAGAGGCACTGTTTATTTAGTGAACAAGAGCAGAATTGTCCCACAATGCCATGGTTTAAGAGGGGGATACCCACATCTAACACAGAAGATGAATATGAAACCAACCTCACAGCTCTTCTGAATGAGGGGAAGTATTTTTGCAAATGTAATAACATATCTTTTTTTTCTATAATAACTAGCATAGGTTTGCTAGAAAAAAAACAAGCCTTAGTATTATATGAAATGTAAAATATGCCAAAGGTTTGCCTTCTATTGAGGTTTTGTTTTTTTGTATGATCTTGTATGTTCCTATGCCTTTCCTGTTAAAGGGCAACCATATCACAGTGATTTGGATGGCATACCAAAGCTACTGTCAGACAGATAGGTGTTTTAGCGAGAACTGTTAAAAAAGGATGGATTTTACATTTTTCATTAGTGTATTTCTTTGACAGTTGAACTCTATTATAATGTCTTCAGGAAGTATCTGATACATTCTATTATCCTGTGTGACAAAGAGAAAGAATTGCCGATGATTTTAGAAAGGTCACACTCAGCAAATGTTCTACTGCACATAGTTCAGATCTAATGAAAGGGGTTTAACAGATGAAATTTCATAGTAAAATATACAATACATTAACATTTCAAGCAAATTTTTTTCAGATCCTCAGAAATGTATATCTAATGTTAGATTAGCTTGGTTGACTGCAAGCTTTTAACATATTTTTTATCATGTATTCTTATCTAACACTCTGCACATAAATGCAAAGTTCCTACAAAAAGCAGGATCAATTCTTGCTTGGTGATGGTGGGGAACTATGGTTCAGTCAGTGGCGGAACTACCTCCGGTGCAGTCAGTGAAGCTGCACAGTGACCTGCATGCTGTGGGTGGGGGAGTGGGGAGGAATGGGGGGGGGGCTATCAGGAGGCACATGTACGTAGGGCCACCCGATGGGTACTACTAAGCAGGAGTCAGTCAGGTACTGCAGCCATTTAAGAGCATGACCAGGCCCCTGTAATATCAGACAGCTGGGATGACGTGACAGCCGATCCCTTCCTCCCAGAGAGAGAGAGAGAGCACCGTGATGGAGTGAATGAGGCACAAACAGCAGCGGGCAGTGAGCTGCTGCAGTTCTTCCACACATCAGCCTCAGTCAACAGCATCCCAAGCAAGTCACATCCTGCAGACAACAGGAGGATGGCTCTAAATATAAAAATTTACAATATGTGTGTATATATCAGTGTGTGTGTGTGTGTTTGAGTGTTTTCTATCAGTGTGTCAGTGTGTGTATCTGTGTGTGTACAAGTGTGTGTATATGGCAGTGTGTATATATGTCAGTGTGTGTATCTCTGTGTGTGTCAGTGTGTATATGTCAGTGTGTGTATCTGTGTGCCAAAGTGTGTGCATGTATCAGTGTGTGTATTTGTGTGTCTCTTTGTCAGAGTATATATATGCATGTGTTTATGTGTCAGTGTGCTATATGTGTGTATCTGTGTTTTAATGTGTATGGATATCTGTGTAAGTATGTATGTATGTGCATATAACCCAGCAATCAAACACCAACACAAAATGCAAACACACTTCTGCAAACACCAATATTTCCTACAAACACACAACTAAATTCAAACTCCAAAAGGATATACAAACACACCTTTCACTCAAACCCTGATACTACACAACATGTACAGTTGCATTTAAAAGACAATACTACATCCAAGCACACCCCTGCATGCAAATGCAAGCATTACATACAAGCACACTCCTGTATTAAAATGCTAAAAGTTATATACAAACACTAACTTCACACATAACAGCACACCTCAATTAAAAAGCCAACATTACTTACAAACACACCACTGCATTCCAACAAAAACACTAGTACAGAAGTACACCACTACATTGCAATGGCAACAGTACGTACAAATACAACCCTACTTGCACACACCTATTTTTTTTTTATTCTTTATTTTTGTGTGCATAAGGAGACATCTTATCGAGGGTACAAACATTTTGAATCAATATGGTTGCAGCATAAAATGTCACATGTTAAAACTGCACTTTTTCAAAAATAAATCAAGTAACAACAACATGTTAGGTGTACATGACTGAGGGGGAGTTACGCTGTAGAGCCACTAGAGGTAGGCAACTAGGTTAGGCCACCATGTGGTCAGGCTGACCTGACAGGTCAGCACCTGAACTGAAATGTGGCTAGTGAAGTAATAAATGTAGTGGATTGCAATATTGACGTACTAAGGGGTAATACCGCTCATTAACTACTGAGCGCTGAGGGGTGGGGTGGGCCCTTAGTGTACCTTCACTGTCTAGGTAAGGTAAGCTTCACTTTTACTAGACCATCATGAGGTCAAAACAACCTCAGAACTTCTCTAAACTTTAAACATCAACTGAAATTATAACTCAAATGAAATAGGTCAGTTGGTCTCGGACCCGTGTAGTGTATATTACTGAGTGGCCTCTCTGGCCTCAGCAGGTATCAGCAGCAGCTCTTGGGATGAATGGTATGACTTTGGCAATGTCCCATGAGCAACTCGGCTCACTTCTAGCATCTGCAGGAGGTGAGTTGGTAAGTGCGGCCGTCTTTGGTGGCTTGTAAGGTCCGTGAGGGACCCCACTTGTATTTGACTCCTGCTGAACATAGAGTTAGGGTGACTCTCTGAAGGGACTTTCTCCAGGCCAATGTGGATCTGTAGGTAGAGTAGGTGCATCTGTTCAAAGCGGTAAGGTGTTTTATTTTTCATCGCCTCCTGCACCGCCGTCTTGTCCCGGTTTAGTAAAAAGCGCACAAGCACGTCCCGGGTGGCTTCAGCCTTATTTCTGTAGTTGTAAGCAGCCATCAATTTGTATGCTTTTAGCCGAGCGTTGTGGTAGCAGGGAAGCCAGGAGGCGACGTAAGAAGTGCAGCAGTTCTAAATCATTTACCGATTCGGCGATACCCCTTATTTGTCCAGCTTGGTCTGAACCGCTCTGGTGGCCACCTGTAATTGTTGTAGCTGCTCTTTGGTGCTATCTTGTTGGTGGGCTATAGTAGAGACATGTTCCTCCATTGCCCTCACACGGGCTGTGATCTCTGTGATGTTTTCCCTGATAATATCGAGGTCAGCATTAAAGAAGGTCCTAATATTATTCATGATAGTTATTCTGCTGGTGGTGTGGCTATGGTACCTTTTGTGCAAGGGATTTCATCAGGGGCATCAGGACTTCATCTTCGGAGTAGGAAGAAGGAGAATCGGGTGGCACTGCCATTTTAAGTTTAGGTCGCAGTTGCAGGAGTTTAGGTTGCAGTTGCAGGAGTTCCCCGGTCATGGCTTTGAGCCATTTAATCTTTTTCCCCATTTCGTGAGGGGTTCTTTGGGCTCTGTTTCTGCCGGGATCGAGTATCTGGTCACTGTGGTGTGTATATAAGTGCGATTATCAGCCGGAGCTCAGCTGCCGTGCATCTGCTCCCTTCTGTGTCCTAGCCACGCCCCTGCACACACCTATTCTATACAAAAACATTCTTACATTCAAATGCACATACACTACACACAAATGCAGTCCTACAAGTATGGGCAAATGGTAGATCCCTAAATGGTATAGAACTTTGGAAGTCATACAACAGATGGGGATCTATATTTTTGCCACTCTTGTGCAGGAGAGGCACCCAAAATATTTTCTTGCATCAGTGCTCTCTCAACATTAGTTCCACCACTGGGTTCAGCTATCCATTTTTCCTAACCATAGAACATTTTCCTGGGGCACCTGAACTTCAGCTGGAAAAATTTGGTAGAAAAAATGAATCAGACAAATCAAAAAGGCACGAAAATGGACCAGTCAGTGTACTGAAAAATATATACATAATGTATTATTATGTATATATGTTTGCAGTACTCTGATAGGAGTATTTGCCTTCCATTTGGTTCAAGTGAGAAAAAATAATCTATAATCATAAATTATATACTTATTATATAAATACATAAATATAGATTTAGCTTTTACCGCTGCTCTTTTTTTCCCTTACTTACTCACTTTTCATTTTATATGTGAATAAAATCAACATTTAGTGAATTTCCTCTAGCCATCAATTTTCTTGTAATCTTATTTTCCCATCAATAAACTCTTTAATCGGTACCATAGATGGAACTTTGAATCACGAATCAAAATGAACATGTTCATCCTTTGAGCAGCTACGTTGGTTTGTTACATTTCATGTCAGAATTTGGGGACCAGTCACCCAATTGACTCAAATTATGATGGTATTGGACAAAATGCAGTGCAGACCAAAACTAATCTCCACGTCTAATGATTACCATTAAGCTGGTTAATAGCACTTTCTATGTAATCGCTACTAATCAAGTAACGTCCAACCATAATGTCAAAGTTTTAAACTGAGGTAATGGCTTGGCTCTGGGACTATTACAAGAATTAAGTTTTTGGAGTTTTATGCAAGAGCTTTACCTTACACATGTTCAAGGGAAGCAATTTATCTCCTTTGCCACTTGCATGCAAAGGTTGTAATTAAATACAAAAGAAGGAAGGTATGTAGAAGAGGATAAAAGTTTAGCTGACTGCCTCAATTAATATTTTTGTTTAGTATTTACAGATGAAAATGAAGGAAAGGGACTTCAGTTAGGAAAGAGGACAAATTAGTAATTTGATACATGTGAGTTTGCAGAGGAAGAGGTTCTAATTCAACTGTCAAAAGTAAAGCCAAATAAGTCAATGGTGCCTGATGGAATACACCCAAAGTTATTTAAAGAGCTTAGTGGTGTACTAGCAAAACCATTAATGGATTTAATTAACCAATCATTGTTAACAGGAGTAGTCCCAGAAAGTTGGAAGTTAGCGAATGTTGTGCCCATTCACAAGAAAGGTAATAGGGAGGAGTCGGGCAATTATAGGCCAATAATCCTTACTTCAGTAGTGGGGAAAGTAATGGAAACCATGTTGGAGGAAAGGATTGTTGAAAATCTAAAATCACATGGATTTCATCTAAAATCACATCTAAAATCACATGGGTTTTCTTCAGAGAGATCATGCCAAACTAATCTTATTGGTTTTTTTTGATTGGGTAACTAAAATAATAGATCAGGGTGGTGCAGTAGATATTGCATACCTAGATTTCAGTAAGGCTTTTGACACTGTTGCACATACAAGGCTTATCAATAAACTGCAATCCTTAAGTTTGGATTCCAATATTGTTGAATGGGTAAGGCAGTGGCTGATTGTTGTAGTATATGGTATATGTTTGGAGTGTACTGGAAGCATGGTATTGTCACCAGTGGGATACTTCAAGAAACTGTACTTGGATCAATTCTCTTAATATTTTTATTAGTGATATTGCAGAAGGTCTTGATGGTAAGGTATGTATTTTTGCTGATGATACTAGAGTTAGTGCTAGAGTCCTAATCTCAACATCTGAGGAAAGGGATTTAGGGTTAATTATTTCAGATGATTTAAAGGTAGGCAGACAATGTAATAGAGCAGCAGGAAATGCTGGGAGAGGTATTAGCAGTAGAAAGAGGGAAGTGCTCATGCCATTACAGAACACTGGTGAGACCTCACTTGGAGTATTGTACACAGTACTAGAGACCAAGAATATTAATACTTTAGAGAGAGTTCAGAGAAGGGCTACTAAATTGGTTCATGGAATATAGGATAAAACTTACAAAGGAAGGTTAAAGGATCTTAACATGTTTAGCTTGGAGGAAAGATGAGACAGGGGGTATATGATAGAAACATTTAAATACAGAAAGGGAATACACACAGTAAAGGAGGAGACTATATTTAAAAGAAGAAAAACTACCACAACAAGAAGACATAGTCTTAAATCAGAGGGGCAAAGGTTTAAAATATTATCAGGAAGTATTACTTTACTGAGAGGGTAGTGGATGCATGGACTAGCCTTCCAGCTGAAGTGTAAGAGGTTAACACAGTGAAGGAGCTTTTTCATGCCAGTTGGTTCATAGATCAAGTGATACAATGTAACCAACCGATGTATAAAGAGGAGGAACAGTGAATAAACAATCTGTGTCAATATATTTCTAGATTACATATTTATTAAATATAAAATACATTAATGTTTTTTACTGTTTTTTGCTTCTTTTTAACATTCTTAATGTATAGCTTGTGCCATATTAAATCAAAGTATATTGTAAGTAATGCACAAATAAGAGGACAGTGAAAAACATAGGATAAATGCTACATAAGACTTAGTAATGCAGAGAGTACAGGGACAAAAAATTTTGTGTTCAATAAGTGAAATAATGATTACTTAGGTTGAGTATGTTCGGCAAGAACAAAAAGAGCCTTGTGGAGTGTTCTGGGAGTGGTAGTCTTGGTGTGCACCCTATTACTGACCTCATTAGAGGCCTTGGAGATTAGTGGCCCAAAAAGCTCATTTTACACTAGTGTGAGTCGCTTGTTGGGGGGGGACTCAAAGATTTGTTGTAATGTGAGGAGAAAGCATAATGTTAAAAATCATCTGATAGGAACAGAAAATCTTTAGATAACTGTAGTAGCATTCGAACCAATGTATGAATAATTGCAAGGCCTGTATGTCGCCTAAAAATTTTTTATGAAAAATAATCTAGCCTGCATCAGCCAGTATCCACTCCTGAGTGGGGCATGAAGACTATATTCCACACATCCTCTGAGCTGCTTGCATTGGGTTTATAGGCCTTTTTCTGTTTAGACCCAGCTCAGGGAGGAATAAATAAGAAACTCCCGATGCTGTAAGCTTGTCTTTGGTGGCAATGAGGGTATGTGATGGGCCCCACTCTCTCTGAGAGCTTGCGTGATCCGCTATACTGAGTACCTCCTCTCCAATATAGTCCTGCAAGAAAGTAAGTTGCTTGCCTTTGAACTAAAATGGGACAATAAAAGTTCTGGATGTTGACCATGATGTCGTCTTTAGTATCTGGGGCTCCCGAGTCCTCCATCTGTAAGTGAGTTGCAGGTTGTTCAGCTTTAGCTATTGGGTGAGGAGCACTCAGCAATTCCTTGGAGGAGGATGAGCTGGGATTGTCAGGCTGCACCAACATCTTTGGCCTAGGCTGCATGTGGAAGAGTTCCCAGATGCTCTGAATTCTCACCCCAAAGAGGGTTTTGAGCTTTTTGGAGTGTTTCCCCATGACGCCCCCGGTGTCTGGGATGCCCTTGATGTCAGATTGCTGATGTGCAGGTAATTATTTTGGACCGTGAAGGCAATGAATCACTAGAGCTCTGCACACATGCAACCACTCTTGGCATCTTCAAAGCCACGCTCCTACTGCTTTTGCTTTTACCCTCTGTTGGTCACTTCTCACTTGACCTGTGACTGAAATAAACATATAGTAAAAGTCTTCTAACAATCAACCATATTTTTTCTCATCAATCTCTTTTTTTGGGCTCAACAGATAGAATTCTAAATCACAAATCAAACAAACATGCTCAAATGGGCAAGTTGTTTGTTCAGTTATTTGTCCATATGGCAATTCAGAGTTACCGAATTCAGTTTATCCACCAATTGATGTAAATTTAAGTTAATTTGAAACTGAAATGTACGTGTCTATAAGAATATTTGTAGTTTCATGGGTTTCCCTTTTTCATAAGTGGTACAGATATTGCTATTTGATGATTGAATTATATATTTACATCTAGAGAGTACAAACTGAAAGTGATGACTGAACTGTGGGTCTTGACCAAGGGTTTAAAAATCACTGACATTTCTTACTGGACAGCAGGTGAGAACAACACAGATAGGAAAATAGTTATTACAATTTTATTTATATTAGTGTGAGTTGTCAAATATTTAATTCAGTGGTGAGGCTTAGGAATAAAAAATGTATATTCTTCTGACTGCTCAAAATGCAACATTCCTTTACCTTCCAATATTATCTGCATTATATATTAATTGTGTTGCCAAATAAAGATGATTATTAGTTAACTAATAATGATAATACCTCTACCCAAGTTAGAGTCTTTTTTTACATTTATGGTTAACTCGGAAACCCAATTTACAATGTCACAAGAGAAAAAGCTGAGCACTATTTAGTAATTTGCTTTTCTATGTCACTCAGCACTAAAAATGTACACTTAATCATGTTAAAAATAATTCCAAATGTCTAAGGTCATCAACATTTTAAAAAGCAGCCTATAATTTTGACGCACATAATGTAAAGAGGGGTATATTTATTTTCTTACATTTTATTTATATAAAGGGTTTGCTGCGATCAACAGAAAAAAATGACATCTGGCTTTACATAAAGGAGTCATTGATTTTGTTCAGGGCAGGTGGCCTCTAATAACAGTATTTTAGAGCTTATAAAGAAACAGCTGCTCATTTTTTTGGACTCCCATTTCTTTTTTAACAAACCATCATGGAGTAATGTTTACTGGGCTGGAACATTAAATTTTATACCCAAAAGTCAAAGCAGATACAGAATCTGATTATGTGTAATGGCTGTGTCAGTTCAGGTTATTTCACTATGAAATAAATAATAATGAAAAGTAATGTAAACGCTACTACCACCAGGGTCATAGAAGTGTCATTATAAAAGGTAATTTTTATTTTAGATCTTCAGAGCTTTACAAGAAAAATGTAGATAGATGATAGACAGACAGGCAGACATATTGATAGATAGATAGATAGATAGATAGATAGATAGATAGATAGATAATGTGTTTTTACACTCTAATTACCTCAATTTTACAATAAAATAATAATTATCCAAAACAACAACATCATGTAATCACACTACTGGAATGTGATTGGTGGTTGAAATAAAAGAACATTTGGAAACCTAACAATTGACAAAAGGGTGAACATTACAATATAATCCTTTAACCACAGACCAAGCTGGCAACCTAAGCATATGTTTAGACCATCAGTAGGTATACATGGATATTGTTGTAGAAAACAATATCATATTTATATGTTTGCCAGCAAAACATAACTCATAAATGTCACACTTTTGATATAAAAAATACATTTAAAAAATGCACACCTAGTAAACATGGATGAGAACAGGAGCTACAGTTAATTACAGTCTCCTTGAGCACCAAATCACGACCTCTACGTTAATGATATCTTATCCACTTAACAGGAATAGTCCCAAATGATTGGGTTATTGAATGTTGTACGCATTCACAAGAAAGGCAGTAGGGAGGAGTCGGGAAACTATGGGCCATTAAGCCTTACTTCAGTAGTAGGGAAAGTAATGGAAACCATGTTAAAGGAAAGGATTGTTGAACATCTAAAATCATAAAGGAGGAGACTCTATTTAAAAGAAGAAAAACTACCACAACAAGAGGACATAGTCTTAAATTATAGGGGCAAAGGTTTAAAAATAATATCAGGAAGGATTACTTTACTGAGAGGGTAGAGGATGCATGGAATAGGCTTCCAGCTGAAATGGTAGAGGTTAACACAGTAAAGGAGTTTAAGCATGTGTGGGATATGCATAAGGCTATCCTAGCTATAAGATAAGGCCAGGGTCTAATGAAAGTATTTAAAAAATTGGGCAGACTAGATGGGCCGAATGGTTCCTGAGCAGCAGGAAATGCTAGCAGAATGCTTGGTTATATAGGGAGAGATATTAGCAGTAGAAAGAGGGAAGTGCCATTGTACAGAACACTAATGAGACCTCACTTGGCGTATTGTACGCAGTACTGGAGACCTTATCTCCAGAAGGATATTGATACTTTAGAGAGAGTTCAGAGAAGGGCTACTAAACTGGTTCATGGATTGCAGGATAAAACGTACACGTAAAGGTTAAAGGGTCTTAACATGTATAGGAAAGACGAGATAGGGGGGATATGATAGAAACATTTAGATGCATAAAAGGAATCAACACAGTAAATGAGGAGACTATAATTAAAAGAAGAAAAACTACCACAACAAGAGGGCATAGTCTTAAATTAGAGGAGCAAAGGTTTAAAAATAATATCAGGAAGAATTACTTTACTGAGAGGGTAGTGGATGCATGGACTAGCCTTCCAGCTGATGTGGTAGAGGTTAACACAGTGAAGGGGTTTAAGCATGCATGGGATAGGCATAAGGCTATCCTAACTATAAGATAAGGCCAGGAACTAATGAAAGTATTCAGAAAATTGGGCAGACTAGATGGGCTGAATGGTTCTTATCTGCCGTCACATTATATGTTTCTATGTTTCTATAATAAAAACAAGATCAGGACCTCATTTCAATTGAGCAATTTCTCTAAGACCAAGCAAATTAAAAGTAAAAAGACAGAACCCTACAATAAGTAAATGTATATAACGAAACTGGCAAAACAGGCTCTACGGCAATTTTATTTTGATTCACATGTTTTGTCAAGAAAATCAGGTATGTATGGCATTTCTCCATTAGGAGCTAGAGAGTGCACACAGGCACAGTCTTCAAGTATTGTGAGACAGCGAAGTTGGCGTAACACAGAAGAGTAGTTTTTAAGTTTTTTTACTTACCGTAAGTGCATTAATCCTCTTAAGGATGGAGGCAATTGTACAAGTTCTGATCAAAGCAAAACCTGGAATTTGACTATATGTCTGTTCAGCCTTAATTTACCTCTTTCATATTGAGTGCACCCACACTTATTATATATCATTTTGTTCAGGAGAAACATTTCATTTCACATCAAATATTTATATATGAAACCCAACCTAATTTGAATAATAATAATGTGTGAGAAGTTAAGAAATCTTATTTTCTTATTTTTGCATGTTATTTTAAATGTGAAAGTCATAATATTGTTAGCTTTTCCTGCTATAAAACACCCATATTTGTGTTCCGCGATAGATGCAGGTTTTATGGGGTTTTGGAAAGTTACAGGGTCAAATATAAGATTGCTCGTTTCCATTTCTGCACATTAAAATTTGCCAAATTGGTTATGTTGTCTTTGAGACAGGCCCAGCAATGAAAAATAATGCCATCATGACATACCATTTGCAAAAGCAGACAACCCAATGTGTATTCAAAATTATGTATGTCCAGTCTTTTTTAGTAGCCCTGGCCAAAAGTTGCATTTATATTTTTTTTTGTGGCATTTTTCATTAAAAAAAACTGCAATTTCAATAATGATATCATCAGCATTATATGTTTTACTGCTCTAAAATACTCATATTTGTATTCAGCAATGTCTCATGAGTACAAAAGTACCCCCATGTACAGATTTCATGGTGTTTTGGAAAGTAATGTCAAATATAAGACTTGCCCATTTCAGTTTTACACATTGAAATGTGCCATATTGGTTATGTTGCCATTGAGACTGTATACCATTTTATATTACAACACATTATGATTTTTTAGAGCACTTTTGGCACTCTTCACTTTTTGTAGCTTTACTTGATTAAGTGTGCCAGTTAAAAATATAGTGATAAAACTGAATACAACTTCCTATAAACTTTAAATACATATTCATGAATTAAGATGACGTTAAAGGACAATACAGATTGATGTTTTTTCCATTTTTAATAAGGCGGGAATGAAAATATATCAAATAATAAATTAATAAAACTAGAATCATTTTATTATAAGATAAAATAAAAGATTACATGTTTTATAGCATAGATGTAAGGCCATATCTCTATATTTAGTGCTTCTAATGGTTTATCCTTGCTCTGTAGTAGTGGCTCTATTTAAACATGTTTAGTCAGAAGTCCAGTTTAATAAAAAAAAAAACACATTGATATTAAAGAGTTTGAGTGCATTAATCAATCATGAAATCATGATTAAGCACATGGCAACTAAAGGATGTAATCTGTGATAACTTCAGCCCTTCAAATTGTGCATGGCCTTAGCAGACAAGTGGCTGCATCCACAGAGCAAAGGCATGCCAAGAGATGCACTAAAAGTAATTATATTAATCAAAAATATCTCACACAGAAACAATATAGCGTGCAATGTTTTATTTATTTAATAATAATAAAAAATGTCAGTTTACTTTAATGACCAATAATTGACAATTTCGCCAAACACATACTTAACTCTGCATGTTGGCAGAACAAAATGCCAGTGGCCGATTTAATGGCATTCTTATAAATCATATACAACTGAGATACATTCTAGTGTGTATTAATGTGGGTAAACATTTTTTGACTGCTACTTTTTTTCTCCATAAAATACGGTGGAAAATGGACATTAAAGATAACACACTATATGGATAGCATTAAAGTATCCAACTCAATGCCAAAAGGAGTGCAAATATGCAATCATAATCAAATACAAATATGAATATAAGATACAGCAAATGAGGTCAGGCTTTAAAACTGTCCATCCCCTCTTTTTTTTTTTTTGGGGGGGGGGGGAGGTTATCTATAATATATGTAATGTAAATCATTTGTTTGGTGCTTGGAATGTCCCTTTAAATGTATCCTCGTTGATTAAATAATGCTATAGTATTAGCATCAATATTATTATTTTTATTATAATTAAGGTACCCTGTTTTTTATATACAGTTCTCAAATGTAGTACTCAGATGGTTAAACTGAAATGTTTGCAATAACCTTTGGAAACCTATAAAAAAGTTCTATTTTTTTATTATGAGATGGTTTATTTGTGACCAGTCAATGAACTAGTTACAAAGCTCCTAGATGTGTGAATTGAGTCAGTTGTCTGTGATTTCCCAAATGACTGCAGACTTTATTTTCAGCAGATAGACAGCTAATGCCAAATGCTGATAAGCATGAGTTTCAATCCACTTAAATGGAAATCTGAACATGTCACACACCTAGTAGACATTTTTTTTAAATGTGCTGACTGGTAAAAAAAAAAAAAATCTGAAGGTTTGTAAATGAATTAGTGGATATGGCACATGAATAGGGGAGTCTGGAAACCTACCTCTATTATATATGTTACCATTTTACTCCTTATGATAAAAACAGTTTAATTAGTCATATTACCTTCATCTTAGCTGTAAAGATTTCTAATACCAGTCTCTACGGTTCACAAACTTCAGTGAGGAAGAGGAGTCAATAATTATAAACTTTAGAGCTATGAATGTAAATGAATGCAGAACAGAGTCAAAATGTATAATTACATTGAAGTAATTTAATTTTTTTTAAATTAAATTTAAATAAATTAGTATACAAACACATAGTGTGTTTCCCTTCTGAAAGTGTAAGTAATATCACTCCTTTGGGCTCATACCCTCCCATTTCTGCAAAGTGGAGTAATGGCTCTAGTTATGACAATGATTCACATAAAGCTACATGTGTGAATTCCATTTCTCCAGAACGATTACCAAGTCACATTGCAAGTTTGCACAGAGACAGGTTTTATTCTTGTAATTCAGATATATAATACTTATTTGAATCATTTTTAGTAGCCCTTCTCCTTACTATAGTCATCGTTGCTTGTGGGATTCCAAACCACCTAGTCTGCCATACTGGTTCTGTTTTGCTCCTTTGCAAAGATACACCTCTTTTGAGGCATCCTACCTATATATACCCAATTTAGTTACCAATGGGCTGGCAGCAATTCTCTCCATAAGGATATTAAATTGGTTATCACACCATAGCAATTTTGTCCATGCAATAATAATAAAGTATTTAACTAGGAAAGGCACATTCAGATTACTCATGTACGCGCTCCCCGATGTCTGAAACATATGGCACATATTAGCTTACATTTTTTGTTTGTTTGCTCTCTGATATCCTAGATTACTACCTTTACTAATAAGGATGTGAGGCCCATATAATATGGTTTGCTGCTGATATTTCAATTGCCCCCTCTGCATAGGAGGGACTATCCTCATAAAATGTCACATTCAGAAGCATATATATGAACTTCAAGGTAGGTTCTTCGCAACAATTATCTGCACCATGTCTCTGCAAATTACAGTGCAAAGGTCAGCATTAATGTCATGCTATTCCATATGATATACTAATTGACACCTATGTTTTTATTATATGCTTGGTAGCCCAAAGGTCACTTCGTATGATCAAGGCAAAATACTTCTAATAATACTGTGTCAAAATATTCCACATGATGAATGTGATATAATAGATCCAAACTACATAGTAACATAAGTAGTAATGTGCTGTATTTAATTCAGTTAAACATAGAAGGTGACTAGAAAATGTCATGGTAGATCCTTTTTAGTTTAACCTTCCTTTTATGTTCTGTTTCCTTATGCTGTATCACGTGACTCACAGCAAACATTCTACTTAATTTAGTGAATAATTAACGTGATGCTAAAGTGAAGCAAACTTAAATAAGCACTCCAAGATTAAAAGGAAAATACATTATCCATCCTCTTACCATCATTTGTTTTTAAAGTTTCCATAGAGACTATCTCTCTTATCTCCCCATCCTTTGTTATCTTCCACATCTCACTAACACGTGCATCTTACTCCTTCATTCCTCCCACTTTGTGTATTCCTCCCTCTCTCCCTCCATATATTCCATCTATTTCTCCTTCACTTTTGTTTATCTTTAACTCCCTATTTGTATATCCCTCTGTACCACATTTTCTACTCACCCTTCCACACGTTTTGCCATAACAGCATCCTCCTAGCATTCTCTGTCCTAAATCCCTGTATCCATCATGAGATAGACCTACCTTCCTAATAAGAATATATAAACAAAGGAAACAGCGCTAAAATTAACCCTAAATGGGAGAGGGTCTGCAGTGCTGGGGGATAGGATGGCTAGAAGGTTGGAGGAGATTTTAAACTAGTAGTAGGGGGGGAAGGTCATAGCAATCTACAAAATGGAGATAGGACAGAAAGGAGATGGGCTTTAGCACAGTATAAGGGGGGTGGAGACGGGGGGAGGGGCAAGCGCAGAACAGAGAAGCTATGTAATCATGATAATTCACAAAATATACAAGTGACGCATAATATTAAATGTATGCTTACTAATGCAAGGACCCTAAATAACAAAATGGGGGAACTTGAGGCATTAGCATACACTAAACAATATGATATAATAGGCATAACTGAAACATGGTGGGATGAGACACATGACTGGGCAGTTAACTTAAATGGGTACATGTTATTTAGGAAGGATAGGAAAAACAAGAAGGGTGGTGGGGTATGTTTGTATGTCAAACATGATTTAAAGCCAAATCTTAAGCAAATGGAATGCGATGAGGAAAATGTGGAAGCTTTATGGGTAAATATCTGCTTTGGGGAAAAGAAGGGAAACCAACTATTGGTTGGGATATGTTATAAACCACCTAATGTTAATATTGACGAGGAACAACAGCTGTTTGAGCAAATTGAGAAAGCTGCAAATCTGGGTAACACTTTAATTATTGGAGATTTTAATTACCCGGACATAAATTGGGACATAGGGACTAGTAGCTCAGCAAAGGGTTTTTAAACTTGTTAAATGACACCTTCATGTCACAACTTGTACAAGCACCAACTAGAATGGATGCTTGTCTGGACCTGGTTTTAACAAACAACGTTGATCTTTTGACCAACATTCAGGTAGGTGAGCACTTGGGAAATAGTAATCACAATAGAGTGTCCTTGGAAATAAACTCAAAAAAACAAAAGCACATGGGGTATACTAAAACATATAGTTTTAAAAAGGCCAATTTCAATGTTAAGGGAAGCTTTACAATATATTGACTGGCATAAACTCTTTAGTGAAAAGAACACTGAGGATAAATGGATCATCTTCCAACAAATATTAGAAAGGTACATTTCTCAGTATGTACCATTGGGAAATAAATATAAAAGAAACAAATTAAAACCAACGTGGCTTAGTAGAGAAGTAAAACAAGAGATTAAAAATAAGAAAAGGGCATTTAAAGCATTTAAATCGGACAAATCGGATGCATCTTATAAAAGATATAAGCAAGCAAATAATGCGTGTAAAAAGGCAATTAGACTTGCTAAACTTCAAAATGAAAAAATGATAGCTAAAGAGAGCAAAAGCAACCCCAAAGCATTTTTTAAGTACATAAATTCTAAAAAACCCAAAAATGAAAGTGTAGGTACACTAAAAACTGAAACGGGGGTGTTAGTTAATGAAGACCAGGAAAAGGCAGGAATTTTAAATAACTATTTTTCCTGGGTATATATTAAGGAAGAACCCATGGCAATAGATGTGCAAATGATTGCTACTAAAAACTTGCAGAATAATTGTAATTGGTTAACTCAAGACAAGGTGCTGCAGCAACTAAAGAAAGTTAATATAAACAAAGCTCTAGGGCCTGACGGTATCCATCCACGTGTACTTAAGGAACTAAGTGTAGAAATAAGTGAACCTCTGTTTTTAATCTTTCAAGATTTTTTTCTTTCAGGAAGTGTTCCATAGGATTGGCGGAAGGCAGATGTGGTTCCTATATTCAAAAAGGGTTCAAAATCCTTGCCTGGAAATTATAGACCTGTGAGCTTAACTTCTGTGGCTGGTAAAATATTTGAAAGGTTATTAAGGGATAATATTCAAGAATTCCTTGAGAGGAACATGGTCATCAGCAAAAATCAGCACGGTTTTATGAAGCACAGGTCATGTCAAACTAACTTGATTGTGTTCTACGAAGAAGTAAGTAGAAGTATAGATCAGGGTGTTGCCGTGGATGTGATCTATTTGGATTTTGCCAAGGCATTTGATACAGTTCTACACAATAGATTAGTTTTCAAACTCAAGGAAATAGGTCTAGATGAAAATGCTTGTTCTTAGGTAGAACATTGGCTTAAAAACAGAGTACAAAGAGTTGTCATTAATGGTAAATTTTCAAGCTGGACAGAGGTGGCAAGTGGTTTCCCTCAGGGGTCTGTTCTGGGACCCCTTCTATTTAACATGTTTATAAATGATCTTGAAGACAGCATTGAAAGTCATGTTTCAGTGTTTGCAGATGACACAAAACATTGTAAAATAATACAATGTGAGCAAGATATTACTTTGCTGCAGAGGGATTTAGATAGACTGGGGGACTAGGCACTCAAATGGCAGATGAAATTTAATGTTGAAAAATGCAAAGTTATGCAATTCGGCGTAAAGAATACACAAGCAACATATACCCTTAATGGAAGCGAATTAGGAATAACAACACACGAAAAGGACTTAGGAATTGTTATAGACAACAAACTATGCAACAATATGCAATATCAATCAGCAGTGGCCAAGGCCAGTAAGGTATTGTCAAGCATGAAAAAGGGCATTCAAAATTAATAAAAGGAATGCAACATATCAGCTATGAAGAAAGGTTAACAAATTTAAACCTATTTAGTTTAGAAAAACGTCACCTGAGAGGGGATATGATAACATTATACAAATATATTCTGGGCCAATACAAACCATTGAGTGGAAATTGTGACGAGACCAATCTCGCCACATTGCATTGGAGAAGCCTGGTTGCTCGCCTGCTGCCTTTGGACTATGGCCCCCTTTTAAAAGACTTTATTTTTGCCTGCAGAAAAGCTGTATTCGTGCTTTTCTGCCTGGGGTTCAGTAGATTTGTTTGAATATGTTATACCCCAGATAGGAATCCCATGGAGCCCATTTGTATGAAACTGACTGTAAAGACTTTGGCTCCATGGCGATTAAACTGTATTCGTGTGGTCTGAGCGCCATTCACTTAATAATGTGCGCTCAGACCTGAGCTATCTGGGGATATGTTAAATGTCTGTGTTTTATGTATAAATGTGACTTTATGTATTTTAAAGTGTTTTGTGTCTTTTTGCAACCATGTGCTTAATGGAGTCTTGTGTCTATCCTGGGAGATAATTGAATTACTTATCTCCAGGATAGAAGACTCTGAAACTGGTTTGGGCCAGAAAGCCATGCTTCATTTAGTCACAAAGGACTTTTTACTAACTTTTGAACCCCTTGTCTGATTTGTGCCATTTTTGAATATGTTGTTCCCCTGAATGGATTGATTGTGAATATGTAATTTTATGTGAATGTGATGTATGGTTTTAGAGTTATGAAAGTTGGGTAGAAAGTATGTTTTAACTGTATGTATAATTGAGTTTCCTCTCAGGATAAGGGGAGGGAATATGTGGGATGTAACTGTGATGTGATTGGTTGTTTTATACCTCCCTGTGGGCGGTCCTGTATTTGCAAGACTGTAATAAAAACCAGGCTGGGTGTGCCAGCACCTCAGACCACTGCTTGACCCTCAACACAGAGCCTTGTCTCGTTCTTGGGGGATTCACTGTATGCTGTTAGAGACTGATTGCCAGGAGTGTAAGCTGATTGTCTGCTTTTCCTGTTCGTCTGCTAGCAGCTATTTGGGAGGTTCCAGTTCGGGAGTTGGAGTGCTATTTTGTATCCAGTTCGGGAGTTTGGTGTTCTGCAGTAGCTGTGCCTGTATCTCTGGAAAGGGGGCCGATCGCCTAAACGGTTTTTACCCCTTGTGTGCAAAACGGTCCGTTACAGAAATGTATTCACAAACCGGACTTTACATAGGACACGAGGCCATGCGTTTAGACTGGAAGAAAGAAGATTTTGTCTAAGGCAAAGGAAAGTTTTTTTTACTGTAAGAACAATCAGGATGTGGAATTCTCTGCCTGAAGAAGTGGTTTTATCAGAGTCCATACAGATGTTCAAACAGCTACTAGATGCATACTTGCAAAAACAGAATATTCAAGGATATAATCTTTCAATGTAGGGTAATAACTGCTTGATCCAAGGATAAATCTGACTGCCATTCTGGGGTCAAGAAGGAATTTTTTTCCTAGCTTGTTGCAAAATTGTGCTTCAAACTGGTTTTTTTTTTGCCTTCTTTTGGATCAACAGCAAAAAACAAATGTGAGGAAGGCTGAACTTGATGGACACAAGTCTCTTTTCAGCTATGTAACTATGTAACTATGTAACCAATACTATAAATAGAGAAAGTGTGAGGCAGCAAACCTAAAAATAGGGTTCCCTCCAAACCCTATAACCAAGGATAGTACAAAATACAAAACAAATGAATGTTGCACCAAAGCTCACCATAGTGCAGCTACTTTAACCCCTTAAGGACACATGACATGTGTGACATGTCATGATTCCCTTTTATTCCAGAAGTTTGGTCCTTAAGAGGTTAAAAAGCCATCATAGGTGAAACGCGTTGTGGATATTTTACTATTTTATTCTGCATTCCTAATAAAGGTATTTTGGCTACTTTTAAACTCACCTTGATTGTGCCATTTTACTTTTTACTACTGATCCATCTATATTAGATGTATTGCTCTATCATCTGTCTTTTCTCCTTCACATACGGAACAAAAGACCAACAACTCCCTACGTATCCTATAAGCGGGGATTGTACCGCTGTATGCCATCCACACTGGAGCTAGTTTAGCTCTACTACACGTGAGTAGAATTACCATAGACCCTTTCTTCCTGCTATCCACTTTTTTAACCAGACATGTTGCACTATTATCTTTTCCTCTATTTTCATACGGATCCTGTGAAGCTACCTCCATTTGATCCTCATAGAGAATATTCTCTTTACATAGGCCATTGGCGTCCCATCAGGTTTTCTTAAGACTTTGTTTCGGTATATCCTTTGTGTAAAGGTTATTTCTTCTCAAAGACCTACCTACCTACCAAACCCTCATATGTTCCTCATACATCTCTTAAACCTGCTAGTCCCTCATGTGTCTCTCCATCCCTCAGCATCTTGTGTGTCTCCCTTATATCCCCTTTCCCATCTAGATTATTACTGTGCAGCAGAACGCATTTCTGGAGATGGAGTACTGGGTGAGGAAAGAATGGCAGAGACTCAAACAAAAAGAACATTAAAACATAAAAAAATTATACTTTTAAAAACTCAAGAAAAGACACACATTTCAAGCTATATCCACATATTTATTCAACTTAGTTATAATTAATGTAATAAACACTTAGAACAGGTGTTACAGGTAGGTCACTGGTAGGTTTAGATGAACAGACATTCAGTTATCAATGTAAGCATACAATACTTTTTACATAAAAAATAGCAGATTGTAAACTGTTATAGAACTTCTTTAGCACATAAGATTATGCATGATTTGAATCATTTTATTAAATGTGCATCAGTTCATGGGCATTCCTATAGTTGGATGTAAATGAAGGATTATTTACTGTTTCATTAAGACTTTAAATAATTCCATTAATACATGGTGCTTTATAAAGAACAGTATGGGATATATGACAATCATGTAATAAATAGGCTATACATTTCAAATGATTTCAATCTTCATTGAGATTTAGATGAAAGATCAAATTGCCTTGCGGCATTTCCCATACATATCAAATGCAAACATCATTTATTACAAATTTGACCTTCTTTTGGGTGAAGTCATCCTTTGATAAATTCATCATTTATTCCATCAAACACAGAATGACTTTATAAAGGAAATAAGGAAGAATGGATTGTTCTAGGGAGCTTCACAAATCCGCTCTGATACTGAAAAAAGAATTTCACAGTTGCCCAGAATCAATCACCTGCTTTTTATTCTTCAAAACGAGCTGTGTATGAGCTCTTCCTAAGTATGAAGAATTGATTTTGAAGGTTTCCTCACAAGACAATTGGAATTCTATAAATGGGAAAGTTAGCTGGAAATAATATGTGCATAAAAAGGAGCATGATTTAGAAACTGTACCATGGATGCAAATACTCCAACAAAAATGCATGAAACCTAATTGTTAGTGTTAGTATTGATTTTTTATAGATTTAATTGAAGTATAATAATTTGGAAGACAATGGAGATAAATAAAAATTCATCATTTTAAGTGACTTCACATAACTTAATAATATACTGAACAAAATTATAAACACTTGTTTCTGCCCCCATTTTTCATGAGCTGAACTCAAAGATCTAAGACTTTTTCTATGCACTCAAAAGGCATATTTCTCTCAAATATTGTTCACAAATCTGTCTAAATATCTGTTAGTGAGCACTTCTCCTTTGCCAAGATAATCCATCCACCTCACAGGTGTGGCATATCAAGATGCTGATTAGACAGCATGATTATTGCACAGGTGTACCTTAGGCTGGCCACAATAAAAGGTCACTCTAAAATGTGCAGTTTTACTGTATTGCAGGGATCTGGGGGGTCCGAAAACCAGTCAGTATCTGGTGTGACCACCATTTGCCTCACACAGTGCAACACATCTCCTTCAATCATGTTGTTAATTGTGGCCTGTGGAATGTTGGTCCACCCCTCTTCGATGTCTGTTCTAGGTTGCTGGATAATGGCAGGACCTGAAACACTCTGTCGTATACGCTGATCCAGAGCATCCCAAACATGCTCAATGGGTTACATGTCCGGTGAGTATGCTGGCCATGCATAAACTGGGATGGCTTCAGGATATCATTACGGTATCTCAGTGCATTCACAATTCCATCAATAAAAATGCATCTGTGTTCGTTGTCCATAACATACACCCACCGCCTCCATGGGCCACTCAATCCACAACATTGACATCAGCAAACTGTTCACCCACACAACGCCATACACGCTGTCTGCCATCTGCCCTGTACAGTGGAAACCGGGATTCATCTGTGAGGAGATCACCTCTCCAAAGTGCCAGGCACCATAGAATGTAAGCATTTGCCCACTCAAGTCGGTTACGACAGTGTACTGCAGTCAAGTCAAGATCCAGATGAGGATGACCAGCATGCACATGAGCTTCCCTGAGACGGTTTCTGATAGCTTGTGCAGAAATTCTTTGGTTATGCAAACCAATTGTTGCAGCAGCTGTCCGGGTGGCTGGTCTAAGATGATCTTGGAGGTGAAGATGCTGGATGTGGAGGTTCTGGGCTGGTGTGGTTACACGTGGTCTGCGGTTATGAGGCCGGTTGGATGTACTGCCAAATTCTCTGAAACGCCTTTGGAGACTGCTTATGGTAAAGAAATGAAAATTCAATTCACGAGCAACAGCTCTGGTGGACATTCTTGCAGTCAGCATGCCAGTTGCTCACTCCCTCAAAACGTGCAACATTTGTGGCATTGTGCTGTGTGATAAAACTGCACATTTTAGAGTGGCCTTTTATTGTCACCAGCCTATGGCACACCTGTGCAATCATCATGCTGTTTAATCAGCATCTTGATATGCCACCCTTGTGAGGTGGATGGATTATCTCAGCAAAGGAGAAATGCTCACTAGTGCTCACAATATTTGAGATAAATAGGCCTTTTGTGTACATAGAAAAAGTCTTAGATCTTCGAGTTCAGCTCATGAAAAATGGGTGCAAAAACAAAAGTGTTGTGTTTATAATTTTGTTCAGTGTATAATCAAATATTAAACAATATATCGTCAAAAGTATGCACATTCCATATGTAAAAAATTGTAAATATTGCCTTCTAAAGGAGGTATCATGATATATGTCACATGCATTTTCTTTAAAATCATTTGTTCAATTATCTCTGGAGTCTTTCATTTCTTGTAGTTTATGCTCTCTTTTTCATAGAGTTGATAGATGAAATATGTTACTGTGTTAAATGTAAAAACTCATTAATGAAGATATTTACAAACAATAAAAGAGAATATAAATTGAGCACTGAGTATTTTACATTTTATATTTTTAAGTATGATTAAGGAAACGTAATAAAACAAGCTGAATCTGAGACATGTATACTAAACAACATATAAGTAAAGAAATATACATTTAAAGAAACACTATAGTGTTATCAATACAAATTTGTATTCCTAAAATTTTAGTGTCCCTGTCGCTAGCTTTACATAGGTCCCCTCAGTTTGCCATAACAAATAAAAAAAAAGTTTACTTACCTTTTTACCAAAGCTGTGGCTCCCTTGGTGTTGTTCCCCTCCCCGCCTTCCATGACATTAGGGAGATAACAATGTTTTACACTGCAGGGTTAAAAAGACTGGGACACTGCACCCAGACCACTTTGTTGAGATTAAGTGGTTTGGGTGACTATAGTGTCCCTTTAAGTATATATTGACTGTAGTTAACAATAGAAGAACCTAAAAAAGTACAATACAGATGTTTAACAGTAGAGGCTTGTCCATAGGTGCACTCAGGGGACCAACCCACCACTTTTTGTTGTAATTAAAGAGACACTCCTCACCCCCAGAGCACTATAGCTTGCTGTGACCTGTATTTTTCATTTTGCAAAAAGTGCAGATTTCAATAGAAAATTAGACTTTTATAAATTAATCTGGGTACAAGCCCCGGGCTTTCAGTCAGACAACAAGTTGTGTTAGTTCCTGGTTTTGCTAACTCAGTGGAGCTAAACTCAAGAGGCAGCAATTGCCCAGAGCACCTACCTTGCAAATACTTCTCATTGAGCTGCATTGGTAAGTCTGTAATAGGACAGTCACAGAAAGTTTGGGTGGGGCTAGTAGGGGAGGGCTTGCAAAAGCTGCAGGCATGAGAAATGCAGGTTTTGCAATAGGTTTTTAGACATAACAAAATGCATTATTTAAAACATGCATTTTGTCTTTTGGGGGTATATCTACTAAACAGTGGTTTTGTTTATTTTCTATGTGAGCAATGGAGTATCCCTTTAATAAAACCTAGTGGCAAGGACTAGTGAGATTTTCTTTTTCTTGGAATGGATTTAACGTAAAAATGATATCAAAATGTACTATGAGATAAATGTACATTATAAAAAAACCTCAGTTTCCATAAATGGGTTATTTAAACACAATAATCATGACAGTCTGATCTGTAGTTATAGTTCTTTTATGTCCCTGGTGGCATTCCCCAGTTCTGTGTAGAAACATCTTCTTATAAAGCCTGTGACCCAGCCCAATGCTTGGCATATCTGCTAATTGCATCAACTGGCATGTTCAGCCAACAATACAGGAATATACCGTATATACTCGTGTATAAGTCGATCTCATGTATAAGTCGAGTGCAGTTTTGTAACCAACAATTGTGAAATATGCTATGCCTCGTGGATAAGTCGAGGGTAAAACTTGGGGCTATGAAATTCTGTGATTTTTATAATTATATACACACACACTCATACAAACACACACACTGCATTATATACACACACACTCATACAAACACACACTCTGCATTACACACACACACACACTCATACACACACTCTGCATTATACACACACACACTCATACACATACTCTGCATTATACACACACACACATTCATACACACACTCTGCATTATACACACACACAGTCATACACACACTCTGCATTATACACACACACACTCATACAAACAATCTGCATTATGCAAACACACTCATACAAAAACACACTCTGCATTATATACACACACACTCATACAAACATACACTCTGCATTATACACACACACACACACACACTCATACACACACTCTGCATTATACACACACACATTCATACACACATTCATACACACACACACTCATACACACACTCTGCATTATACACACACACTCATACAAACAATCTGCATTATACAGACACACTCATACAAAAACACACTCTGCATTATATACACACACACTCATACAAACACACACTCTGCATTATACACACACACTCATACAAACAATCTGCATTATACACACCCACACTCATACAAACACACACTCTGCATTATATACGCACACACTCATACAAACACACACTCTGCATTATATATGCACACACTCATACAAACACACACTCTGCATTATATATGCACACACTCATACAAACACACACTCTGCATTATATATGCACACACTCATACAAACACACACTCTGCATTATATATGCACACACTCATACAAACACACACCCTGCATTATATAATGCAGAGTGTGTTTGTTTGTGTGAATGCAGAGTGTGTGTATATAATGTAGAGCCTGTGTTTGTATGAGTGTGTGTATAATGTAGAGTGTGTGTTTGTATGAGTGTGTATATAATGCAGTGTGTGTGTGTATATAATGCAGTGTGTGTGTGTATGAGTGTGTGTATACAATGCAGAGTGTGTGTTTGTGTGTGAACTGGGTGGGGGTGGGCATTTTTATTATTTGTAATTTTTTAAATTTTAATATTTAATTTTTTTTATTTTAGTATTATTTTTTTATTTTATTATTTACTTTTTTAAATTTTAATATTTAATTATTTTTTATTGTAATGTTATTTTTTGTATTATTTAATTTAATTTTCGTCCCCCCCTCCCTGCTTGTTAGCTGACCAGGGAGGGGGGCTCTCATTCCCTGGTTGTCTCATTCCCTGGTGTAGGAGGGGGGCTGGCAGAGAGCTGTTACTTACCTTTCCTGCAGCTCCCTTCTCCTCTGGTCCGATCAGCTCCACTGTAAGTCTTGCGAGAGCCGCGGGGTCAGAGCGTTGCCACAGGTTACCGTGGCAACGCTCCGCGCGGCAGTCACACCGCGAGACTTACAATGGAGGAGAAGGGAGCTGACCGGAGCGCAGGAGAAGGGAGCTGACAGGAGCTGCAGGAAAGGTAAGTAACAGCTCTCTGCCAGCCCCCAACAGGACTGCCGGGCTTGTAATGAGCCCGGCGGTCCTGGTCTGTATTATGGCAATGTAAGTTGCCATAACACAGACACTGACTCAAGTATAAGTCGAGTGGGGGTTTTTCAGCACAAATAATGTGCTGAAAAACTAGACTTATACTTGAGTATATATGGTAGCTTAAATCTGCACCAGCCATGGTGGTATGCTCTCTGATTATTTATGTCTTCTGTTAATTTCACGTCAATCAGCACAAACGGGGGAGGAAACTAGATAAAATGTCTATGGTGACAAAATGATTGCAAGTATTGTGTAGGTGTTACTATACCACAAGGATAGATGTTGATAAACATAAAAACGTTTAACTCTGGACAAATTATTATAGGATTTGTAGTGCATGCTGGTTTAACTTTTACAGGAATGGTAAAGTTAGTAGCTTTGCCTGTGGTCCTCACTAAAACTAAACAGGATACAGGTGTTGAAATCAGACAAAAGATGATTGGAAGAAATTGCGCAGTTTAAATGCTGGTTTAGAGTTAGTCTAGTACATTACATATACAGAAAGACTCCAAAAAGAATGCACAACTAATTACATATCCATACACCAAACATCCTTAAATTTTTTATTTTATTAGACAAAACACAGACTAATTGTGATGGATTTAAAGACAAAAACACTGAAAATTGATGGGGAAACTTTGGCTGGTGTGATAAATTGTGGTTATTGATTTTAGACTATGTGAGGACTGGCACAAAGAGAATGCCATAGATGTATATACAGTATAAGAAAAAGCATCCAGGCACCCCAATGTCTACAGGCACCTTTATTGGAACATGTGGAACCCTGCAACATTTCGACTCCCAATGGAGTCTTTGTCAAGCATGAACATTGCAGTGTTCCACATATTCTACTGTAATAAAGGTGCCTGAAGACATTGGAGTACCTGGACCCTTTTTCTAATACTGGTATTTATTATCTTCTAGGCTTGTGCTGGACCTTGGTTCAGCTAAGCACCCTGTCTTGAGTGAATTAAGTGTGTTTCCTTTTCCATTTTTGCAATTGATGTATATACAGGCAGCATTTTACAAACCCACATTGCAAGAATGTGGTCAATGGAACATTGGTTTAAATGTTATTGACAGAGGTTCTTCTTCTTCTTTATAAATATAAAATTAGAGTATGCACACCCAAGTCATATGGTGAACAATTCATTTTTGTACAAATATATACCTGTACTCATATCTAAATAATACACATCAATGTCAGTTATAAAAGTTAATACATCACATAATGTAAAAACAATAAACCAAAATATAATTTAGCACAGTAAGGGACAATGTATCTAAAAGCTTAAGATACATGGTCCTCTATGTCTGCTAGTTGAGTATGAAGACCAATAGATCTTATTAGTTATCAGTGATTTTACACAAATTATTAAGCACATAATACATTGGATTCCAAAGTACTACAGCATAGGAATGTTATATGTCTATTTATTCAAAATAATGCTCCTTAATTCCAGGATTTAAAGGCAACATAAGCTGTAAATATTCATCTTGTTTCTGTCTGAGTATGCATGAATGTGAACTTTGAAGCTATTTAATTGGTTATTCAGCTACAATTAGCATGATAGACAATGGCATTTACTTTGATTTACAATGAAAAAACATATTATTTTAAATGTTTTACAGGTAGCAGCAACACAGAACATTTTTAGATGGAAGTAAATTATATTTTGTATAATTTAATAATATGGTAGACCTTTGTTTGGTACATTAAGTAGAAAATTGCTCTGTTCTATTTGGTTTCTGTGGTGTATATTTAAAAGAATGCTATGTTATCACCAAATCCTTGAATGTGTATTTTTGTAAATGTTGTTTAATAACTAAATTCCCATTGTAGGTCTTTTGCACTTTATTCTGAAACAGGTTAGTAGTGGATGGATTAACCACATGATTGCTAACAAAACTATTTTTTTTCTAATATGAGCACTTCAATATAACTGTGTCATAGAAACAGTCTGCAGAATACATTTAACATACATTTTATGCATACACACACCGTGAAAAAAGAAAAAAAAGGATTTATTTTATAAATTTACATATACCGTATATACTCGAGTATAAGACGAGTTTTTTGCAACATTTTTTGTGCTGAAAAAAACCCACTCATCTTATACTCGAGTCAATATCTGTATTATGGCAACTTACATTGCCATAATACAGACCAGGACCGCTGGGCTCATTACAAGCCTGGCGGTACTGTTGGGGGCTGGGAGCAAGCTGTTACTTACCTTTCCTGCAGCTCCTGTCAGCTCCCTTCTCCTCCATGCCGTTCAGCTCCACTGTAAGTCTCGCGAGAGCCGCTGCGTCAGAACGTCGCCACGGGTTACCGTGGCAACGCTCCATGCGGCACTCAGACTGCGAGACTTACACTGGAGCTGAACAGCGTATTTTCTTCTGTTTAAGCCATTCTGTTGTTGATTTACTTCTATGCTTTGGGTCATTGTCCTGTTGCAACACCCATCTTCTGTTGAGCTTCAGCTGGTAGACAGATGGCCTTAAGTTCTCCTGCAGAATGTCTTGATAAACTTGGGAATTCATTTTTCCTTCAATAATAGCATTCCGTCCAGGCCCTGACACAGCAAAGCAGCCCCAAACCATGTTTTTTTAGTGTTTTACGTATTGTAGATTCGCTAACAGGGATGTTTGCATTTGCCAGTGACTTTTGTAAGTCTTTAGTTGACACTCTAGGATTCTTCTTCACCTCATTGAGCAGTCTGCGCTGTGCTCTTGCAGTCATCTTTATAGGACGGCCACTCCTAGGGAGAGTAGCAGCAGTGCTGAACATTCTACATTTATAGACAATTTGTCTTACCGTGCACTGATGAACAGCAAGGCTTTTGGAGATACTTTTATAACCCTTTCCAGCTTTATGCAAGTCAACAATTTTCTAGGTCTTCTGAGAGCTCTTTTGTGCGAGGCATCATTCACATCAGGCAATGCTTCTTGTGAAAAGCAAACCCAGAACCGGTGTGTGTTTTTTATAGGGCAGGGAAGCTGTAACCAACACCTCAAGTTGCATCTCATTGATTGGACTCCAGTTGGCTGACATCTCACTCCAATTAGCTCTTGGAGATGTCATTGGTCTAGGGGTTCACATACTTTTTCCACCTGCACTGTGAATGTTTGCATGGTGTGTTCAATAAAAACATGGCAACATTTCTTTCTTTGTGTGTTATTAGTTTAAGCAGACTGTGATTGTCTATTGTTGTGACTTAGATGATGATCAAATCACATTTTATGACCAATTTGTGCAGAAATACATATCATTCCAAAGAGTTCACATACTTTTTCTTGCAACTGTATACACACACACTCTGCATTATACACATACACATTGCATTCATTATATTCACACACTACATATGCAATTAATATAATTTTTTGGGGATCTAGTTTTATTTAGAAATTTATCAGTAGCTGCTGCATTTCCCACCCTAGTCTTATACTCGAGTCAATAAGTTTTCCCAGTTTTTTGGGATAAAATTAGGGGCCTCGACTTATATTCGGGTCGACTTATACTCGAGTATATACGGTAATTGTATTGTTCATCAATCACAAAACTGTTGTCTAATACTATTTACCTCACATTATATCACTATTTTTTTTACTGTTAGGATATACAGTAATTGTTAAGGTTACGGTGCCAGGTGTTCCCTGGTACACCCATATTGTAAGTAGTAAAAACCATTTTTAGAATGGAATAACTTCTTACTTAGGCGATGCATCTCATCTCCATTACTTTTTACAGAGATCCAGAATTTCCAAAGTAGGAGGAAACATAGAACAATGTGGGAGAGGTTTTTTTTTTATCTTCCTAATGAAATCAACACAATAAATACACTGTGCTTTGAGGGTTGTTTATTATGGTTCAATATCAGAAATAATAAATAAAATCACTTTTTTGAAATAAAACCATAATTGAAAAACATTTAAAAAAATAATTTAAAACGCGCATTTCTCCAGCTACAGTATTTATTGTATGTATTCAAATACTAATATTGTTCTACAGGAGCACACTGACATATGATCACCAGACTTTAAAGGGACAGTTTAGTCACGAGAACAATTACAGCTTAATTAAGTTGTTCTGGTGAGAATAATCATTCCCTTCAGGAATTTTCATGCAAACACTGCCTTTTCAGAGAAAAGGCAGTGTTTACATTGCCCCTAGGGACACCTCCAAGTGGTCACTCCTCAGATGGCCACTGGAGGTGCTTCCTGGGCACTGTTGCTCAGCAGGCAGCACTGACATTCAGTGTCTCCACCCTCTGCATGTAGACACTGAACTTTCCTCATAGAGATGCATTAATTTTATGCATCTCTATGAGAAGGTGCTGATTGGCCAAAACAGCATGTAGCCCTGCCCCCGTCCTGCCCCTTGCTGATTTCAACCACCTGGATTGGCTAAAAATTGCAAATTGTGATTTTGAGGCGGATCGAGGCAGGGTCGGCAGACTCGCCCACACTGGAAATAAGGTATGTTTGAATCCTTTCTTAGGAGGCTGAAGGGAGGTAAACCACCTAAATGGTGGTTTTAACACAATATGGTCAGGAATACATGTCCTGAACCTATAGTGTTCCTTTAATGTATTTGCAAAATAGCTATGGGTACAAATTGTGGTGAGGCCAGTTCTCTGGGTTGTGGTGAGGCCACTGGTTCAGGCAACTCAATGCACAACAAAATAAGGTTTATAAGAACATAAGTCCTTTATTTAAAATGCAATATAAAATAAAATATTAGTCCCATCTCTCATTCAGTGAATTGTAATAACCATCAATTGTTCACTATCATTGTCGCAAAAATGTATATACAATTCCTCATATAGGCTAGAGGAAATAAATTACGGTGACATGTTGGAACTATTTTCCTGATACACTATGTTGTGATACATGATTGGTCCTTATTCCTGCTCAATCACTGCCTGTCTTTAATCAGACAACTGGCTATGCAGCTACACAGACATATTGCTATCTTGAGATGGTTTGTACAATGTAAATTCTATTAGGCCCAAGTTCCTTTCAACAGTGAAGATATTCATTCATAAGGACTTGAAATATATTCTACATATCTCAATGCTATATCATCTTATCTCATATCTCTCATATGATACATGTAGAATTAAATGTATCTATCTCATATATGGTATATAATATATATGAGATAGATATATACATACGATTTGTTTGTGGAAAGTGAAATGAGCAGTAGTCCCAGGTTTAAAGAGTGGCTTCAGGATATTCTAGATGGGACACCTGAGATTGATGTCCAGAAGAGTACAGTTATAGGAACAGCTAAAATGCTGTACAGAACCTTTAACCCTGGACGGTATACATATTTCCCCTCCCCCAAAAATCTTTATATAAGGTAGACTACCATGTCTCAGTAGTGACAACAGGCAATATAGTAGATTAAATAATTACCAAACACCAATAAATATTTTATGAATCAAATAATGTATGGTATAGGCATGGTATAGACAGTAGAAAACTAATAGAACAATAGCTGCAAAAAAACACTGGTGTGAAACATTTTCTTTCCAAAAATTCACATCATAATACTGGGATGTACGGATCAACATTAATTAGAGAAACCTATATTCATGGATCAGGGTTTTCTTTATCTTGGAATAGTTCTAATTCATATGAAAAAATTTATAGCATTAAAATATACAATATATGGCCTTTAACAAGTGTGATAGATTTAATATATTGCACTTACAAAAATGAGAGC